>CM032231.1:34717500-35187500 GCA_019009955.1 Riptortus pedestris
AGCTATAAAGTTAAACCATTACCTTCCAATAGATATCGTTGTCATTTATTAGTTTCATAAATGAGTGAATGGGAAAATATTCCCCTATAAGCTTGATACTTCAATATTATCAGTGCATTAGTCCAGAACTTTTTTGGATTAGCTCAAAACTCAACCATTGGGAATTAGCCAGTAAATTGAATGCCAATGTTGATAAGTCTAGTTCATATCTAGTAACACTCCATGTTACTTAGTTCCCTAAAATCTTTCCAAATTTTATTATTCACACTCCTGTAGGCCCATAAACCCTAAAAATCATTATCATGGCTCATTAATAATGACAATATACAGAAATTCTTTCAAAGATAAGATAAAATGCTATGCCTAAATTACTCTGTTGCTATTGTAGATCTTAAAAAATTAATTACGGGACTTCTCTATACTTTTTGAACATTGATATACAAGCTACCAAATACTTGAAGTCAAATGGTCTCCTAAAACTAAGAATCTGAATATTTAGGTTAGAGTTTTCTTTTTCGTATTTTTGTTTTTGTACAAATTTATACCGTTGCCCGAAAGCTCCTATTCTGGGGTACAAAAAAGGTTGTAAGCAAAATTTTGATAAGTCTTGATGTTTTGAAGAAACTTGAGTTGTGCCATTCTAAGAGGCATTCTAAATGTATGTTTGAAAAAACTTCATTTTTGTCACCTACCAGTTAGGACTGATGGACTTTTGAAGATATGTTTTGAAAATCGCATCTGAACAACATCAATAGCTGATTTTCCTCAAGTGAAATCTTCTAAGATAAAATTATCATTACATCTATGTGAATTTATTACTGAGCTGAACATTAACTCCATCAATGAAATTCAACAGTGTTATTGAATCCTTTAGAAATAACAATCAATGTGTGTTGACAAAAGATACAAGCTGTTTAAGATTTAAACAGAAGGTTACTGCTTTTGGAAGGTAACCAATAGTGCTGCCATTAGAATATTGCATATGAATTGTTGCAAGAGAAAAATAAAGAGTATGCAGCATTGCACATTCAAATGAAAAACAAGACTCCAAGTTTAATCTGGACTTGAGATAATTAGTGACATATTAGTCTAATGTCAAAATCGTGTGGTCAGAAATAAAATTTGGAGAAAAAATAGAAATAACACCAATAATATTTAAACTGTATAAAGCAACAATATTGGTATTATAAAATAAGTCAACTACAAGACAAAAATAAGATGTAAGATTTTTTTATTTTATCCCATTCGTAAGGAATAATTGGTTCTTAGGGAATGAATAGTGGGTAAGAATATATTTTGACATATTAAAGTATATTAGTAATATTAGTTTGGGAGCACGAAGTTAAAAATCTTAACTTCTGGCCAACAGTTTATACTTCTCGGATAATTACGAGAACAAATTAACAAAATAGAGAATTTCCCACCACCAAATAATCAAAAAGTTCTTGGGCATCATTCACTATTTTGGATTTCACTAGCACTAACAGGATGTTGTTTAACCCTTAAGTCAAAACAAAAATTTGGTCCATTAAAATGGACAACTGCAAGTTTTAATAACAAACATGACTGTTAACTACTTTTCAATCATATGATAATAATTGCAGGAGATCTGAGAAAACCGACTTTAATCATCCAGCCTAAGCATTAAAGAAGAGTATACTGGTTGAAAAATTACACTAAAATTTTAAGCTATATTATAGCGACTTTTAATTATTTAATTATAATTTTTTTATATTCGCTTAATCACAAAAAGATTACTCAAGGTATATTACTTTTGACCCCTCTCTCTTCTGGGAAGGTGGGACTGTATATGCATTTTTTTGGTGATAATGCAACAAAATAAAAACACTAATATGTAATAATAGAAAGATCATAAACTGACCTGGGACTCCAAAAGACACATGTTTTCAAGTGAAGCCAATATTCTTTTACGTATTAGTTTTTCTTCTTTTTTCTCAGGAGACTCCGAAGTAAAATAATTAATCATAGCTTCACTAGATTTTCGAGATCTAGCCACTGACACTGATGGTGAATTTGCTTGACAGTAAGAATTGTGTCCATCTTTATTGTAAGCATCAACATAGGAACCTCCATTTTTTTTCTTTTGATCTGCTTTAGGTCCTATGGTTACATTAAAGTTAGTCTGATGATAATTGAGTGCTTTAGCAAAGGCTCTTTGCTTTAATTTTTGGTAGCCAGTTTTATCAGTGTCACCATCCTATGGAAATGAAATAAAAACAACAAATAAACAATAAATAAAAATACTTGAGACAATACAAGGGTAGTTAATTCTACTGTTTACGCACGTTTAAATAAAACATCATAGGGAGTGAATGTTTATCCATGGCAATAAAATAATGCCTTTTACCACATGAAACCAAAATAAACACAATTATAAAATTTTTAAACACAAAAAGTAAGGTTATAAATATGGCCAAAGACGTAACTTGAATGTTATGCCGGCAGTAAAGAGAAACAAAATAGTCTTAATCTCACAAGGTAAACCTATAGTGGCGAGCCCGCCTGGGCAATTGAAATTTATTAAGTGACGAACTCATTAAGTAAAGAGTCCATCATTCAGTGGCGGCTAAACTAAGCAGATTTCCGTCAAGATGGTATAACATACTATTTATCTCATATCACAACATATTCCCCTATTTCTATTTAGGAAACAGATGAGTTGAAGGGGTCGGTGGACGTGGTGGGGTGGGAGAGGAAATGAATAGTACTAATAACTGGCTGAATACTTGAGTTATAATATTTTATGATCCGACTCATAATAACAACAGTATTTTGAATTTTCAAGCCCCCCCCCCCCACCTAGTCTAGGTCTGACTTCAGCCAATATCAAATATGATCTTTAGTGATGACTAAAACGGTTACAATAGGATATGATATGAAGGAAACATCTTCCAAACAAGAACGTAAAATCTTAATTTATGACGTCATCCCGCAACAAATTTTCATGTATCTCGCATAATAAAGGTCCCTTGAAAACAATATTTGGTATTATAGCTGAGACTAAAGTAGTTCATGATATGAACTACTATGATATTTGCCATGTGAGATAAAGGTCAACGATTTAACTCGCATGGCTAACCTGAGCCCCGCTGTTATATCATGAACTAAAATTTCAATAAAATAAATTGAAATTGAAGATAATGATATAACAGCGGGGCTCAGGTTAGCCTTGTGAGTTAAAGCGTTGACCTTTATCTCACATGGCAAACCTAGAGTGGCGAGTTCGATTCTCGCCTGGGCAAAGGAAATTATTTAGTGACGAAATTCATTAAATAACATCCTAAAATCCCACCCTGGCTAGAAAAGAGTGGTAACCTGTAGATAACCCGTCCCAATTAGCCAGAGTTGCAAAAAGTGGACGCTAATAAATAATAATAATAATAAAATATGTATTGGGACGAAGCGATGATAACTGACCATACTGTGGATCATAACAAACCGGATATTCTCATTATTGACAAGATCAATAAGACTGCTGATATTATTGACATTGCAGTACCCAATGATGAGAACATTCGAAAATCTCATGCCCAAAAATTAAGAAAATATGAAGAATTGGGCTATTGAGCCTAAAGAGGTATACAAAATTAAATCTACCATAGTTACGCCTATTATAGTAAGTTCAAATGGACTCGTGCCAAAAACAACGATAGCAGGCACCAAGAACTTGAATCTGCCAACAACAATTATAAAAGAAGCACACCAAGGGGTACTTCTTGATACTGCCAGAATCGTGGGAAAAATTTTAAATTCCCCTTAACATGTCACAATCACAAACTCCATATCGGTTAGATTTTCCCCCGATGGGGATTTTACTCCAGTTTTCACTGAGTATAAACCTCCCCCATAATAATAACGATATATATTGTTAATATGACATGAGTAGAAGTGGGGCTTTACTCACTAATTTAAAAATCTAAATATCTAGGTTAATATTCTTGATAGAGAAAATATGTATATTACAATATTCACAGGTAATTCAATTTGCAACAAAATTGTTTTTATACACTTTTTCGATCCGACTTATAATAACGAAGATATTTTGAATTTTCGAAATGCCTCTCCCTCCTCTCAGCCCAATTTCAGCCGTCAACGAACTTTAGATTTACAGGAAACGCTTATATATGGAGTTTGGTAGCAGATATATATATAATTTGGAACGGATCTCATTTCCGTCATGCCATCTCCTAGGTAGATCCTGGATGGACATTTGAAGAAATTCTTCAAAATTCGAAAAATCAAAAATTCAGGAATTTTACATGATACACGAATAAAATAGTCTTTGGCGTTTGTAAGACCGAAATTAAAATTTCAAAATACACAAATAAAATCATTTAGGACCAAAAACGTTATTTCATTTATGCGTTGTGAAATTTTAATTTCCGCCTTACAGGCGCCAAAGACTATTTTATAAGAGCATCATGTAAAATTCCTGAATAGAATTGGGAAATAGTTTGTATATGTATTAAAGGAATGAGTATTGTTAATAAAATATGTTTTCCTCTCCATACTTTGATAGTTTAAACCTCATAAATTCTTCTATATTATTACATTATTATTATTATCTATTAAAGTCCAGTTTTTGCTACTGAGGCTAATTGGGACGGGTTATCTACAGGTTACCACTCTTTTCTAGCCAGGGTGGGCCTAAGGCCCCTAATGAGTTCGTCCCGATTAGATCTAGTAACACAAAGAAACAAACAAACAAATTTTGTATTTTAAACATAATCACATGTGCACTTAAAAATAATAACCTAGTTAAAATGACCAACTTACATTTAAAGTACATATAATTTTTCAAAGAGAAAGCTAATTAAAATGATGATTGGTTTTGGATGTTGTACTCTTCGACCGAAAACTAGAGATGCAAATTCTGGTAATATCAGTTATGTTAAAAAATAGGATGTAGGTTTCAGTATTTTATCAACGTTGCTAACAAAGCTAAGTGTAATGCGCAAAACAAAAAACTCTGTCACGCAGGGGCTGCGTTAACTAAGCAAATAATAATGGGTCAAGGCACATACTGCAATAATGGGCAAAGAAATAGTCGATATCCACGCCAAAAGTGCCTCTAAAAGTAGCGAAGAGGTAATTTATAATAAAATTACTCCAACTGTGTTCAAATCTTTACTGAGAGAAAAAAGTATGAATTTGTGGCAACAGAGATGGAATCAAACAGACAAAGGATCACATCTAAAATTATATATCCCTATTTTAAAAACCAATATCCCACTATCCCAACTTATATTTTATCTCACACAAATACTAACTGGACACGGAAATACAAACTCTTACTTACACAGATTCAAACTTACTGACTCAAATACTTGTAAATGCGACAGCTACACTGAACAGACATTCACCTACCTGATTTATGAATGTAGACTGACTCAAGACATACGAAGACAGTTAAAGACTCGTATTCCCGCATGGCCTTTCAGTCCTGATATTTTATTTTCAAAACATCTAAATTTGTTAAAAGCAATAGCCTATGATATTCTTAAGCTGAGAGAGGAAAATATAATATAATATCAATATTATGTAATTTTTTATAGGTTATTTAATTGTATTCCTAATTGTTCTTGTTTAATTTTCTTTTTTGGAAAGTTTAATTTTCAAGTTCTTATTTAAATTTTAATATGTATATATATATATATATATATATATATATATATATATATATATATATATATATATATATCATGTAAAATTGTTAAATGTTTTAACAAAATGCACATATAATGCAAATATGCATGGGATGTGCAGAAATACAATCCCTCCTCCACATAGGGTTACTATATAGAGGAAATACATATCATTACCTCCTAACATATGAGTTCATTAAGAACAATATTTAGTATATAGGCTTCAAATAAAGTGCTTCATTATAAAACAGCTAATTGTTAATATGACATTAGTAGGAGTAGGGGGTATACTCATGGCCGAAATCTAAAAAATGCAATTATCTCGGTTAATAGTCAAGGTAGTGAAAAAGCGTACATAGCAACATTTAACGAATATTACATTTTCAATAAGAATGATTCTATACAATTTTTCTATCCGACGCATAACAACGGAGATATTTTTAATTTTCAAAATTCTCCCCCTCAATCCCCCCTTCCTAATGTCCGATTTCAGCCGTTAACGAACTTCACTTTCTTTTTACATAAAACGCTTATATATCGAGTTTGGTAACGGTTAAACAAAAATTGTGACCGCTAGAGCGATAACAAACAAATATATAGATAGGTAACATTCAATTCATTCCAAATTTTCATTTAAAATTTAAACAAAATTAAAAGACAAAACATCATTACCTAGAAATTGGCAGATTAGGAGGCCGACCACACAGGTACCCTCAGAAAGAGGGCAGCTTATTTTGTCTGTTTGTTTTATATATATATATATATATATATATATATATATATATATATATGTGTGTGTGTGTGTGTGTGTGTGTGTGTGTGTGTGTGTGTGTGTATGTATGTATGTATACATATATATACTCACGATCACACGAATCACTGATGTTCACGAAACACGGCACTGCACTGAAACTAAAAAGCACGGTTCATTAAAAGGTGCACTGAACACACTCTTATCCACTAGTAAGAATACTGTGAACTGACTGACTGTTTTTTTAATTACATCATGAGTAAATGTTATTCGCCTGTGTTTCAGGCAGGACCCCTATAATACAGCTAAAGGAGAATAAGTTGTCAAAAAAAGAAGTACTTTTTAATAGATCGGCTGAAAGCATCTTTCCTACTAGAGAAGGTGTTAACATTGGCTCCGAGAGAAATCATAAAATTGGATCACCATGTTTAGAAGAACTTGGCACGTGGCCTACTCTCAAACTAGGCGTAGGACCATGCATCCACCACATACGACCATGTCGAGTAATTGGGGATAAAGGAATGAATTTCGGATATCACTCAATGGCAACAATAGGAGTTATTTCAAATACTAACCGTACAACGACACGATGTTTCAATCCTCAAGATGACTTAAGACATCCCATGACATCTGTCAGTCTCTCAAAACCACGAGAAAAGGTAAAACTGATGAATATCTTTTACGGTGAAACATTACTCCCCATTATTTTTTAGCAGATTTCCCTTAAGATCCTATCCAGGAGATGACGAAAATGAGATCCGTTCAAAATTATATAAATATTTGTCCGTTAACGCTCTAGCGGTCGCAATTTTTGTTTGATCAATACCAAACTCCATATTTAATCGTTTTATGTCAAAAAGGAAGATCAATTTGTTAATGGCTGAAATCGGATTGGTGGGAGGGTGGAGGGGTTTAGAGGGGGAAATTTTTGATAATTCGAAATATCTCCGTTACTATACGTCAGATCGAAACATTGTAAAGAACTAATCTGATTGAAAATTTAATGATCTATAAATATTCTTCTAAACATATTTTCTGTATCATGAATATAAACCGAGATATTAGGATTTTATAGTTTCCACTTTCAGTAAACCCCCACTCCTCCTCATGTTTTATTAATAATAAGCTGTTATATCATGAACCTCTTCATTACAAGTTTAAATAAGGAATATTGTTTTCATTGAATTTTTAATTTGTGAGATAAATGCTAATACGTTCAGTTGACCCCTCCCCCTTTTTTTGTTCCCGGATTACTAAAATTTAAACAATTGAGATTAAAATCATTCTGATTCATTACAAATTACTGCACTAGCTATAGTAAAGTTTTCAATAAAATTAATATGTTATATTAAGATTTATATCATTAATGGTTTTTATTTCCGGTCTAGAATTCAAGTTGGTTGACCTGTTTGTTTACAATGCAGACGCTTTCCGTTGTAGAGTTATTAACTTTTAACTGAAAGATTTCTCATTGCCGTTTGTATTTATTCACTTAATATTCGCGGTGGGATTTCCTTTATGTATATTAATCTATTGTAACCTCCCCGTAGGAAATCTGCTTAGTTTACGCAGTCCTTGCGTGACGGACTTCATTTTATTTTTAACGACTTTTAAAAATCCTTCAGTCTTTGCTATCTCCATCGTCTCTATTTGCATAATCGTGTGAATTAAATGTGCCATTTAACATTATATTTTATTATTTTTTTTCTTTATCTCACATGGTAAATCTAGAGTGGCGAGTTCAATTCCCGCCTGGGCAATAGGAATTTAGTTAGTGACGAACTCATTAGGGGGCCTAGTCTCACCATGACTAGAAACGGGTGGTGACCTGTAGATAACCCGGCCCAGTTAGTCATAGTAGCAAAAAGTGGACGTTAATAAATAATAATAATGATAATAACAATAAAAGGCGTAGGGATGTGGCGGCTCTTAACACAGATCTTCGAATTGAAACTAGCTACTGACCCTCCAGGATGCGACACTGACATACGCACTTTACACTGACGTAAGTTCATACATAGTACATACCCCAGGGCCACCTTTCCTACGAGACACACCTGGCAGTAGATATAAAACGCAACCCATTATTGAGTATGTTGCGATTAACAGAGAAAACAGATTCGGACGAATCTGGACTTAGGGCTGCTCCAGAGGGAATTTATTGTGAGCCCTCAACATCGTCAGGTAGTGCGAGCAGTGCCCCGATGTTGTACGGCTCCTTAATACCCCGGACTGTACCAACGGTTTACAATTCAAGCTCTTCAGCTTGGAGGAGGATGACTCTCCAGCTAGAAAAGATAGGCCGAGGGGTACACAACACCCATATCGGTTGGATTTTCCTCCATTGTGGATTTCAGACCTTTTTTCTGAGAATAAACCTCCCTATAACAATAAATTTATAGTTTGATTCAAGGAATCTTTTTAGTTGAGCCCTCTTTGCAAAAACTAAGCACCACAGTGCTCCATTTTCCAAAGAATTACGCACCAAGGATTGAATAATCAACTTCATTATTATATTAACTTATTCACGAGTTAATTAGCTAATTATTGCATGAGTTAACTAAGTATATTAATTTTCCGAATATAATCTGCCAATTGGAAGCTGTAATAAATAATAAGTACTTAGTTAGATAAAATAAAGTAAACATGGTAACAATAGAATAGTAGCATGAAGCGTGTTTTATATGTTGTCAAGAATGAATTACTTTTAATTTGAAATATTTCTTTTTAAATCTCTTCTTAATTTCTTGAGCACTTAATTAATTATTTTTAAAATAATTTATTTGATTAGTTATTTTTATTAGAGCTGGATTACTCCCTTCTTGAAAGCAAAGGTTGCCCTTCGCCCATGTACGAGTAAGTGGCAATCCCTAGATTCTGGTAAGATTATAGAGATCTATTGCTTTAATTTTTAGTTATTTAGCAAACCAGTTGAATTAATTTTCCTTAAATGGTGCTGGTCAAAATCAACAGCAGCTGATTTCCCTTAAGGGAAATCTGCTAACATATGACGCAAACCTGAAAAGTTTATATATTGCACATATAAAACTTCAATATACAGGATAGGGATAATCCTCCTGTTCATTTTTTCTAGGGGTCTACTTTGTGGTCAAATTTATTTAAGAAGGCAAAGATGAAATGGAAGGCCTTTCTTAATCCAAATGTGACAGAAAATGTGAAATACCAAAAACATTGAACGAAGTGTAAATAAAAGCAAAGTGTCTTATTATTTAAATGTAGATCTGCACAACCCTTTTTATCGTCTTCAATTGAACAGAGAATATTCAAAATACCTCCGTTATTATGAGATTGATAGAATAATGTTATCGAACCAATCTTGTTAAAATGTTTCTTCTCTACATTTGTTTTTCAGTGCATTTTTTTTTTTCGTAACTCAAATACTAACGAGTTACTTTCTTTTTTTCGCCCCTCATTAAACCCCTTTTTTCTGCTCATCGGTTGTAGATTTTCCTTAAGAATTTCAAATTTATCATTATTATGAGTCGGATCGAAATTTGTATAAAACCAATCTAATTAAAATATTAGTAGTCTAGCATTGTTCCTCTATACATTTATTCGTAACTCATATATTAAAGGATTTTTGAAAAACTTCTTCAAATGTTCATCGATCCTACCCAGGAGAATTCGAAAATGAGATCCGTTCAAAATTATATCTGTCTATCTATATATATATATATATATATATATTTGGCTCTAGATGTCGCAATTTTTATTGTATATTTCCCAAACTCGATATTTAATCGTTTTATGCAAAAAGGAAGATCAAGTTAGTTAATTGCAGAAATCGGGCCCTGAGGGGGGGGGGTAGAGGAAATTTCGAAAATTCTAAATATCTCTGTTATTATACGTCGATCGAAAAAGGTGAACAGGGGTCCAATCTAATTACAAATTTAATGTCATATAAATGTTGTTTTATATGTTTTATTTTTTTTTTTTCATTATCTTGATTATTAACCGAGGTATTTGCAGTTTTTATTTTTTAGCATACACTAAACCCCTACTCTACTCTCATCATACTAACAAGCTGTTATATTATGAAGCCTAAATACTAAATATTGTTCTCATTGAACTTTTATGTTTTGAGATAAATTGAAAATAGCATTGTTCATTAGCAATATCACCTCATAGCAAGTTCTCCAAATAAATGAATGGGTATTAGTCATCTTCTAGGCAGGATCAATGAGCACTTGAAGAATTTTTGAAAAGGGCAACCTCATTAGCTAATTTTCCTTAAGAGGAATCTGTAAAAAAAGGATCATTAGGGTCATATAACATTGCTGAGAAATCTCTGCAACAAACGATTTCAATGTTATTTATTAATGGCACCTTTATTCTACTAAGGCTAATCAGGATGGGTTATCTATAGATTTACCATTATATGTTTAATATTAACCTCCCAAAATCAATCATAAGCAATCTTTGGATTTAATACCATTCCAACTAACTGAGCAGGGGCCCACTTGATATATGTATAGTTTTTCCTTTCATTAGAGCACCATCAAATTAAATTTCATTCAAATTTGTCAGGCGTAATCCTGAGAGAGATAAGCAATCACACAAAATAGCATCTATCCCAGTAGATAGTTGCTGTGAAAGAAGCCATCATGACTGTGGTGTATCATACACATCTTTTTGAGAATAAGGAGATTGACCACCTGACAATCTAACATTATATGACATAAATCTAGCAAGGATGAAGAAAAATAATCTAGAGGATAAATGCACGAAGGAACAACCCCTTCACTTGAGCCCCTGCCTTATTAAGATAAAAATCAAAATAGAGGGAAGAATTAAGGAAAGAAGAAAGTAAATACCATGGGGAAAATTATTACTAGGAAAATTAACTCAGTTAAATCCTGTTTTAGGTTTAAATAAAAATTAAGTCAGTCAAGCAGGGGCCACCGTACACTAAGCAGATTTCCCATGTTCTAGTATCCCACCTGACCCCAAATTCTCTACTTCAATGTAAATAAACTGATTAGTAGAAAAGGAGATTTAATGAAGACTTAAAAAAAAAGAAGTACGAATAACACACTTGAGGTTTGAGTTACTAAAAATGCACAGAACAACAATTATAAGCCACCAATAGTTTAACAAAATTTATTCTATAAGATTTTACGATTTGACTCATAATATCGAAGGCAATTTTGAATTGTCAAATTTCCCCTTCCCTATTCCAAGTCTGATTTCAGCCAGTAACAAATATAATCTTCAGTGTTGACTGAAACACTTAAATATCAAGTATGATATAGATCAAATAACCATTTTCGAGAGAACAATATAAAATCATAATTTATGACATCAAAACTAATTTGCATAATAAAGGTCTCTTGAAAACAATATTTGGTATTTAAACTTAGAATAAAGTGGTCCACTGATATAACACTTTATTGTTAATATGACACGAGTCTACAAATCTACTACTAAAGGCTCAAATAAAAAAAATCCAAATATCTCGGTTAATACTTAGGATAGAAAAAAATATGTATATAAAAACATTTAAAGGTTATTAAATGTGCAATAAGATTGATTCTATTCAATTTTTTGATCTGACTTATAACAATGTAGATACTTATACTTTTTTTAATCCCCCAGTTCGATTACATCCATTAAGAATCTTTACTTTTGCATGAAATGCTTAAAAATCAAGTTTGGTAGAGGGTAAATAAAATATAAACACAAATATATATATATTTTTTTCAATAGACCTCATTTTGTCATCTCCTAAGTAAGATCAATGGACATTTGAGGAATTTTTCAAAATTGCATCATGAGTACAACCTCATTAGCTGATTTCTCTTTACAGAAATCTACTAATGATGAATAAGACAATTATAATAAAACTAACAAATTCAGTTTCATATGAAATTTTATTTTTATTGATTGTAATAAATTTGATCTTTACAGAATAAACAAAAGACAATTATACATTATCACAGATACTCTAGGGATCGAAGATCCTCAATTTATCTGACAACCACTTAAAAACAAAAATTACTACTTTACCTTTTCATACTTTATTTATAGATGTCACAATGTATGACATGAACACCTGAAAACTAGACATAGAATACTACCATGATATCTGATAAAACTGCTATATAAAAGATATGCAAATTATAAAGTAGAAATTCACTAACATAAATAAGTCTATTAGGGTTTGTTGATAAAAATACATCTTGAATGGTCATGAGTAGCAAGTGGTTACGGCAGACAAAAATTAGTCATAAAATAGTTAGAAATTGTTTTAGTTTTAAACATAAAAATTGTTTAACTGTCAATCAAAGAAGCCGCCTTCTAATTTAATGAACTTTAACACAAGTAATTAAAAACAATATTTTTTTTTCTGGTTCGACTATCATTGTTCATTTAAAAGTAATTTCCAGATACCTTGAGCTTAGTGGACAGTATCCACAACAAATACTGCTCTATAACAACTTTATTGTAATTTCATAATTAAAGTAAAACAATTTAGCAACAAATAGTTCTAGATACCACAAGGATCTCACAAAATAAACTTAAGTGAAGTTAAATTAATTCAGGAGGAGGAAGGACCGACCAATGAAAATAAATCTTATAAAGCCCATTCATTCCCCTATCAAAAATATAGAATAACGACTGCCCTCATAATTCACTTAAAAGATCTAGAAGCATAATGTCTTAAAATATATAAAAGAAAAAGTATTAAATATAATTTATTGAATTTTTCAATAGCTTTTATAAATTAAATACTGTATCAATAATTATATTGTTTGACTATGGTTAGAAATATAATTGACATTCTGTTATAATTGAAATTTTGTTGTAATAATATTTTATCAGTTTCTTGAAATATGACTAATTTAATCAACATAGGAAAAGTAAATAAAACATGAGATTAGAAAATGGTTTATAACTTTTATTTTGAAATGATAGTTTTAATGATATAAAAAAGGCGGCAATTTTCATATCAGAAGCAGATGAAAAAAATGGCTCAAAAACTTAACATTAATATTTCTTCATAAAAATATGATTTCCGAGCTGAAGAGTTAAATTAATAAAATCATATTAATAATGTTTAAAACTGAAATATTATAATTACAATAAATATAAATGTATGTACATAGAACATTAAATGGGAATGTTTATAAATATTTATATACAGTAATTAATAATGTTTACGACAACTGTAAACAATTATTTTAATATGACATACCACAAACATAAATAAATACAGACTTCTAATAATTAAGCTATTCTTATTAGTACAACATCTTTCAGATATACAATAAAATCATAGTTCATTCATTCTTTATTGCCTTAATAATTTGGAATTTTTAAATATTTTGTTAATTACCTAAAGATAATTAATTATTAGTATAATACAAGGCATTGCCAAATTATTCAACTTCAGTTGAGCCCAAGGCAAAACCAATGTCTAGTATAAATTTTTGTTCAGTAATTACTAACAACAAATATTCATTTCTTTAAAATATTTGGAGATAGTGCTAATCGACACAAAATAGGAAATTGAAGATATATTACTAACAAGAATGCTTTATCCAATAGAAACAGGTTAATAAAGAATTTCTTTCTCCATAATTTAACAACTTGAAGATATTTATTGAGATTAGGAAAATTACTTTAAAAATAAAGTAAAACTCCTTTTTATTAGAATATCTATTACTACATTTGAAACCTACATATTCACCTCATGAAAGGTTAATATAAAAATGTAATAACAGAAAGAAGACATTTTGTTTCATTAGTCATTTTAATAATTCTCGAAAAGTAACAATGTTACAAATAAAATACACTAATCTTACAAAATAACACAACCAATAAATAAGAGTGAAAAATTGACAAGCCAATATAATCAGTAATGGTGGTATTTCTTAATTCTTTAATCCGTTCAATCATGGGGTGTTCTGATTTTGAAAACTAAAAGAAATTTAGAGAAAAAGTAGATATTTCCTTCAGTTCAAATACTATAGTAGACCATCTATGGACAAGTTGCTTTAGTCTAATCAATCCACACACATGTAGTATAGTTATATGGTTACCATCATAGATCTTAATGTCCATCAGTGGGCAAATTAAGTTTTCACACATAGAGGAGTGAGAAAATATTGTCAAATCATAACACGGTGGATATTAAATGACAAATAGCATAATGCTCATGTTCAAGAGCAATTGTGAAGATTTATAGATTCACACACTTTTGGAATTTCTGCCAGCAATTCTTCAATAGGAAATATTTAAATAGTATTTCAGTGAATAGAATTTTTTTCTTTACAGAGCGGATGAATGAGCTCAAATTTCACTTGAATATATTCACTGGAAAGATGACTTTTGCCTTACCAAAATGGCATTACTTTTAATTTGTCTTAAGAAACTAAAGTCACTGATATGAAGTTAAATGCTGTAGAAACTTGTAAACTTGTCTTTAAAAGAAATGCCATGGCCACAGCATATACATCAATAAGTTTGGATGATGAATTGAGACATGTGGTTAAAGAGGTCGATGTCATTTTTGTGGGGGGAAATCCATTACTACAGTATAATTACTACTGCATTTTTGTTCTCAAACATCTACCCTTTAAACGAAAAGTTCTCTTAACCAGAACCTTCACATCTTTGTATGAATGCTAGATGACAGGCATATTATCATTTAAAAAATTGTGTCTATTGCCATACAAAAATAAACTTTTAATGGCCTCAACACAGTTAAAACCCTGAAAATTATTTCAATTCAAAATTATCTTGAGCCTTACCATCATTTATCTGAGGTGAAAGCTTTTTTAAAATACTTTCTTTTAAGTTTTCAAAAACTATGGCGTATAAACTCATCCGTTAATATAAGAATGTGATGGGGGATTAGACTGCTATCTGAAGTGCATACATAATTCTGGAAAAGAAAAGTTAGTCACCACTGCAGATTTTTTCAATATTGTAATGAATAAATTATAAATCAAATACATAATTATGCATGGAGTGGAAAATAAATAGTAAAAAACAATAAAACTAAATATTCTTAACAATATATTAGATTTGGAATTTATAAAATAGAACTAATATCTACAAATAAAACAAATGCAGTCTGTAGACAATCTTAACAGAAAATCACTGATGAGTTATTAACTCATATCATGTTATAGATATAATTTAAAATATGTTTACATTTTCATAAAAATATACATATTTACAGCCTCTAATTTTGCAATAACAGCATTTAATATTACTTTTAAACATAGATTACATTCACCCTGAATCTATAAATAAACCTTTACAAGATAAAAGGGATATAATAGGAGGAGGTAAGACATCACAGATCAACTTTAGGTGGAACTGATAGAGGGATAGCTTTGAGTTCTGTCCTCATACATAAAAATTCACCACAAATGCACATTATAGATACACACGCAACGTTAAGAAGCCACCAGGACAAGGTATTTGGAAAATATCTGGAAAATAAACAATGAATTAGTAATTTTTAAAGTGAATTTACGCTAATATAAGCGTATATAATGCTTATATATCAGCTTTGAAGACAGTAAGTACAAAAAAACTTCACTCATATGCATAAGCTGGAGGGCAAAGAATGAAGAATTTGCCCCAATAATTGAGTAAATTACTGCTTCACTCAGTACGTTTTGCACTATTCTCACAGCCTCATCAGAAGTAATCCGTCACAAATAGCTTTAATAAACTCATTTATTAGATTAGTCTTTTATTCTTTTAATCTATATCAGGGGTGAGCAACCTTTTTAATCAATGGGTCAATTGTAATTTTAAAATTGTTTGGCGAGTCGCAAATTAAGTAACACATATTAATAATTTAGAAAACTTTATTTATTATAAACATTAGAATAGAAAAATATAAAAATTTTAAAAAAAGTAAAGATTTCCTATACAAACTTTAATGCAAAATAAAAAAAAAAACAATAAAATAACTGAAAAAATAATTTACTTGAAATTTTTAATCAGACTTTGGCACTGTGTTTTCGGTCCAAGCTAATCAATATCTCCCGGAATTGATGAAGTAGCTACACGTTCGCAGCTTTCTAACTGTGCATCAATCAGTCTTGATAGGTGGTCATTTTCGATTAATTTCATGGTCGAAAATAATTGTTCCTAAACACACGTACTTCCGAACAGAAACATAATTTACTTTGCATTTTTCATCAAAAACAGAAATTTCTCAGGGCTCACTTACGATTTATAAAAATATTTGATGTTTACTGAGAAAAATACATTTTTTAAATCAGTATTATTCTGCATGTCAATCACTTCCATTTAAAGTCTTCGGGAACTCTATCCACATCGATATTAAATGATGAGGAAAACATTTTCATGGAATGTCTATATATTGTGCGCATTTTTAAGAAGTAGTAACATTTTCTTTTTCTAAATGTGGAAAGTGAGACACATTATTCTGCAAAAAATGCTGTTTCCACAATTTTAATTTGCGCTCAAAGCCCTGAATTTTATCATGCAAATTGTAAATAAACTGTCCTTTGCCTTGAAGTTCCACATTAAGATCATTGAGATGCTGAGTCAAGTCGATAAGAAACCCAAAATCGCACATCCATTCTTTATTACCAAAATGAGGAAAGAACAATTGTATTTCGCTTTTTAAGTTGTATACTCTTTTTAGCATTGCACCTCTACTAAGCCAACGTACTTCGGTATTGAAAACCACGTCGCCATATTCAGTTTCTAAATCTTTCAGGAATTCTTTAAATTCACGGTGATTTAACGCGCGCGACTTTATAAAACTGATTAGTTTAATTATTGGTACTGTTGGCAAACTCAATCTTTTTTCACACGCATTTTCCTGGTGAATTATGCAGTGGTTAACGAATGTTTCCCTTCTTGTGGCCTTCTTAATGTCTTAAAATAGCGTTCCTGATCCTTCTATCACAATGCTTGACATTGCTCGTACTCTATCTGTCGATAAATTGAAAAGTTTTCCAAAACAGACTTTAGTTCCTCGTACCGGGCTTTGCTGGTTGTAGTCCCCTACATTGGAATCAGTGAACACAATTCTTCGGTAATATTAAATTTGGTGTTAATACCACGTAACAATATAGCCAGTTGTGCTGTATCGCAACTCTCGTCAAGTGACAAAGAACAGTATTCAAATTTTGCAATGCGTTCACAAAGCGTTGTTGCTATGTTCTCAGACAAGTCTTTAATTCTCCTTGCAAGGGTGAATTTTGATAAAATAACGCTTGAAATAATATTTATTTTATCAGGAAATGGTATTTCTGCAACTGCAGTCAGACATTTTTTATCATCACAACAACGGCACAACAATTTGCCGGCAAGTAAGTAACTCGTCACAAAAAATTGTTTCAATTTAGTATGTACTACCATTAAATTATAATTAATTTTTTATAATATGTTCATGGGAGAAAGTCGATAAAATAAATTCAATTTTAGATATGCTTGGTGGGCCACATAAATATGTTGAAAGGGCCTCGTGTTGCTCATCCCTTGTCTATATGCATCTATATGATCACTATCAATAACCAAGAAAGAAAAAAACAGTCTATCATGCAGGGGTTTTGTAAATTAAGCAGATTTCCCACATGCTAGAATGACACACTAAGTATCTCTTCCCCTTATATATTTTCTATTTCTAAATAGAACAACGTAAATAGAAGAGCATCAATAGCCTAACAAGATTAGCTCTAACATTTTTCAATATAGCCCATAATAACAGAGATATTTTTACCTCTTAATCTCCCCCCACCTGGTTGAAGGTGGTTTCAGCCATTAAAGACTATGAACTATTTAAATAGCTAAATATCGATTATGGTATAGATCAACATCATGACATTTTCCAGTAAAGAATGTAAAACCTTAATTCATGACAGTATCACATAAAGTAATTGATATGCGTGAATCTCACAAAGTAAAAGCTTACTGAAAACAATATTTGGTATTTAAAAATGAAGCGTTTTATGACTTAACAGCTTATCATTAACATGTCATGAGTAGGAGAGGGAGTTTACTGAAGACTGAAAACGTAATATGCAAATATCTTGCTTAATTTTCAAGATAGAGAAAAAAATGTATATAATGACATTCAATGTGCAATGATAGCTTTTCGTTTCGCATGTCATAGATACCATAACTGCATTTTGTTTCTTTGGAGTCTGTTTGTTTGTTACCTTTTCACACATAAACGGCTGAACCGAATTTTATGAAACTTGGTATGTATATTACTACTAACCCAACTTAGACTTTAGGCTATACCAATATTCTCTGCGACAAGCAGGAGTGGGGGTAATAAGGGAAGCCAAAAATTAAAAATAGCGATATTTCATTTCCTATTGGTTTTTATGGACAAATATGAGCATAACAAAAGTTATTTACTTTGTTATTTAGAGTAACTTTGGTTATATACACTTTTTTCGTATACCGATTTATAAACGAGATATACGCTAAAACCTATAGCGGAAGTGAATAATTTTATTTGGCACAAAAGACTCAACCGAACTAAATAAAACTCGGTATGTGTATTAGCACTAACGCCTTCATTATAATAAGCCATACCAACATTTCTAAGGACGGGCAGGAGTGGGAGTTGTAAGGGAGGCCTTCAATTAAAAATAGCGGTATTTCGTTTCCTATTCGTTCTTCTGCAAATATGCACATGACAAAAGTAGTTTATTTTTTTATTTGAAGTAAATTTTGTAATATTCAATTTTGCCATATAACAAAGTATAAACGAGATATACATTAAAAACTAAAGCGGAAGCCATCAATTTTGTTGGGCACTAATGGTTGAACCGATCTTAACAAAACTCAGTTTATGAATTAGCATTGATTCTTCCATGATTATAAGCTATATTTAAATTTTTGGATCCAAATGGGAGTGGGAGTTATGAGGGAGGCCTGAAGTGAAAAATGGTGACATTTCGTTTCTCATTAGATTCTCGACAAAAGTGTGCATAACAAAAGTTTTGTACACTTCAAGTCTTGACATAAAAATACCATCATTAGTCAGTCAACAGTGATTTCCCGGGAATCGCCTTAGCTAGTATACAATAAAATTGGTTCTATACAATGTTTCGATATGACATAATAATGAAGATATTTTGTATTTCCAAAAATCCCCTACCCACTGCTCAATTTCAGCCATTAAAGAACTTGATCGGTAATTTTACATAAAATCTTTAAATATAAAGTTTGGTAACAATATATAACGTTGCTGTTTAACAAAAATTACGACAGCTAGAGCATTATCAGACAAATATACATATGCACGCACGGATGCATGCACACACACACACACACACATATATATAGTTTTGAACAAACACTGGGTAAGACCGATTGAAGAAATTTTTCGAAAATCGAGTTATGAGAACAACTTCAATAGCTGATTACCATTAAGAGCAATCAGATAAAATGTAATATTTCTTCTCTCAAACCAAAGGTATGATTCCAATCCAATCTACTGGACTTCAACTACTTTATCAGTGAACTATTTAAATTCATCAAAATGGATTATAAATTATAATTTACATTCTAAATGAATTGAAAACAACCAGTGCCTATATAAGCTTCTGTGGGGAAAATGTTTATTCCGACTTTTGTATTTGATAAAAGAAAAAAAGCAGTCAGTCAGTTCATTATTAAATAAGTTAAGCATATCAAGTTTGAATTTATTTAGAAACATGAAGGTTTTTCGCTAGTGATTTGTATCAGACTACGGAAGAATCATATTGATCTCAGTTATGGTTGCTCGGTAAGTGAACTCATTTTTGCTTAACCAATGCTTAAAATAATGCATAGCATTACCAATAATATCTGTTATATTACTTGTAATAATTTTCTTGATAAATTAAGGTCTGATTCAAAATCAGCATGTAAACAATCTTTAGACTGATGCTAGTACATTCTGAGAGATACATGGGGAATGTAAAAGATTCTTCAAAGAATACAGAAATTTGAAAATAACTTTGCCAAAAATAGAAAAATATTTGTCCACAAACATAGATGTTTGAATGAGCCATGTAACATACAATTCCCACAATCAATGAAGAAGGTTCAAATAATTAAAATTCTTACCCATTGTACATCCAACAAAAAACTAAATGTAAAAAGTGAGCAGTACAGGAAAAATCCAAACATAACTTAGTCCTCTGAATAAGCCACCACAAGCCAACTGAACTGAAACAGAGTAAAGACACAGGTTCAAAATTATTAAAATTCAAATTCAATATTAGTGATGTTACTAACATTAGCCATATTCAAACTACAGGCTTTCTAGATCATTACTTTATCCACTATACTAAAAAATTGTGAAATGATGAATTCAAACATTTATATGCATAGAATTATGCATATTTACATTGGCTGGCCAGGAAAGAAAAGGTTTAGCACCTTCTTGAATATTAACTAATTGAGCTAGCCAGTTAACAATTTATTTTATAATAAAAAAATAAATGTACTTTAAATCATACTACATAATAAATATGTATACAACTTTATATTATTCAAAAAATTCTGATGTATAGAAATTGTATATATTATTTAAAATTGTGTATCAATCTATATATATATATATATATATATATATATATATATATATATATATATAATGGTAACTTCTGCCTGTACATTGATTTTTTTCTCGAAATGTCACGATACTTTTTCATTTCACATGTCATAGACATGATATCTGATATCAATTTGTTTCTCTGGTGTCTGTTTCTTTATTTTTTACTGCATTTTATGAAATGTGGTATGTATATTACTACTAACCCAACTTAAGACTTTAGGCTATATTAATATTCTCTGAGACGAACAGGAGTGGGGGGTTATAAGGGAAGCCTGAAATTAAAAATAGTGATATTTCATTTCGTATTGCTTTTTCGGCAAATATGCACATAACAAAAGTTGTTTTTTTTTTTTGTTATTTAGAGTAACTTATGCTATATACACTTTTGTCGTACACCGAAATATAAATGAGTTATAGTATTTAATACTTTATTTAATTAAAACGTGAAAATTATTAAAACAAACAGTTTTGGTTTTGTGATAATAATGTAATTAGATTTGTTAACATAATGTAATGTATTACAGGATTGAGATCCTTAATAAGTGGTAGGTTGGCAGGACTGAGCCTAGGGATGTGTGGAGATACTTCCTTTATCTTATCAGTTCTGCCTCTTCCCTGGCGACCTCATATTGGTCTGTGTTTACATGTTACTTGATACTTAAACTTTTAGCAATGTAATGTTATTCTCAGAAATGTAAATTTAGAGGTGCACCCAGTTATTTCTAGTATTTATTAACTCTGCTCCATTAATATATAATATACTTTACTTAACACACTATGTACCAATAGGAATATATAGTTTACAATCAAGACTTATAAAAAAGTACTTTTAATAGCGGTTATGACATACATAAAACAGCTGTCACCAATGGGCTTTGTACCACATCAAGGGAAAGAACTTTTATTCATACATGGTTTGGAAGACAGAATACTTTCTATAATTATGAATTATATGATCCATTACGTTATAGATTAAACTACATGCAGAGAGGATGGGATATATAAATATATTGAGGACAGTGAAGTCTTACATAAAAAATAATTTTAATATTAATAAGTTCACAGCAAAGGCGGGTATAAACCGCCATTTAGGTGTACCTAAACACTGGGACTGGTAAATGTCAAAATATTGTGCAAAGTAAAGGTTTGCCAAAAAAAAATACCATCATCCTTCAGCCTGAAATGAATTCTCAGGCGAAGCCGGGTAACTTAGCTAGTAATAAACAATTTAAGAATAAGAAAGCCACACTGAAAAATTCCAAGAAAGTTAAATCTACTATCAGTAAACAAAGATTTTGGAATGCTTATTAAGACGTCTCAAAACAAACAAAAATAATTGTAATAATACTAGAAACTGGCACCTAATTTTAAAAAGACAATAAAATAAATGACTGTCAGTTAAACAAGTTCAATGATTAACTTCCTTCCCCACAATAAACATAACCAGCAACATAAAGAGTTTCACGGATGAAAAGTGAAATTAAATTAATTTGTTTGAAAACTATTATATTTTACTACACATTTTAAAATTTGTCTTACTTACCCTGTTAATGAATTGAGTACATAGGAGATTATAACAAGTTTCCCAATTGAATCTCTCACATGTATTTCCTGTATGAACCAAATATTACTAAACGTTGAGTAAAAAGAAGATTCATAGTTCAAAGACAATTAATTTTTTTACTATAAGTACCTGATATTTAAAAATATGATCTAATGATCTAGAAGTCCCTACAATAAAATCTAATGCAACAAGCCACACTCCAAGAGTTAAATAAAACACACTTTGTAAAGCTATAATTTGAGATATAATTAGAATCGGGTCCCAAGCAGTATTTCTAAATTGACCACTGTACTTCACCATATTTGAAGATAAGTCAACAAATTTCATTATTCAACCTGCAAACGTAGAAACTTCTCATTGCGCCAAAGAGGTAGAACAAATCAGAACAAATAATAACCCTGGACTAGCAGAGGGGTTAGAAAACATGATGGTAATCCAGTCCATGAGAATTAAAGCATTGAAAGATAAATCCTAGTCAAAAATATTTTCATTATGCCTCATAAACTTCATGTCACACTTAAGCATATTAAGGGTAGTATATTAATCCAGTCAAAGTGAGTTCAAAACGCTGTCATTTTGATACGATGAGAAACCATTAATCCAATAAACGGCTATGTTGGTCCTTAAATTCAGTAAACACGATTACCAAAATCAGTGTGTTTGGAACTGTAATACTGGAAACTTCTTTAGGGATTAATTAATGCTTGGCTTTCGTCATTTCTTGTTTAATCCCCCCCCCCTCTTTCTTCTATAGTTATACTACTTCAAAGTAAAATATTTAAGATTAAATTTTCATTAAGTTAAGTTTTTTTAGCATTTCTGTTTAACAATTAAAGAATAAGTCAGTTTTGGTTTAGTAAAACGTATTAATAATGAATATTTTTCGATTTCGATTTGTTGTTTTTTAAGTTGGCATAGCTTGTTAGAAGGTTTTTTAATCTGTGGGTTATATTAATCGGTTCAACGCAGTGGCGGCTTTGAACTTCAAAATGTCTTGTTATGGATCTGATTAAGTACATTTACACTTGTTTTCCTATTTATTTACTTCATTTAACTACAATATTTGTTTTTTAAGAGATTCATGGAGTGTATTCTTACAGGATCAGATCTGATTAAAAAAATTGTTCTGTATGAAATTCTTGTCGTTTAGAAAGGTCCTACTATTTTATTCGAGTATTCTAATCACATTAACTACCTTTAATCTTACAATGGCGTGGAGGTCACATGGAAAAACTAATTTAGAATTAGTTCAGAATTTAAGAAGTAAGTAAGCCAATAATACTTCATATTTGGTTAACTTTCCTTGTTTCTGTGTATTTTTTTCATATGTTTTTTTTTCTTTTATCCAGAGAACAATATTATTCGGAGTGATAGTGTTGAAAAGGTAATGGCTGAGGTGGATCGTGCAAATTATGTTTCGCATAATCCATACATGGATGTACCTCAGGGCATTGGTTTTGGAGTTACGATCAGTGCCCCTCATATGGTGGGTTATTTGAAATTATTATTTACCATAATTTTTTACTTTTACGATAAATATTACAAATTACTTACTCTCCTTATGGGTATTGTAAATTGATTTAGAGATTTAGTTTGTTGAAACAAGAGTAAGAGAGGACAAGCTCTTCATTACTAAAATAAATGGCTCCTAAAGAGACCACAATTTGTAGAGGCCATAAAACAGGTATTACATTTGTAAATAAAGTTGGAAAATAGGAGTTTTTGTTGGGACCCTTGTCCATTAAAGTATGAAGAATATGAGAACATTTTTGTAAGCACACACACCCATATAGGACCAATATGGTGAGCTTTTCCTTCCCTTTGCATAGACACATTTTATCAATACAGTGAGCTGTTCCTTAAATTTACTTACACACATATAGAATCAATACAGTGAACGGTTCCTTGACTTTGTATTCATATACACAGTATAAGTGCGATTAGCAGTTCCTTGGCTTTATATTCACACTCACTTTGCATATACATAGAACCAATAAGGTCAGATGTTCTTTAACTTTGCATACCCACACATGGAATCAGTATAGTGAGCAGTTCCTTAACTTTGCATTCACTCACATAGAATCGATGCTGATAGTTGTTCCTTGACTGTGCTCATACATACATAGAATCAATACAGTGAGCAGATCCTTTACTTTTTTGCATACACACACTCATCTCACACGTAGAATCAATGCAGTAAGCTGTTTATTGGCAATTCACACACAGAATCAATACAGTGAGCAGATCTTTGAATTGGCGTACACACACACACACACACAGAATCAATACAGTAGGCGATTCCTTGACAGCATTCACACGGGGCTCAGGTTTGCCATGTGAGTTATGCCATTGGTCTTAAACTCACTTAGTAAACCTAGAGTTGTGAGTTCGATTCTCACCTGGGCAATAGGAATTTATTTAGTGACGAAATCATTAAATAAAATCCTTAGTCCCACCCTGGCTAGAAAAGGGTGGTAACCTATAGATAACCTATCCGAATTAGCCTTAGTAGCACAAAGTGAGCATTAATAAATAACAACAATAATTAAGAAACCCTGTTAATCCTCAGCTAACATACTGAAGATATGAGATTATTTGAATGACTAAATTAGGATATAATATCTATATTATTATGTAATATTATAGCTGGTTAAGGCGAGGTTTCTTGGTCAATTACATTTGTAAATGCTTGAAATTAAAATAAATGTAAATTTCTAGTTTGTTTCTTCATTTGCTCTTCAGGTTTTATTTAGCTAAAAGAAAGGGCATGTTGTCAAAAATTCTTATCATTATTTTATCGAAGTGTTTTTAAAAGCTTAGAACGCTAGTAATAAAATAAAAAAAAATGTAAAAAGCTGAAAGTGGTCACCTCCACCCCTGAATTATTAATAATAATAAATGAGATATGCAAGGCTCAAATATAGCTGGTTCGATGAAAATGCAGTTTAAACCCCACCCTTGGCGGCGCACTTTTGAAAATGGCGACTGCGGCCATTTTTTAACTTTATCCTTTTTTTTAATCTTTGTTAACACACTTAATTTGGTGGATCCTTGGACTGTGGACGATAGACTTTAGTGACCGCATTCAAAAATTTCCAAAATACGTCATCGGTCATTTCCATCAAGGGTGGGGTTAAACTGCATTCCACCCGCTGGTTCTCTTCAACTCCCTGAATTATAATCATGAATTGAATTGTTTTTGGTCCCTTTTATTACCAACCTGGGTATCAGAATAATACACAGATTATAAAATAAAGATTTAATTCCTTTTCAGCATGCACATGCCCTTGAATTGCTGAGTGAAAAATTGATTAAAGGTGCTAAAGCTCTGGATGTGGGTTCTGGATCTGGATATCTTACAGCATGTATGGCATTGATGGTAGGGCCCACTGGCCTTGCAGTTGGAATAGACCATATTAAAGAGCTCGTCGACACCTCACTTGCCAACATTAAAAAAGATCACCCGGAGCTTATTGAGAATAATCGAGTGAAACTTGTTGGTGAGTTCATTAGCTGATGTTTTTTTTAGTGTTGAGTGTTTTTTCACAGTTTAGGCCTAATGTGGTTGCCTGTGGTTTTGTTAGTTGGTGATGGAAGGCTTGGTTATCCTGAAGAGGCACCTTACAATGCAATTCATGTGGGAGCTGCTTCGCCTAACTTGCCTCAAGCTGTAAGTATAGAGGTTCTGTGCTGCTTTTGATTTAAAAATAATTCAAATTATGTTGCTAGCACAATTGGGGTAATGCATATATTTATATTCAAACATATTAAATATGGTGTTTGTTTTTAATAAGTGTTCGTAGTTGGAATTAATGTAATGTCACAGTATCTATAGCTTAAAAATAGATATTTCTGTATTGAATTTTAAATCCCTTCTCTTTTTTATAAAATGAGGCTATTTTACCATTTTCCTTAAGTTATACTCATTAATTAACTAAAAAGAAAATAGAGATTAACCAAAATTTAAAGAAGCATTCTACGATTTTAAAGAAGAGTTCTAGGATGCGATCGATGCCATTGTCATAGCCTAGAGTATGTGAATGCTTATAATGATTTTTAGAGCTTTACAGTAATGCTGAACTAAGGTATTTGTCGGCAGGCCAGACCTATGCTTTTAAATGACTAGTGTTTGGGACATAAAAAAGTATGGAACCCTGTTGGTTGGGAGAAATATATATATATATATATATATATATATATATATATATATATATATATATAGATATATATATATAAATAATAGTGTTGTTGTTTTAGATATTTATATATGGTGTTGTTATTCTTTTTGGAATTTTGGCCAATGTTGGTGAAAATTCTTAGTTTATGCCGATATTTCGAGAATCTTTATTTTTTCTTCTTCAGGGCTGTAAAATTACAGGTACTACTTTATAATATTGCACATTGTTATGCACATTATTATAAAAGGGTGTTTTTTTTCTTATTATTACTTACCAAGACTAAAGATACCTACAAACTATTAAACTATTTCACTAGGACTAGGGTTATAGTAACCTTCCTTGTTTTGTTTACACAGCAGGGTCACAGACTTTTGTATGTTTTGTATATCTATAGTATATTGTTTTTGTTTGTTGAACTATTGGGTTGTCCAGAAAATAATGCAGGATTTTGGTATCAAACAAAAAAAAAAAAACTAGTTACTTTAAAGCAATGTTCTTTAATCAAAATAATTTCCCATACTTTCAACACATTTCTCCCAACGTGTTGGTAACTTATTAATACCGTCTGAATAGAATTCAGATTTTTTAGAATTGATAAAGTCAAAAAACGCATTTTCCAGTTCCGTTTGATTTTTGAATATTTTGTGTTGTAAATAGAGGTCCAGGTGTCTAAAAATATGGTAGTCAGTAGGCGAGAGGTCCGGAGAGTAGGGTGGGTGAGGCCAGAAATGGGTCATTTTTGTTTCGACAAAGAAGTGATGCACAAACATCAAAGCGCTGATTTTTTTGACGATCGTTTAATGAGTGTGGAACCCAATTTTCGAGTTTTTTCACCTTTCCAATCGCCTTGAGGTGGTTAGAGACGGTCGTTTTACTCACTTTAAGTTGCTCTGCAAGTTCTCGAACAGTTGTTTTGGGATTTTCTTCCACCACAGATTGAAGAACATCATCATTAAGAGAGGAAGGCCTTCCACGACCTTCTTCGTCTTCAAGACTGAAATCTCCCTCCCGAAATTTTTTGAACCACCTTTGCACAGTGCACTCATTAACACTACCCTCGCCCCAGACTTGGTTAATGTTTCTGGCCGTTTGGGCTCCGCTTCGGCCGAGTGTAAACTCGTAAATGAAAATCGTACGATATTCACGCTTTGACATTATAAGGATGACTGAATTAATTCCAAGTAGCGGAATGCTACAGAGGTAAAAAAACAATATCATTTGGAAGAGGATTAATAAGTGTTGACATTCATACACATGAGTAAACCTGTAAATGTAAACAGTTAATTATACCGAGGGGTATTTTAATGAAAACTTAAAATCCTGCATTATTTTCTGGACAACCCAATATATTATAATTGTTGTACTGTAGTTGTTATATCATGATAGAACTATTTTTATGTGTTTTCACCAACACTGACCAAAACTCCAAAAAGAATAACAACACCATATATATATATATATATATATATATATATATATATATATATATATATTATATATATATCAGGTAAAGACTATAAACAAGACAGGCAGGTTCAAACTGCAATGGCCTGGCCTGGAGAAGCATTTTATGTATCTAGAAGTAGAAAATTGGAGGTACTTGGTTGTAGAGCTACATGGGATGGGGGGGGGGCTCAGATTGACCAAGTGAGTTAAGGCATTGGTCTTGTTAGGAAACCAAGAGTCATGGGTTCGATTCCCGCCCAGGCAATAGTAATTTATTAGATTTTGTGTTGTTGGGAGTGGAATAAATGTCAGTAGTCTCCTTCACTTAGCTTCATTTTTCTTAAGTGCTTAGTGGATCAGAGACTCAGGAGAAGGATGTGGTGGCAAATTCTGTTTAAGGCTTCTTATTATTAGAGAAATACTGAATAGATGGTGAGATAAGACAACCAGTGTGTCATAGCAGCTCGTAGGAAATCTGCTTTGTTTACGCAGCCCCACTTGATGGATTTTATTTTACATACCTGTGTTTGCTAACTAAATTTTGTTTAGCTGTGTGATTATTGGTGTGAATGGCTATTTTACATTTTAATAAAATTGAGGACATTGATTGAGAATCCCACAAAAGAGTAGAGAGTAACATAGTGACCACAAGTCCTCCAAAACCTGCCCCTTTATTGGCTGTTAAGCCAAAATGTTGTTATAATATTGAAATTTTATGTGAAGTCAAAAAACAAAAGTTCTAGATCTTACTAGACTAAAATCAGAGTAGCCACTTCATAGTTATCCTCTTTCTTAATTTCATTGCCTTAATTATAAGAGTTTCATTGAATGACCTCGACATTGTAATCTGTCGTAAGAAGGTTTTATATAGTATCAAGAAATTTGATTCCCTTGGTTTTCAAGAATGTTTGTTCTTCTACAATTTTAAAAAGGTACAGTCATTTATAACTATTTGTCTTTTGTTTTTGTTAATATTTTTCCATGCCTTAACTTTAAGTAGTTTTCAAGATAAAAATCTGTAAATTAGCTAATTTTTTTTACCTTGGCATTCCAAATTTCATCGAAATCAAGACTGATGTGGTCAAGAAAACGATTGGCTGTATTGCTACAGCTAAACTTCTATTTGTTTCTAGTGTCCACTCAGCATCATGAGCAATTGAGTAGCAACTTTAATAAAGAAGTAACTATCTTTCATATGTATTGCCATCACAATATTACAGAAAGCATGTGAAGCTAACCACTTGAACCCCACCCCCTCCTCAGACTAATGCACTATTGCAGGCTTTGCCTTAACCCTTCATGAGCTATTCCGACAAAGATTAACACAAAGATAATTCTCAAAAAAAGATAGTTCTCAATAAATTTCAACAACGAGTCACTGAATTATGAGTTTTAAATGTTAGAGAGTGAGTTTTTTCATTTGATTTTAGTATGAAAGACTCTTTTATTACTTTATTAAGATATATGTTTGTTTTTAGCTTGTGGATCAATTAGCTCCAGGTGGTAGATTAATTGTACCTATTGGACCAGCAAATGGAGATCAACGGCTGGAACAGATTGATAAGGGTCCTGATGGTACTATCACCAGGCTCCCTCTCATGGGCGTAGTATATGTTCCACTTACTGATAAAACTTCGCAGTGGCCTGGATCCAGGTCAGTGTTGGTAAAATAATTCATCTAACAATTTCAGCATAATTATTTATTTTATTTTTTATCATATTAAGTTGTTATGAAAATATCTTCTCTTGAAGGTGATTTCCTCCGTTAAAATTGATATATATTTTTCTGTTTGTGCTCTAACAACTGCATTAACACACGAGAACTAATATGATCAATTTAATATTAATCATTTATTGAAGGCATCCATATATAAAGTTTGAAATGATTTGTGTATTGTCCTGTAATTGCATATAAAGTAAAAGAACATCAAAAATATTTTTCTCTTATTCCATGTTTTGATTCAACATTTAAAAAAAAAAATCTAATCCAAAAATGTTTTTAAAGATGTTTTTCTCTTGTCTCACTTAAAATATTATTTGGAGAAACCCTAAATGGTGTGTTTGATGTTGGCATATCTATTTTTTTTTTAATTGAAATAAAACAGTTACTAATTGCAGTAATAAATAAAGTATTGTAAACTCTCGCAACTAGCTGATTAAAAAAAAAAGGGGAAATCTACTAAAAAAATATTTAATTTTTATTTCATGGACTATTTTTAACTATTTCAATGAATTGCTTTCCTAGTGTCTTCATTGATTGCTTCTGTAATGATCCAATTTTCATTCCTCGTGCTTCCTTCTTTTTTTTTTAATTATTTTTATTTTATCAATTTTCTCTTTAGTATATATCCATTCTTCCGTTTTCTAAAAAAAAAAATCCCAGTTTCTCCTTCTGCTATGATCTTCATTGTTTTATTTGACATAGGATTTTTTTTTTTTTTTTTATTATTTTTTTTTTTTTTTGAAATCTGTAGACTTCTGTTAATATCCATAACATTTAAATGTCCAAATCAGCAGAATTAATTAATATAACTTTTTAGCTTGTGGTTCTTTGTACTCGAGTATTAGTATTGATATAACACTTTGATAATAATCATACTACAGTATCACTTATTTAAACATCGTTAAATAAGCAGTACTTTTCAAGTGAATCATTTTTAAGACATATCTTTGAATTTTCAGTTTAATCTTTATTTGATTTTGTATTGCAAAATGTTAACTATCTGTAATCATATTTCCTTTTGTGGAGCATAGAAGATGGAAGTTGAAATATAGGTTAACAAAAACACAAGGCTGTTTAAAATATAAAGACTGTATTAAAGTTAATGTTTTGAAGAACTGTTGTCCTTGGATATGATCTTTTTAAATATTACCATTCTGACTGACATTGTGTTTTGTTATCCTTGATACCCAATTTTAATGTATTTTCATTGTATCTACTTTCCAGTGTTCAAAAAGCATTCACCCTAAACATGTTATTTATAAAATCAATATTATGATTATTATTTTCACTTGAAAGAATTTTTTGCGTTGTGTTTGTACTTTGTGAAGTCTTCATTGATTTTTTATGTCATTTTTTGCAAAAATGCATGTCTTTATTGTCAGAGGTTGTTCGCTGATCTCTGGGAAGTTAATTTTACTCCGACTGACCCTTCCTTTGGTTGGTTTGCTGCTGGTTAATGAGTTTCCCTGAGAATTCTAAACTTTCTAAAGGATGTGATTGATTGGAAGGTACGTTTCTGTTTACCTATTTATCTTGTTAATACCCTCAAACCATGCTATTTGGCCATAATTTTTCAAAATTACTTCTTACTTCAATTTAAAAATGAGGTACTTAGTTTTCACTGTACAGAATTGACATATTGTTAACCAGTTTAGCTGTAGACAATTTATTATTATCTTTCTGTTTGACACCACTGTTCTTAAAATGATCAAGTAAAATGATGTAAAAATAATGTATCCCCCCCCCATATTAAATAGTATTTCATGTAAATCTTAGTGTATTAATTAGAAAGAAAGGATTGATTAAAGTTTTGAAATTTATGAAATAAACCCAGGTCAAAAGTTTTCTTTTCCTAGTACATTATAATTTATATCTATCATAATGTTTCACTTCCCCCATTGCTTGATAGCATTCACCCTGCTGGCATTACAAAACCATTTTCATCCTCACAAGGAAACCTCCACTTTTACCCATCTCATATTAAAATAAGCCAATATATCATGAATCGTCTTATTCAATTGTTCTTATTGTAAGCTTAAATGCCAAATAGTTTTTCAACGACCTTCACTTTGTGAGATACTCGTACATGCGAATGCATTGCGTGATGATGTCATCAATTAAGATTTTACATTCTTGGCTCAAAAAGATGATTTCATCTATACCATACTCAGTATCTAACTATTTCATTCAACACTAAAGATCATATTCATTGATGGCTGAAATAAGACAAGGAAGAGTGGTTCCTTAATAAAAGCTTCAATTGGAAATGCCATGTCATATTTTGGGATAAAATAAATTGAAAATTAAGTATGTTTTATAAGTTGTATTGTGGTTATTAGAGTACAAACTATCTATCTATTTGGAGAACTGAGATTTTATTTGTTTGTAAATTTATTACAAAACATATTTATTTATTTTTAATTAAGCTGTTTTGCTCAGAAATATTACATTTGTCTGAAATCTGGAAATATCAAAACAATTTCGAAGAATATAATTATTCTGTTCATATACAAAACATAAGATGTACATTTTTTTAAATAATATTATCGTACATATATTCTTTAAATTAAACAGTTTATATTATGTTTTAGTATTTTCGGAAGAAGAATCTAAGAAAGTAATGCCAATTTCATAATAAATAATGATAATGAAGATTACAAGAGATATATATAACCTGATGAAGTTTACTCATGGTTTTTTTTAGTTTAAAAATAAAATTAGTTGTTACAGAAATTCATTGTTATTTAATGTGATTTTGGACTATCTCATAGGATTTAAAAAATAAAAAAAGTTAGGAGTGGGTATTAATAATTATGAAAGAACTATTTGTTCTTACATTTATTTTATAACTATTTACTCATATTACACTCAGTATTTTTTTTACAGCATATGTACATCGATTTCTATTATAGGTGTAATTAATAATGCTGCTTTGTTTAAAATTATATCTCCTTTTTATATCCAGTTAAAGTTTATTAGGTTTTGTAAGTAAAATGTAAAGGCATATACCTTGTTTATCAATTTCCAAACAATTTAATGTTGGCTTTATCACATTCTTAGAAACTGACATTAAGCTGAAGCAGGAGCTCAGAAAATTAAAAGAATATTGATTGAAAATATGCAATCAGTCTTTTTTACCTTTCTAGTAGTTATATATATATTAAGGTATAAAATGTAAAATATATGTGATCGCCTTTCTTCTAATAATTACATATATTAGGGGCTCAGGTTAACCATGTGAGTTAAAGTGTTGGCCTCACATGGTAAACCTAGAGTGGCGAGTTCAATTCCTGCCTGGGTAATAGGAATTTATTTAGTGATAAACTCATTAAATAAAATCCTTAGTTCCACCCTGGCTAGAAAAGGTTGGTAACCTGTAGATAACCCGTCCCAAATAGCCAGAGTAGAAAAAAATGGACGTTAATAAATGACAATAACATATTGTTGCGAAAATTAAATACATGAATAATCCTTCAGAGAGAGAGAGAGAGTCGCATATTTGGAAAGTGTGGTGTAGATCAAAGAAGCCGACAGAATGTCCTATGTCCTACCAGTACCTTCCAGCCAGACGTCGAGGGGCCCAGACAATTCCCCTTTGATGTATGCCGACAAGCTATATAAAAAAGGGCCTGCCGCGAGCGAGTCAGTTTTATTTTCACCTGTCTTGATGTTCACATCAGTGCTAAAGTGCGGTAAAGTGTTTTTATAAGAAGAGCAGTGTTGTGCCGTGACTGTAAGTAATAGTTTAGTGCCGTTAAGACAGTGCAGTGCCGCGAAGTAAAGGACAGTGCAGTGCAGCGAAGTAAAGGACAGTGCAGTGCCGCAAAGTAAAGGACAGTGCAGTGCAGCGAAGTAAAGGACAGTGCAGTGCCGCAAAGTAAAGGACAGTGCAGTGCCGTCTTGTTGTGAATTTCAGTGACCGTGAGTGAATTGTTGGACTGTGTAATCTGAAGAACAGTGACGCTATCAGTGTATACTGTGAGTAGTAATTAAGAATAATTACCTAGTGTATTGTGCATTGTGAAATAAATTGTGTAGTGATAAAAACCGTAAAACTTGAGAGTATTTAATTTTGCAATCCAAAAAGAACTCTTATTAAAAACGTTTATTACTGGTTTTGGTAATAAAAACGTAACAATATATTAAAATATTATAAGTATACAGTGCTTGTTAGGTTTATACCATTTAATGTCTAATAACTGCTAGCAAAAACGTTAGACAACCTAAATACTGATGAGAATTAATTCTTTGACCCAGAAAGAAAACTTTTCCTTCTTATTAGGGTGGTGATATTAAACAACAGCATTTTATTCTTTTTCAGTGTGCCAAATCCTCCACATAAAGAACTGTAAATTTCCCATTTCATGAGGTTTGTGTTGTTATCTTTTTTTTTAAAATATGTCAGTGTCTCATGATTCTTCTGTTTTACCCCAACCTGGTGTTTGATTACCATATTTGGTTCCCTTATTCATTGTTCATAAACTGTCATATTTTTCTAATACAGTTGTTCTTCACTAACATAATGCTAAATAATAATAGATTTTTATTATATGTACTTGTCAATGGAGAATATTGCACCTTAGTACAGCTTGCTTTTATTTAATCAGTTTTAAAACTTTTTTAACTCTTCCTACTAATTGCCCCAAAGTATCCCTGAATCATGTTCCTCAACTTCCTTCCCAGGCATTTCCCCAGCCATGCATTTTTTACGTATCGAATCATTTTCACTTCTTTTGCTCTTCAACCTTAAAGTCTTCCCAAATTTTGTATCTCTTTTTTTTTTCATCACATTTTGTTATTCATCCTTCGTCTTTCCAGTTCTTTCCCCCACAAATGCTCTGCACATTCTATATAATTTATGTCTTCGTCTGCTAACCTTAAAGGGGAATTAGAAACAAGACACATTGGAGATAAATGAACAAAAGTGATGTGTATGCCTGGGGATTATCCTACCTCACCCCCAGGGGGACTCTTTCATCTCTTTTTCCTTCATCTTCACTGTTTTTAACCACCTCCCAGTTAAATTCACAAAAATGGATTTCTTTTTCTAACATTTGTGCTCTTTGTTTCTTACTGGTTCTTAGTTCTATCCCCGGTCATGTGTGTCATATGTTTGTGAGTACATGTGTGTGTGTGTGTGTGTGTGTGTGTGTGTGTGTGTGTGTGTGTTTGCGTACATGTGTGTGCGTGCGTTTGCGTACATGTGTGTGCGTGCGTGTGTGTGCGCGTGCGTGTGTGTGCGCGTGCGTGTGTGTGTGTGTGTGAGTACGTGTGTGTGTGTGTGTGCACGTGCTTGCGCGTGCGTGCGTGCGTGCGTGTGTGTGTATATATATATATGAAGTATATATAAGTATTGTGAGCATGTTTATGAGATTGCATACTTGTGTGCGTGTGCACGTGCGTCTGTGCATGTACACATATGTGAACACAATAACTGTTGGAAGGAGTTACTTTATTCATGAAACTAATAATAATAGCCTTCTTTGTAGATCCTTCTACAAGATCAGTATCGTTGAGGGGTTCAGTAAAATATTTTTAATTTCTGTTTCTTCTAGAGTTACAGAATACAGAACCTTTCTTATTTGTCATAAAAAAGATCTACAATTAAGTTCTACAACACTTTTTGATCTGATGCTTAGAACTGCCAGTTAGGACTGCTCTGTATGGTACACAAACTCCATATACTTTTCTACTCTTTCAAAAAGTTTCATTCCTATGAGATTAAAATTCCTAGGACTTCATTGGAAGGAAGTTCACAGAGTGTGCAGTGCAGGTTTGCTGTGACAAAGATATTTTTCAAAGTTATATCGTTATATATTTAAACATAGTCAATATTGTTTGTAGGGATTGATAAAAAAACATATATAATTTTCAAAATTAATTTGTAAAACTGCTTATTTTATTTTGAAATATAACAGATTGGTGTCTACTAATAATAGACTACTATGATATTTTAAGGTTATAAAATTAATAAATTAATTTTTATCTCTTAATAAGGATTTTTTTACAGAAAGCAATACAAGTCAGAAGATTAGTTATATTATAATTATGGTTTAGTCATTATTTTAGTTCTAAGGAATCTAAGTAGTACATCATAAACCTTCTTGTACAAGTATACTCATTTTTTTTTTTTTTTTTATTCATTTCAATTGAACTAATAAAGCTTGCTGGAATCATGTTATTTTGAATAATTTTTATTCAATAATGGAAAGTTTATAGTAAATTTGTACTTATTTTATGTGAAACTATTATTTTAATGTTTTATTTATTTATAATTATTATTGCTCCTGTTCTTTTTTCCTCATGGGAGCATAAAACATTACTTTGTTTGAATTGTCCTAGTATTATTCTTTTGTAATGGGGACAATTTCCTATAATGGAATTCTTTTATTTTCATTCCTGCTTAATATTTGCTTAACACTTAGGGTTTTCTCAATGTAGTAAAAGGAGATGGGCAAAGCTGAGGAATGTAGTTTTATCTGGGAGAAGAGATTTGTTAATGAAAAATGAAGATAAATTTATGTAAGTTTAATTTTCAGTTTTCCCTGCTAATATGAAAATTGTATTCTTAAAACCCTGAATTTTGCTTTATTATTAGGGTAATATGCTAATAAAGTAAACCTGAATTCCTGAGATATTTTTATTTGTTAAAATAATTTTATTTCTTTTCTACTTAATATCCCTTTCCTTCTTATTACTTAATTTAGGATTTAAGCCATATGTATTAGTTCAAGTAGTAATACGTAGTTTTTAGACAATAATGATCTCACTGATCCATTATCTGTCATTTTTCAGTGAATTACTATTTTTAACATTTTTATATTCGAGAAAGACTGTAGTTTCTCTAATATATTATTAATAATTTTAATTTTTATATTATTATTATATTAACATCCACTTGTATGCTACTATGGCTAATTGGGACAGGTTATCACCCTTTCTAGCCAGTGTGGGATTTAGGATTTGATTTACTGAGTCACTAAATAAATTCCTATTGCCCACATGAGAAAGGAACCCCTGACTAGGTTTATTAGCACTTGAATCTTCTGGCTAGTGGAGGTCGGTGTATATAAAAATGGTTACAGAAAAGGTCAACACTTCCACTAGGTTTTAACTCTTTATTCCAGATATAGATTTTGAGGACTCAACCTCATTAAAATATGTTATTATTATTGTTAAAATAATAACAAACAAAATATAGAAAGATAGATTTTTATAACAATACAATTAGTTATAAAAATGAAAACATTTATTTGCAAAACTAACAATGTCATTAGTCATCACAATCTCTTATAAATAAAAACTCATTGACTATATATTTTTCTGTATTTTGTTTATTATTTTAACAGAGCACTAAGATCAGAACCTTTGAAAGCTAGCTCTAGAATAATGAATTAAACCCTAGTGATGGTGTTGACCTTTTTTTAGCAGATTTCCCTTATGGGAAATCAGCTATTGAGGTCGTACTCATGATGCGATTTTCGAAAAATTTCTTCAAGTGTCCATCGATCCTACCCAGGAGATGACGAAAATAAGGTCCGTTCAAAAATTATATACAGGTAGTGGTCATAGAAATTGCATCACTTAAAAATAATGAATGATCTCCTTGAACCAATGTTGTTCTTGACTTTTGGATAATTTTAAAATCTATTGTAAAAGAAAATAGTATGCTATTAGCCATGAAACATGGTTAAAACCCAAATAAGAAATTAATAATATTCATGAAATAATAAAGGAAATTTTTAGTGTTAATGAGTAATTTAAGAAAAAAAAAGTTTTTTACATAATCATATGAATTTATTTAGAAAAATTCTACAAAATCATTAAAAATACATTAATTGAAATATTAATATAAATTAGTATTTTGTTGAACCAGCCCTGATCACTGAGGCGATCCTGTTTGGCATTGAGTCGACCAAATTTTTTATGATTTCGTCACCAATCTCCTCATTCCAAACATTTTTGATTGCTTGCTTCAACTCATCTTTATCCTTAGGCTTCATAATATTAATTTTTTTCTTTATTATCATCCACAAGTTTTCAATGGGATTTAAATCTGGGCTATTGCCTGGCCATGGTAGTGTGGAGATCTTGTTTTCTGTTAAAAACTGCTTTACCTATCCAAAAACACAATGGTAAAGGCAATACAAAATAATGTATCTTACAGCTAACATATTTTTTTTACATAAATAAATAACTAACTTACCGATTTGGCTCTATGGCATGGAGCAGAATCATCTTGAAAAATGAAGTCTCCGCAGTGTGTAAGATGAGAATTCATTGAGGGAATCAAACTCTCTTCCAAACTTGTCTTATATTTTTCTGCATTATCCGTCCCTTCTATGAAATCTTTCATTTGGCCGACGTCGAACGTATAGAGAACCATCAGAACTGAAGATGTTGAACTTACTCTCATCTGAAAACTTCACTTTCCTCCAGTCATCAGATGTCCAAGTTTTAAAATTTATCGCTCAATTTAGCCGAGATTGTTTCATTTTTTTTGTTAAGAAATGTTTTTTTGCTGGTTTTCTTCCCCATAAACCTTTTTCTCTTAATCGTCTGCCCACTGTTTCTCGGCTTACTTCTGCTAAATTGCTATCTGCTAGATCTCTAGATATTTCCTTAGCAGTTTTGAAGCGATTTTCTAGAGATTATCTCATCATCATGGGATCTAAACGCTCATCCGTCTTCCTTTTCCTTCCAGTTCCTTTCTTTCGCTCGGTAGATCCGTGGGAATGGTTTTTTTTTTAATATTCTGAGCACAGTGGATTGGTTGCACCTCACCCTCTTTGCTATCTCATGAGAAGACATTCCAGCTTCAGCAAATGCCACTATTTTAACTTTTTCCTCATTAGAGATTTGTTTGAAATTCAGTCTATTGGACATAATAGGAAATAACGTGCTTAATGTTGGATTACTTGGGCACAACTGAGCTATGAGTCACTGATAACATCTCTCTCTAATACTAGTAGGTAAACAAATGCATTCCCACAGATTGTATAGACATTTAGGATTAAAAAGATAACAATCATAGGTGATGCAATTTCTATGACCATGACTGTATATATATTTTTGTCTGTTAACACTCTACCGGTCGCAATTTTTGTTTGATCGTTACCAAACTCCATATTTAAACATTTTATGCAAAAAGACAGATCGAGTTCGTTAATGGCTGAAATCGGACCAGTAGAGGGGGGGGGATTTTCGAAATATCTCCGTTACCATACGTCGATCAAAACATTGTATAGAATCAATCTTATTGTAAATTAAATTTACTATAGATATTGTTCTATACATTTATTCTCTAGCTTGAATATTAACCGAGATATTTGCATTTTTATTAAATGTGGGCCGATAACCGATGAGTGAGTTTCCCGCCAAAAGCTAGTTCGGTCATTTCGATAACTGTTCAGCTCTTGTATGAACATTTCTCTATTGTATAACACGTGGGAAATCTGCTTAGTTTTACGCAGCCCCTGCGTGACTAACTTTTTTCTTCTAGGTTTATTAAGTATTTTAAGACCAGTACCTTAACTTATATGGCGAACCTGAACCCCCTAATATATATATTGATGGTGTATTTATTCTTCATATTAAATTAAAAAATAGAAGTTACTTTTTGTCCATTTTTTTAAGACTATTTTTATTTCCGTTCATAAAGAAAGGACGCATTGGAATTGCAAAAAGTTTTGATTTTCAGATTTCAATAGAATCACTACCCATTTTGACTAGTTTCGGCATGATAGGTATGCATGTATGTTCAGATATCGCATAACGCAATAACCATTGGTACTAGATTGTTGAAATGTCTAGTAGTTCAGGACCCCTATTGATAAAAATCGATTAAGAGGAGGAGGGCAAAAATAAAAAAAAATGCAAAATTCTCTGTATACATTAGAGATACAAAATAATTGTTTAGGACTTTTTTGTTTGTTTATTATGAAAAGATGTATAAATGTATAAAACAAAAAAATACAATATTTATTTATTTATATTAACGCCCACTTTTTGCAACTAAGGCTAATTGGGACGGGTTATCTAAAGGTTACCGCCCTAAAGATATCATATTTCCAATTTTAGTATATTTACTTGCTTTGGCAGTACATATAATAAATTGGAAATATGATATTTGTTTTATACAATGCTTTGGAAGGGAGATATTGTATATCACTTTCAAATGAAATCATTTTAAATGGCATGCAACATTTGGTTTATTTAATTTAATAGGAGTACAAGAAAGTCATGTACCCACATCAAATTATTTAAGATTTATTTTTAATTATTATTTATTGAAAGTCCATTTTGTAGCGAGTGTGGGGCTAAGGATTTTAATAGGTTAGTCACTAAATAAATTCCTATTGCCTAGGTGAGAATCAGCATCATGACTCTTAGGTTTACCAAGTGAGATTAAGACCAATGCTTTCACTCAAATGGCGAACCTGAGCCCCTTTTTAAGATTTTTTAATTAATCTACTTTTTCAGTCGAAATTGTTTATTACAAAATTCAATTAAAATGAAAATGTTTTATAACATTTCTTTCATTCTGATTTGAGATTGAAAAGAACATCAATGAATTCAGTTTTCAATTTTAAAAAGAGTAAGAGTCAAGTAAAGGAATGTATATATATATATATATATATATATATATATATATATATACATATATATATATATATATATATATATGTATATATATATATATATATATATATATGTATATATATATATATATATATCTATATATATATATATATATCTATATATATATATATATATATATATCTATATATATATATATATATATATATATATATATATATATATATATATAAGCATATTTCCCTTAAGGCCCTTAAACCAAATTTTATATTTAAATCTTTGTCCGGAAAAGAAAGATCGAGTGCATTAATGGCTTGAATCAGTGCAGGAGTAGAGGTGGTTAAATAAATAATTTATAAAATATCTGTTATCTGTTAGTCATATGGAAAAATGTTACAAAGCCAAAATTGTTTACTATTTACAAATTTAAATAAATTTAATTTACTAAAATTTTGTTTAAATTTTTTTTTTGCTTTTTTTTACGACTCGGTTAATGATATCCATACAATTTTAGTGTTTCTAGAGTGGTTATTTTTTTATAAAAATGAACTATTAAGGTTGCTCACATGACAAAAATACACAAAAACTCCTTCAACTCTTCACCAAGCCGAAATGTGATGTAAAAGCAAATATTTTTTATATTATGTTATATTTATTTATTATATTATATTTATATATCTGTGAACATGTTATTGAATCAATTATAATTTCTGTGGTTGGAGCTCAGGTTCTTATTTTATTCAAGTAATGAAGTTATTAATGCAGTTTTTTTTAAAATATATTGTATTACATTTAAGTGATTTTTTAGTCAGCTGTTTGCTTATTTTTTTTTTTATTTTTTAAGGTTAATGTTTTATTATTTTTTTTTTTTAATAAATGTAGTAGTTACTAGAGTGTGCTATTGTACCTACTCCACTGTATGCTTATCAAAATAGTTATAGGGTAATCTGGTTTTATTTAAAATCTCAAGATTATCATGTTTTATTTTGGCTTTGTATTGAATCGTAGAACTTAATACGATTTGAATGAGGAAATTGAAATATATTCTTTAAATTCTAGAGGCACCTCAGAAAAACTGTTAATTGCGTGATGGAATTCTAATATAAAACAGTAACAATGGGACATCAGTTCTGTATCAAACAAAAATATCTAAACGTGTGCTATTTTTTTTTTTTTTTTTGATTAATTTTTCACAAGATATTCCTTATCTTGATGTGAAGACAGTTTTGATCCATTAGTTTCATTAATTGCATTAATGTGTCATATATTTTGTACGGATTCATGTGATTATTAGTAATTTAAAAATAGTTCATAGTCATCTAAATTATATTTAACACTTGATGAGTTGGAAGTTATGACCAATATGTGTGTGCAGGTAGGAAGGTAGGTAGATAGAATGAAGGCCTTCCTCTTTTGCAATTTGAACTCTTTAAGTAGCTTCAGCTTCCAGATTTTGGGCTCATTATTAGTAAGTAAATGGTGTTATGACTTAAAACGTTTCTCTAAATATCCAATTAGGATTTTAATGAAGGATTGGGGTATTATTTCCATCTGCCTCTATCTAAATTAAGTGTGGTACTATATTTTGTTTGTGTATTTATATATATGTACATAGAACTAATTTAACCAAGAGTAAAACAAAAATATTTCTTTGACTGACAGTGAATATATTATTGGTTTTTTCCCAGGGGCCAGGTGTGAAATATGTTGACCTTCAATGTGACTCAAGAAAAAGAAGAAACGATTTTCATAATTCATAAGTAATATTTTCACATTTAGATAGAATTACATGATGAATGATGTAAGTGCTTAAGTAATAAACTATTGCCTATTATGGAATGAATAGTATTTATTTGTGTTGTGTGATTTTCAAATAGCTTTAGCTGCTCTCTTTGATTTTAATGTTTAAATATAGTATGATTATCATATTTTTTTAAATAAATTTTTTTTTATTTATTGATTACTGATAAGTTGTATTTGAGTTGATTATTGTGTAAGAAACTTAAGTATTAAATAAATGACGTAAAAGATATATTGAGTTTGTTATTCGGTCATCTTGTCCTTGCTGCCTTCATGTACGAATGTTTAGATTACAGGTAAGGATCAATAATAAAAGGTCCCAAATTTTTATTCTGCAGGGCAGAACACTTTCAAAGCACTCAATCCATCATCAGTCCCTTGCTGGCCGACATAAACCATTAAAAGCCACCATTAACCATTAAAAAGTCTTATAAGCTTCGTTACTATTTAACAATATACAGAAACAAAATGGTTCATACACAGAAAGAAAATTAAATTCAAAAACTTTACAATAAAAATGAGTGCCCCAATGAAAATATATATATGTATATATATATATATATATATATATATATATATATATATATATATATATGTAATAAATAGTAAAAGTAAAAATGTAAATTAATAGGACCATTAATAAGGGGAGACCTTAATATAAACATGGTTGGAAAGGGCACTCATTCCTCAGAGCTGGGGTGAGATCCCTCGTTATTGATTAAAAGTATAGCAAGGGGGTGGCAAATCATTTTCTTTACATAATCGTTGGACAGAGGCAATTAACTGGTTGTAAATCCATTCTTTGAACAACTTACCACCTATTTTGTTATTTGCTAATCCGAGCAAGGTCCAGTCCCAATCAACAGGATTCTGCTGTTTGCATATACACACACACACACACACCACAAATTATTTATTAAATTTGTAATATATTATCCGTAATTATACATTGGAGCCCTCATTTTTATTGTTATATATTTTTGAATTATATTTTTCCTTCTGGGTATACATATTGTTTAATACTAACAGAGCTTATATGACTTTTTATTGGTTTATGTTTGCCAGTAAGACACTGATGATGGAGTGAGTACTCTGCTGCTTAGAATAAATATTTGTGAAGGAGCGAGAACTCTTTTTGTAGACCCTTACCTGCAAACAGCTTCCTTCACCATCCAGCACCTCAAAAATGAATCTGTTTAGATCATTTTATTACATAATAGAACATTATATTCTCATTAAATATTACTAGTTTTAGTGATAAGTATAATATTGCCTCAATCAAATATTTTGCGATGTGTTACTTAGTTACATGGGTCTCTGAAAATTAGATAGCCAGCTTCAATTACCTTCATTGAGTCAAAAAAATGTACAGATGTATCAATAATAAGAATTAAACATTTTACATGTAATTACTAGGTGCAAGTTCCAGTGCTTTGCGGAATATTTACAATACAAAAACAGACTATTTTATCGTCAGCATAAATTTATTCATTTTAATCAAACAACAGAATTTTAAGTTCTTTAGATAGTTTTGTTTAAATAAAGTTATGTATAATATTATTATTTCAGACATTTTGGAATATATGGAGCTTAAGTCTTTTATTAAGGGCTGGGTTAAAATATACGCTATCATCAGGTAGAATGGTATTGTTTCAAAGTATTCTTTAGGCAGATAAAGAAGACTAGCAGGAAATTGTTTCATACAAGCTTTCTTGTCATTTTAATTGTTTAGTTCAACTGCTTAATAGTGTGCTAGTTCTAAGTGTAAATATTTTGTTATTTTTATTTCCTTAATTGATAGACATTGCAGTTTTTAAAGTACTCCAATTTAGTGATTTAAGCTGGTGGTGGTCCTGGTTTTGGGAGAACAATAACGCATTATCTGTGCTTGTTGCACACACTGCTGCTAGCTGTGGTTTAAAAGTAAAAGCCTGAGACACACCTGCCTTGGTGGTTCTGTTATCTAACTCTCTGTTGATGAGCTAAGTGCTCTTATATAAATAATCAAGTTTTCTCAGCTCGCAGAGTTGTCCATTATACTCCTCGTCAAATGTTCAGCTGACAACTAATGGGGCCTGCTACTGTAAATGATTTATTCTTAAATTCATGAACAATGTACTCTGTTATCTGTTATATTTTAAGGGTCTCTCGCACATAAATCAAATTGATTTGCTCAGTGAACATCAATTTTGTTGATCTAATAAGTTGCTCTAATAAAGGCCTTTCAACTACGCCAGCTTCATCTTGTGTTAAGGGAACAGATAATTTAATTGTTGATTCTAGCTATAGACATAAGCGCTTTTCTAATTTAAAATTTCTTTTAATAAAATTTATATGATGTAAACAATTCTAGATAACAAAATATTCAAATGGAATTTTATTTTGTAGTCATGTACCAAATATATATCCATGTCCATGGAAACCAATCCTATTACTCGAAATCTTTTTAGTTAATATAAGATGTTTTATGTTATGAGAGGAATATAAAAATACACTAATATTTTTCTTAAACTTCAAGTTTTTATTTGTATATATCTCCTACTGTTGTAGTTTATGTATTTTCTGCCTCGGGCATAAGGTGGATAGTAATTGGTTTCTATCTTGTAAGTTCCTCTTGCTCTGGAATAAAGATATCAAGTATTATAACGATTAAAGATCTCTTACTTATTCATTTTAGTTTATACTTATTCTAATTTCTAATAAAAGTATAATGGTGTAATTGAAGACAAAATCAGAAGTTATCAATTCCAATTACAGTCAAGATATTCAAATCCTGAACTAATGATTTGTGGCTATTGTCTGTGGAACTAACCACTTAACAGAGCTTCTTTTGGCGATATAGATCAAAATATATTTAACATGTGACTTAGGGTCCTATCCGAGGATTTGATGTGATGTAAGATAAGGGAAAATATATCATAACTTTGTTGTAGAAAATATTTATTTTCTGTATTAAAAGTATTTTTTTCTCATCCAAAATGGGCATTTATAATAATTTTCTCACCAAAAGAAACTAATAAAACCCAATTTGGATAAAAATACAAATGTATTCCCATTTATGATCATTTTTAGCAGATTTCCCTTAAGGAAAAAAAATTTCCTCAAATGTGCATAGATCCAACCCAGGAGATGATGAAAATGAGGTCCTTTCAAAACTGTATTTATATATATATATGTATGTATATATGTGTGTGTGTGTGTCTGTTAAGGATCTAGCGGTCGCAATTTTTATTTGATCGTTACCAAACTCGATGTTTAAACGTTTTATGTAAATCTAAAGATCAAGTTAGTTAAGGCTGAAATCCGACGAGTGGGAGGGAGGAGGAATTTCGAAAAAATCTTAATATCTTCATTATTATGCGTTTGATCGAAATATTGTATAGAGCCAATATTATGTACATTGTGGAACTTGCTCAAGAACTGCGTAAATTAAGCAAATTTCTCCCGTGTGCCACGTATTTGCATTTACCTCAAAAAGTAAAAGTACAATGAGATGAAAATTAAATGTACTATAAATATTGTTTTGTACATTTATTCTCTATCTTGAATATTAACTGAGATATTTGCATTTTTCACTCCCAATTCTATTCATGCTACATAAACAATAATATAATATCGAGTTTGATAACGATTAAATCATATATATGTATATATATATATATATATATATATATATATATATATATATATATATATATATATATATATATATATATATATGATTTAACAGTTATATAAACTTGCGTCTAGCTGTCTCCGGGGCCCCCCTGCTTTAAAATTTAATAGTGAGTCGGGAGCGAGTGCGGGCTAGTGGCAACACTGCATGGATATCCTGTTCATCAGAGTTGGGCAGTAATTAAATACTTTTGTAATTAGCTACTTTTTCAACTAATAAGTACTAGTTATGTAATTGCAACTACAGTTACAAAAATGTAGTTGGTAACTGTAGTTGCAGTTTCTTGGTTCGCAATTACAGTAATTGTAGTTGGTATTCATAAATCCAACTACTAATTGAAATAAAAAGTAGTTATAAAAATAATTACAATTAGTAGTTGTAATTGTAACTGTAATTATTAAGTAATAACTACAACTACATATAGATCAGCTGTTTTTTACGTTCCAAAGAGCTAATATATTTTGATCGCCTCTATATAAATATTTACATTCGTTCAATTGGTGCATAGAATATGTCAGAAGATCTAAAGGTGGGCGCTCCTATCAGCACACTCTCTTGTTCCGGCGATCGCCTCTTGCACTCCAGTCTGCCTTCTACCCGTATATCCGTCACCAGCCCTCAGCAACGAAAAGATTTTTGAAACAAATTACAATGAGTGGCAGTGAAAGTGAGGACGAGAACTTATTTTTTGGTGCAGAGCAGTAGAGAGATTATTTTCTTTTGCCGCGACGGCAAAAGCCCCAAGATCAAATTGCCTGTCTTACAAAAATTCTGAGTTAATTGTAATTTTAATAGCTAATTTGTTTAAATTTTAATGTTTAAAAGTATTATTTAATTTCATTCGACTCGGGAAAATATAAAAAGGAATTTGCATATTACTTTCGTTAGTTTTCATTTATTTGCATTAAATGTATTTTCTGTTAATGTAATATAATAAACTTTTGAATATAAAGACATTGGATGTAGTTATTTCTTAACAGCCTCAACTACTTCAGTCAGTGTTTCACACAATTTTTTAAAGTAACTACCCAACTAACTGTAGTTGCAACTACAACTACATTTACAATTACTAACTGTAATTGTTTTTGGAACTACTGATTTTCTCAACTACTAACAGTAGTTGTGAAATTTCAATTACAATTACTTTAGTTGTAAAATTTAGTTGCCCATTATCAATTACTAATTACATTTGTAGTTGTAATTGTAACTATATTTCAACTAATGTAGTTATAACTTGTAATTACAATTTTGCCCAACTCTGCTGTTCATCGAGGTTAGAAAAATGACAAAAGAATGAGTCAGTGCCTCGTGCGAAACTGCCCCAAACACATTGTAAATTATTGATACATTTATTAAATTGTTTTCTCCACTTCTCTCTTATTATTCTACACATTACCCATACCAAAATATAAATAAAATTATGAATGGGCATCATTTTCCTTATTTACAAGGTAGGATCGAACCTCAACAGCTGAGTTCCCTGAAGGGTAATCTGCTAAAAGTGGATCGGGCCTGTTTTAAAACTAATCCCTTTCTTTAAGCTCGCAGATAAATATAACACAACTAATTTAGATTGGAACTGGAAATATCAAATGTTATTTACTACTAACTTTATGAAACTACGAGTTATCTACAGGTTATTACCCTATTCTAGGCGGGATGTGACTAACGATTTTGTTTAATGAGGAATTCAAAGTTCATTAAGCCCATCGCCTTAAATCAAACGAACAACCTGAAATATTGTAATTATTTGGAATACCTTAAATCTACGTATTCCCCAGCGATGACTTCTATGCCTCCTTCATTATTGTCAACTGGGCAAGCTTCCTTGGACCAGCCCGAAAGGAAAGATGCAACGCCAACTGTGCACGGCTCTCCAAAAAATCCTAACGAGCTATTGATGGACTCAGCAAAAATTTCCACTGCTCTCACGTGGTCACAACTGGTATCTGTAACAAGTAAAATGATTAGGGATAAAAAAACAAAAAAAAAAAACAGAAAAAGTCTGCTAATTCAATAAATTAATATAATTACTCGTACAGTAGTTTTATGTTACGCTGATAGTATGTTGTTGTTATTTATTAACGTCTACTGATGATGCGAAGTATGCAACTAGAGAAGAAGAAAAAACTTTATTCAGTATTAAAAATTTGGACTGCCCAAATACATTTGCTGAAGGGACAGCAAACTCATCCACATGGCCGATATTTATTAAAAAAAAAATAATTATAACAGTTTTTTAGATTAATAATAGTATAAATTCAGAAAATAATATGTAAAAATAATGAGTGATATATGAATCTACTAAAATTATATATGATATACAAATAATAATAATAACAAAAAAAATAATAAAAAAAAGTGATTTATATATATATATATATATATATATATATATATATATATATATATATATATAATCAAAATAATAATGAAAATTAATAATATAAATGTGGTTATTTATGATTGTAAGTGAGTCTATTATAATAGTCTCATCAAGGATTGGAAAAAATCTCAAAAATACTTCAATTGATTAATACAAAATTAATGAGGTAAAAATGTATTAACCAATATGTTGTGGCAGTAAAGAATGTTTTCTTTAATTTATACAAAATTGCACTATGCACTTAATTACTTGGTTGTTGCAATTAGGGCAAAAAACTATGAGGTCATTTTTGGCCAACTGAGTATAAAAGATAGGTTGAAATCACACCATTTGGTGTCACCAAGAATCACAAATTATCATCTTTGCTGGATGAATCCATTCAGAACCAGACACTTTCAGAAAAAAAAAAAACATATTCTCTTGCAGCATTTATCTATGTTTAAATAGTTGAGCCATAAGATATATCAGGACATTGGGGGAAACCCAAAAAATTGATATTTTTTTTTAATTTGTTTTCGAAGTTAGACAGATATAGGTAACATGTAAAATGTTGTTTTGGCCTGGTTCGCCATTTGTCCACTTACTATGTCAAGCTAAAGTAGCAAGCTCTTCTTTGAAGAACTAAAAATCAGAACAGGAGAAATAAAGTAAAACAAAAAAACAGCAAAGAAACAATCAATTTAAAATTACGGAAAAATCGACAAAAATTTATTTATTTATTTATTGTAGCTTCGCAGCTTCGGCGATGTTGCTCTAAACTAAAGGATTTGTAACTTTAAAAAAAAACAACAAAAAAAACAAAAAACAATACAAACAAAAAAAATTAACAAAATTAAACAAAACAGAAATGGAACACAAAGCACAAAAAGAAAACAAAACAGATAAGGAACACAAAGCACAAAAGGAACACAGAACACAAAAGGAACACAAAACAAACAAAGGATTTACAAAACATAAAAGGATCAAAACACAGAGAGAAAACACAAAAAACAGAGATGATATCAAAACAGAAATGGGAAAGAAATAGGAACGCAACTCAAAACAGAACTGGAATAAACACAAACTAAATGGTCGTAAACAAACTAAACTAACGACAAACTAAACTAACGAAATTAAACACAAAAACTGAATGAAACACAAAAACGGAACTAGAACTCAAAAATGTAAATGGAACTCAACAACAAAATGGAACTCAAAAAGCATGAATGGAAATCAAAAAACAAGTATTGAACACACCAAAGATAAAAAATAAATGAGCAAGAGAACAAATAAAGACAAAATTCAAAGCTAGGTGAAAACTGCAAATCAAAACTATTGATATTGGACAATAAAGAAATCATTAATAAAATATTTAAATATTAATTAAATAAATCAATAATTAAAATAAAATTGGTGTATAAAATGAATAAAAGAAATTTAAAATGATTAAGGTTTACATAAAACATAAGTTTTTACTAGTGACTATTTACATAAAACTCTGTACTCCCTAAAGCACACTGGGGTGAGTGAAAACTCATACACCCACACAACACACACACACACACACACACACACACACACACACATAAATACATACACAAACACAACTGGCACGCGCACATGTATAGGAAATTATAACATTTATTTTAAAACGCAAACATTAATTTTAAATGGATTATATTAGTTAAATTTTTGTGTATATGTTAATGTATTTTAAATGTTGTAGTATAGTGGGTATGTATGGGCTACCTTCAGTGAGTAAGTCATGTAGGTCGTGGGGTATCTGTAAATGATCTCGTCTCTTGCAGTCTGTCAGTATGTGTTTTATTGTAAGAGTCAAATTGCATACATTGCATTTGGGCTGCTCCCTTTTTTCCATTAAATAGTTATGAGTAATAAAGGAGTGACCTATGCGGAGCCTTGTTAAAATCACTTCCTCTCTCCGCGAATACTAATCGACAAAAAGGAATAAATTAAAATTTGAATTGAATCTTATTTTTTTTTGCTTTTCAATCAGGTTTATGTATCAACATTCTTTAGACTAACCATTAGTCCTTAATATTCCTGAACACGTGCAAAACTTTGGACTCAATTGGGTTTACCATGTGAGATTAAAAGCAGCGCTTTAACTCATATTGCTAACTGGTCCCTAAAAAAGTACATATGGCATTTAGACAACAAACAAATTAAATGAGGAAAAATGTTGGTTATTTATTTACGACCACTCTGTGCAACTTCGGGTAATTGGGACGGGTTATCTATCACCTCTTTCTAGCCAAGGCGGGAATTGAACTAGCCATTCTAGGTGTACCGTGAGTGATTAAGACCAACGCCTTAACTCACACGTCTAACCCGAGCCCCTGGGAAAACAAATGTAGTATATATTTCGTGTTACCTCCTGAGACACTCTGTCTGTGTAATTCTGTATTTAGAATTGCTGCCATGATCTCATCTTAATCAATGTTAGTTCATATTAAGATTGTTATTGGGTTTACTATTCTCTCTTACTCTGTATACAGCCAGGCTGAGTTCCTCCATTGTTGATATAGAAGTCAATGTGTCCTACTGGCGACACTCTTCCCTTCCAGCCAGCGTTTGTGTGATAGATATCAATAAACTGAGCATCCGATTCGTCCAAACGGTCCTGTACATTTGCTGTGTGCGAAGTAAAAAGAGGCAAAGCTGGATCCAGACCTTTAGAAAAAAGTTTTATTTTAACAACTTATAATACAAACTAGCATAAATACCATTTATTTGAACGTCTCGTTGTAAAATATTTAAATGGGGAACTAGATACTTCCTAAAATAACCAGATTTCCTACAAGCAATTTTCAATAAACTCCCTTGTCTCATTTTAAATAAAAATGTGTTATGACACTCAGTCGCAGGGAAGTCCGTCACGCAGAGACTGCGTAAACATAGCAGATTTCCCACGTGCTGGCATACCATACTAGTGATATCTTGCCACATATTCTGACTGAAAACCAGAAAGTACTAATTGCTCGCTTAATATTTATGTTAGAAGAAGAAATTTATAGTACAATCATTTTTGAGCATCAATATTTTAGCAAGATTGATTCTATAACACTTTCCGGCCCTCAAAGTAACGGAGATATACTGAATTTTCGAATTCGCACTCCTCTAAACCAAATAAATATTATCGAGATGAAAAGGCCATGTGAGTTCGTCATCGCATAACCAATTAGAATGTTTCTCATAATAAAGGTCTCATGAAAACAATATCTTTTATTTAAGCTTAGAATGAAAGGGTTCAAGTTATAGCATCTAATAGTTATTATAACGCGTGGGAGCGGGGGTTTACTGACGGCTGAAAACCAAAAATTCCAAATTTATGGGATAATATACGTATTAGAGAAAACATGTATATAAGAAAATGTATAAGCAATTACATTTACAATAATAAGATTGACCCTATACAATTTTTCTATCCGAAGTATAATAAAGGGGATATTATGAATTTTCGAAATCCTATGTAGGATCGAATGGCATTTGAGGAAATTTTTCGAAAATTGTGCCCGACCTGAACAGTGAATTGCTAATTTGCCTGAAATCTTGTAATAAAGCCGGCTAGGTCATATTTCTGGACTACAAAAAATACACAATAAGAATAATTGTGAGAATGCTAGAAAGCCATCTGACAGAAAATTATATATATATATATATATATATATATATATATATATATATATATAGAGAGATATATATATATATATATATATACATACATTATATGACATGATACATACACGTGTGAATGAGAATGGCTTCACTATGTGCCTTATACTCACATCTTCCGCCAGAGAAAACATATCTTGCGTCGTATAAGTGTTTGAGAACTAAGCAGAGCTTTGTACTCTAGTAGAGAAACTCCGAATAAAAGTGTATTTGTTCATAATCAATTTCCTCGCACTAATAAAAATAATTATGCCCCATATTAATAGCTAATTTTAATAGATTATCGTTACTTATAAAGTTTCATGGACGAATAAGAATTTAAACTCTCCCAACAATATATGTCCATCTAAGTACTATTTCGTGAACAATTGATTTTCCTTCTCTTTAAGTCCATCAAATCATAGGTGTGAATTAAAAAAAACCAAAACAGAATATGTAAACATGGACAATTATTATTAAATTACTTATTTGAAAGGAATTATTGCTTCTGACACTAGTTTCTTCATATTTCTAGGAAATCACTCTTTTACTCCCTTTGAAGTATTTAAGAGTTAAAGCAGATTTTCCCCGAGGGAAATCAGATATTGAGGTCATACGTTTGTCTACATGTTAGTCGTGTGCAGATCTAGTGTGTTTTACACCTGTCCTAATCTTGGTTTATCATTATTTTTATTATCACCTGTTATCCTGGGGAGTCCTCTGACGTAATGTCCAATTATTCCAGAAACATGGGCGCCCAGACTGAAGCCAACAACGTGAGTCCTCTCCCTCCAATGGTCTCCTCTTCTAGAGAAGAATTCCCTCAGGAAGTGGCCAATACATCTCCCTGCTACGACCACGTTGAACGCAGCCTGGATGTAACAACCTTCTTGGGCCATGTTGCTCCAATCAGCTGATATTACGTTGTATCCGCCATGTTCCAGATAAGCTGTAAAATGGAATTTGATTTTTGGGACAAGCATATTATTAGCAGATTTCCCTTAAGGGAAATCAGCTATTGAGGTCGTACTCATGATGCGAGTACGACGAAAAATTTCGAAAAATTTCTTCAAATGTCCATTGATCGTACCCAGGACATGACGAAAATGAGGTCCGTTCAAAATTATATATATATATATCTTTATATATATATATTTATATATATATATATATATATATATATATATATATATATATCTATATATATATATATATATATATATATATTTGTCTGTTAACGCTCTAGCGGTCGCAATTCTTGTTTGATCTTTACCAAACTCAGAATTTAATCGTTTTATATAAAAGGAAAATCAAGTTCGTTAATGGCTGAAATCGGACCAGTGGGAGGGGGGGTTTAGAGGGGGGGATTTTTGAAAATTCAAAATATCTCCGTTATTATGCGTCGGATCGAAAAATTGTATAGAATAAATCTTATTGCAAATTAAATTTACTATAAATATTGTTCTATTCATTTATTCTGTATCTTGAATATTAACCGAGATATTTTCATTTGTATTCTGCGTGATACTGGTCACCAGTATGTTTCCTATTTGTAAAACTTCACGTGGGAAATCTGCTTAGTTTACGCAGCCCCTGCGTGACGGACTTTTTTTTTCTGAAACAATTTTTAAGATAGCTAACTGGTAATTACCTTTAAAGGCGATAGTTTACTATTTATAATGACCTGTACAAGCTGTCCTTTTATACTCATGACGTGATTACCGAAAAATGTCTTCAAATGTCCAGCAATCCTACCTAGTAGATGGCGAAATGAGGTCCGTTCATAATAATGTATACATCTGTTAACGCTCTAGTGGTCATAATTTTTATTGCATCATTACCAAACATCATATACAAGCGTATCATGTAAATCTAAAGATCATGTTCGTTAATCAAGTCAAGTTCGGCTGAAATGAGGCGGAGGGAGGAGGGTTTAGAAGGAGGGGATTCGAAAATGTGAAATATCTTCGTTATTATAAGTCGCATCGAAAAATTGTATAGAACTAATCTTATTGTAAATGTAATTGCCTATAAATGTTGTCATATGCATATTTTCTCTAATATGAATATTAACAGAGATATTTGGATTTGTCAGTTTTCAGCCTTCAGAAAACTCTCACTACTACTCACGTCATATTAACAATAAGCTGATATAACATGAATCTCTTTATTCTAATCTTAAACACCAAATAATGGTTTCATGAGACCTTTATTATTTGAGATACATGCAAATTCGTTGTTCGATGACGTCATCAATTAAGATTTTTCCTTCTTTATTCGAAAATGTTTATTTGATCTATGCCATAAAATGTTATATAATCAATGTTGTTAAACTTTTGATTTTCTACAATTGCATTCTTGGGTAACTGAAGTATTGAACGAGTTATTCGTACATTCTGGTTTTCATCCTTCAGTAATTCCAACCCCCATCAACTCTTCAGTTTCTTACATATAATTATAGAATACGTGATAATATGAGATCACAAGTGTTATACCAGCACTTGGGATATCTTGTTAGTTTACCCAGCCCCTGCGTGACGGACTTTTTCATCTCCTAGGAAGGATCGTCGGGCATTTGAGAAAATGTTTCTTAAATCGCGTCATGAGTACAACCACAATAGCTGATTTCCCCTAAGGGAAACCTGCTAAAAAAACTGCCTAACTTTACTGACCAAGTCAGTAATTGAATCAATAATTATTTTCTAAGATGCATGGTCCTATTAATCAGTTACCATGCCAGTAGATAAGACCAGCAGCATGATTATAATCATGTTTAGAATATTTATAATCGCCTTAGGCTAAGTTGAACCCCATTAAACTGAATACATTCATGGATAACAGAATGAAATAGTATAAATTTATAAAAGAAGAAAGAAATAGTCGAGGTGTAATGAAAAAAGTCCGTCACGCAGGGGCTGTGTTAACTAAGCAGATTTCCCACTTGCGTCCCGTAATTGCAATCATCTCATGACGTAAAAGTTCAATGAGAACAATATTTGTATTTAGGCTTCAAATAAAGTGCTTCATAATATAACAGCATATTGTTAATAAGACATAAGCAGGAGTGTGGATTTACTGAAGGCCGAAAACTAAAAGACGCAAATAACTCGATTAATATTAAAGATAATGAAAACATGCACATGACAACATATATAGATCATTTAATTTGCAATAAGATCGGTTCTATACAAGTTTTCGATCCGACGAATAGCAACAGAGATATTTTGAATTTTCGGAAATCACCTCCCCTGGTCCGATTTTAGCCGTTAACGAACTTGGTCTTTCTTTTTACATAAAACAACTAAATATCGAGTTTTCTAACGATTAAACAATAATTGTGACCGCTAAAGCGTATATATATATATATATATATACAGTTTTGAACGGACCTCATTTTCGTCATCTCCTAGGTAGGATCGATGGACATTTGAAGAGAAATTTCAAAAATCGCGTCATGAGTACGACCTCAATAGCTGATTTCCCTCAAGGGAAATCTGCTAATAGAAATTAGTTTAATTTTAAGGCAAATAAAAAAAAATCTCATTTCGACTTGTATAACACTATTGCTATTACACGTTAGTTGAATTAACGGTTAGGGTTAAAAATGTAAATGAAACATAAGAACTTTAAGAAATATTTTTGTTTAATAATCAATAGAAGGCACCTGGAACAAGCTCCATGTTTGGAGAATAGTCCTTGTGTCCTGTGTAGCCATGAACAAGAACCACAAGGGCCGCATCCTCCATGAGTGGGACCTCCTCAATATTATCATAGGTCATCTGGTAGCCATCTTTATTGTTCCTGAAATATATTGTTGAGCAAAATTAAGTACATGAAAAATTAAACAGGGTTTACCACATATTTAAGAAGTACGAAGGAGATGAAAGGAGCCAACCGATGTAGGACTATTGGCGCCCGAAGTGTCTACTATTGCCGGGACTGTTCTAGGCAACGTGTCTAGTCCATTCTGGGCATTCTGTTTGATGTTTTCCGACAAGCTATATCAGGAACCCTGCCCGACCCGAGTTAGCTAGGCAGCCAGCAGCCCCCCGTGTGATCCTTTACAATCGCTCTATTTCACAACCATTAACAATCCACCCTACACCCTTATAATAGAGCGATACGTTCAGAAAAAGGGAAACTATCATTACCCCAATTGGTCTGACAGACCCAGGAGACCGACCAAGTTAAAAGTAACACTAGGCCTTTAGATAAAAAAAAAAAGAGTTAGTTTGTTCTCAGCTGGCTTCAAGTGATCATCAGTGCATTCAGTGCAACAGCGCGACTTAATTGCAGTGCGGTAAAGTGTTTTATGTGAAGAATAGTGTTGTGCCGTGACTCTATAAAGAACAGTATAGAGCCGTTAACTTCTCGAAGACAGTGCAGTGCCATGTTTTTGTGAACTTCAGTGATCGTGAGTGAGTTATTGGACTGCGTAATAACAAGAACAGTGAAGCTATCACTGCAGCCTGTGAGTAGTAGTTACGAATAATTAACCAAGTGTGTAGTGCATTGTTAAATAAATTGTGCAGTGTTAAAAACACTGAAGCTTTTGTGTGTTTAATTTTGCAATCCAAAAACTCTAATAAACAACGTTTATTACTGATTTTGTAATAAACGTAACAATATGTATTGCTAATAATTGAAGTCCTTTAAAATTTGATTTGTTGTTTATTTGTGCATGCTAAAACAGGGAATGATTGCTTACGGAATTGATGAAAGGAAAACATTACAGCTTAAGTCACTTAGTACCCACTGTAACACAGAATATGTAGCATATACTCATAGTTTACGCGGGTTAAAGTATCGATGATATTGATTAATGAGCATTTTTAACATATATATAGTACTGCATAATACTCCACCAGAATAAGTTTAATTTTTCTAGATGTCATTCTGAAGTCGCCATTACACTACCAGGGGTTTTCTGCCTTTGCATCCTTGAAATCTCTAAGATCTCCGTGACGCTCACACTGATTTCGACTTTACAAAAGTCAAACTGCCCTTGAACGAGAATGACGAAAACACTCTGCTACTTTCCCATCATCATATTTCCGCTCCATTAACTTATGAGAAATGTTATACAAAGTTTCTTATATTAAAAAATTGCTAAAAGGTCTGTAAAATGCGAAAATTGTACAGAAATAAAGGCTTGCCTTGCAACCTACCAGTTCCCATTATAAAGTTTTAGGATTGACTTTAGACAAACGCCTATACTTTCCGGAGATATTGAAGAAGGTAGAGACTTCTCGCTTTGCTTCTTATTAAAATGTGTTAAGAAATATCTTCCGATGGAATCTCTATTACTAATATACTATGGTTACTTCCATTGTCCGTTAGCTCATGGCATCAAGCCTTGTGGTCAAAAATTCATATTTAAATAGCAGAAGAGGGCAAGGCAATAAGGTTCATGTTCAACAGCATGTCCAGAAACTCCCGTCGGCCACTCTTTAAGGAGTCAAAAAGAATGAATTTTCCTGTATATATATGTACCAAACAATATTGTCTGTGAAACGAAACATGAACATTTTTACAAGAACATGCTTCAAACCCCCAAACACAATCGTAAATATTTCTAGAAAAGCGTATCATTTTAAGTAAATTAAAAGTAATTATGTTGATGCCCATTCAGGCAATTGGCAAGGTTTCCAGAATGACATCGTTATTGGATAGCTTAACCTACTTATCTTTGACATGAACTTTCTAAGTCAGAAGCGATATTAAAACTATATTTTCCCTCTATCGTCGGAGTACTGGAGACTATGTCGTTCATATAAGTTATGAGAGTTTGAGCAACAGACTGCAAGAAACATGCTGGAATACTGTATTTACAGTATGGAGCAAGGACTCCACATTTTTCTAAGATACTTTGATGTCCTTCCATCCATTAAAACAAAATCGTAACAATAAACATTTATTCATTTTTAAGCATTCATTCAAAGGATTGGTTTTAAGAATAGGAAAACAAATTTTTATACCTGCTTCGGAGCCAGAAGCTTATGTTTGGATGTGGACATTGCCCGTTGGCCAAGTAGCAACTCCTTCCAGCTGTTTTTACGACGTCAATCAAAGCTCCAAATAAAACTAAACCTAAAATGTCATTTACACTTAAAAGATTTTCCTAAAAAGGATAAATAGTTACCTTAATAAGTGGAAGAATTCTTAAAGACTAAGTTGAAAACCTTCTATTGTCATTAGATACTTCCTGTAGTAATTTTTAATTAGGTGGTTTGTGAATGTGCGTGTGGGTGAGAGAGAGAGAGAGAGAGACAGAGACAGAGACAGAGACAGAGACAGAGAGAGTGCGTGTGTACCTTCACCTGTACTTCTCCAGCGACCATAACTTTGGAATATCCTATGGAATGCCCTACTTTTTATGGCGGGTGCAAAATAAAACTCTAAAACGAGTTTGTATTGGTGAATTTTCGTATTTGACGCATCGTTTACCCGTAAAATGCATAAATCTTTATTTCAGAAACGGCGCATTTTATTGAAAAATGATGCGACATAAAAGTTGTAGTTAACAAAATTATATTTGAAACAAGTCTACGGGTCAGGACAGGACAAGTCTGGAGAAAGGAATGGATTCAAAAATTAAATATATGTACATATATAAACAAACATAAATCTCAGGTGTGGAGTTTGAATTACCTGCCTAGCTTGGAATCTGTTAAACTTAACTTAAAGTATTAAATTGTCAGATTGGAAACAGGCCGAAGTTCAGGTGCTGAAAAAAGGTAATTTCTATTTAAAAATCCCATTACTTCCTATTAATGGGATATCAACGGAAATGCATCAATTGAGTAATACCATGGATGCCAGTAATCAATATATTAATTACAATTGCTTTTTTACATATATATTTGGATTTTAGTCAAGCTCTTGTGGAGGAAGATAAGATGATGACTGTAAGTTGCCTTTTAGTCTGTAGATTTTTATATTCCATTTTACATCTCGAGTTATTTCTACCCTAGAAATATCATATCAAACTTTGCACGACGAGGCAGGATATTTTGGAATTTATTTGTTCTTTTGCTGGACCTGAATAATCTATTCTATCTTTATACCCGTATATGATATTCATTTATTTCTTAGCATTAGTTAATGTAAGTACCAAAAAAAAAGTTAAAAACATTTAACACTCAGTATTTGTAGAATAGGGATCTCTTCCCGAATAAAAACATTCGTAACGCAGGGGCTGCGTAAACTAAGCAGATTTCCAGGTTTATAATAGATAAATCTACATACCGGTAACACAACACCGGAATATTAAGTGAATAAATACAAACGATAATAAGAAACCTCCCGACGGAAAGTATCTGAAATGTAAACAACAAGTTCTGCCAACTTCTTATCGGAAAGAAAAACAATTACTGTAATATATCTGAATATAACTTATTAATTTGGTCGAAGACTAGTTACTACATCTAGTACTGTAATTTATAATAAATCAGAATAATGTTTATCGCAATCAATCAAATTTAAGTAGTCCAAAAACATAAGAAGGGGGGGGGGGGGTCACCAGAACATATTTGCATGTATCTCGTATAATAGATGTCTCTTGAAAACAATGTTTGGTACATAAGCTTCGAATGATGTGGTTTATTACATAACCGAGTATTGTTTATGTAAAACATTCCAGATAGAGAATAAATGTATATACCAATAATTTTAGTCAATTTAATTTGCTATAGGATTGATTCTATACATTTTTTCGATCCGACGTCTTGTAACAGATATTTCAAATTTTCAAAATTCTCCTCCTCTAAACCAGCACTTCTCCTGGTCCGATTTAAGCCGTTAACGAACTTGATCTTTCTTTTTACATGAAACGACTAAATAGAGAGTTTGGTAACGATCAAACAATAATTGCGACCGCTAGAGCGATATATATATATATATGTTTATATATATATATATATATATATATATATATATATATATAGAGAGAGAGAGAGAGAGAGAGAGAGAGAGCTTTGAACGGACCTCATTTTCGTCATCTAGGTAGGATCGATGGACATATGAAGAAAAATTTGGAAAGTCGCGTCATGAGTACGACCCATATTGCTGATTTCTCTTAAGGGAAATCTGCTAAAAATGAGCCTTTTAAATGTTCATAATAACAACATAAATGACGAATATAATTCATTTTTTAAATTTTAATAGGGAATACGCGTATGTCGTCACGACTCACCCAGGGTAGAGAAGAGAGGATGCCTCATCGTGGACTGGTCCGAAGTACAACCTGATCCTCTTTATATGACAGCGGGGTCAGCCAAGGACGGCTCTGTCCTCAGCATAACCTCCGTCCTGTCAACTCTGACGACTCTGACACATCTAGGGAGTTGACAGCTATTTCACAATCTATAGGGGGAGTTGACAGCTCTTTCAGAGGTGTTGAGATACATAGATAATGAAATATTAGGTGGAAGGCGAGATTCTAGCCTACTGTATACACAAATATATACATATATACAGAACGATTATAATCTATAAATATGTGCAATTAAAAATGTGTACGTCCATTTTCAAAAACCCTTTCTCATGTGTCATCATATCTGCGCAGTATGCGGATCGACCACCAAATATTCACCTCTCTCTGAATAATTGCTTTTTAAAAAGCAGTGCATATAAACGAAAATTTCGTAAACTAAACAGATTTTCAAATTTCGAGTATGACACACAATTGATCTCATCTCACCATATATTTTGTATTTCTAAGTAAAAATCCGACTAGTAGAAGTGGGGTTTTATTGATGGCTGAAAACAAGAAAGTAGGAATATGTCGCTTAACATTTTTTTGGGAAAAACCACATAAGTCCAAAATTGGCATTTTTTTTAATGCATAAGTATCTACTCAATGATATCCTCCTTTGAGAAAAACGACATAAGTTACAAACCAAATTTGACTGTTCAGCAGTGAAATGAAAGAATCACACATGTTTTTTTATGTATTATTTTTGTATTACATGTTTTTGTAATACATACATGCATACATACGTACATACATAAGTACATATATATATATATAGTGTGTGTGTGTGTTGTGTGTGTGTTGTGTGTGTGTGTGTGTGTGTGTGTGTGTGTGTGTGTGTGTGTGATGTGTATGTGTGCATCAGTTACTCTATGCAAATTGAAATGGAGTAACGGAAGAGAAAAAAACATAAGTCATACAATATCTAAGACTTAAGTGGAATAAGTCATGATCCCAAACACGTAAGTCATAATGAATATTAACCTAATGACATAAATCAAATAATATCAAGAAAAATGTATTATCTATCAGTATGTTATTATGTATTGTTGTAATGGAATGAATTTATTTATTTATAGTGAGCTTTTGTTTTATACAAAAAGCAAGAAGCAATTAAACGTGCCTCCTGAAAAGTTGTTGTTTTTGACTTAAGTGGTTTTTCCCAAATCTTAGTGATTTGAGCTACGAAGTAATGTATAGAACAACAGTTGTAAAGAATCAGTTTTTTAACAAGATTGATTCTATAGCATGTTTCAATCCGACACATAATAACGGAGATATTACAAATTTTCAAATTCCCCCTCTAAACCCCCCCCCTATTCTACGTCCAGTTTTAGCGATTAATTAATATGATATTTAGTTTTGAATAAAACAGTTACATATCGAATATAGTATTGATTGAATATATTTTTGATTGATGCCTATTCTTCCAAATGTAAATCATGATTTTCTAACATTTGATACCGTTCACATTTGCACCAAATGTTCGTTGCCATTCCTGTAACATGATGAATCTTTCGATGCTAAAAGAACTCTTTGCACCCTATTCCTCAGTTCTGGCCGTAGGACCACTGGGTTATAACTGCGTGTACTCTCTCAATTTGGGAAGAATAAACCTCTGAGGTTATTGCTCAACTATTATTTATTTATATTTATTTATTTATGGGCATCACATAATTTATGGACCCTTTCAAATGTCAAAAATTGTACAAAGTGAAATAACAAAAGTAAAATAGATAAGAGATAACACCAAGCAACAATAACAAATACAAAAAAAAAACAATGACAAAAGTGGAATAGATAAACATTTTATAAGTGAACATAAAAAAATTGGTGATGAGCATAGTTGGTGGATGATCAATAGGAAATGAATGGCTGAAAATGGTACTTTTGCTAATGATTATCGTAATTTCCTCCTTCAGGGTAAACATATACATGGGTACAAACGCATATAACACAATTAATGCATATAACTTGAAGTCTTGTTGCACACCACATACTTAATTTATATGTTAAATTTTGTCGTATATTTGAATTTTGTGTAAGTATGTGAATATGTTGTTAAAAGTTCTTGTAAGTTGTAGGGGAAGTCCTGGTGTTGTGGTTTTCGGCGTTCTGTCAGTATATGCCTTATCGTCAAGGGAATTTTCAAGTTGAGCAAGTAGGTCTGTCAGTCTTTGTCATTAAGTATGAGTGTGTTAATTTGGTGTGGCCGATTCTAAGTCTCGAGAGAACTACTCCTTCTCCTCTAGAATTTCTGAAACTTGATGGCCACATGCAAATAGTGTTCTTGATAGTTCGTAGTTTGTTGTCAGTGCTTAACCATTAGGGACTATCTGAAAGTGGGTTTTACCCTTGAATCCAGCTAAACTTCATAAGAACCTTGATATTGAGCAAGTACTTGTTTTACGTAAGAAACAATAGGAATGAAAATGGACAATATATATATATATATATATATATATATATATATATATATATATATATGTGGGTGTGTGTGTGTGTGTGTGTGGGGGGGGGCGGGACAAATTGTTGTACAATTTCTAAAAGAGATGTACCGGAAGGCCTGCCTTCCAAAAACAGTAAATTTATCAGCGACAGAGCGCTTTCAGAGCACTGATGATGGATCTCTTGCTATTCTTTTGGATTTTAGTTTTGTTAACAATTGTTCTACCTAAAAAAGATAATGTTCTATAGTGGTTATAGACGATATCTCTTCTATTCATACCGGGAGAGGAACATGGGAAACCAATTTAGCCACATGAGTTAAACCTTCAAAAAAAAACATACACCTACGCACAAATCGCATATGATTAAAAGGGAGCAAGAAATAAGAAAGGTTGAAGACAATGGTGTCCTCCGTCACCTTATCAGGACTAGGCTCCCACAGCGAATGTTGGACCCTTCAAAAAGGGGATATACTAAATTACAAGCTATGGATAGCTTGATTTGATGCATAATAACATAAACAAAACGAACCAAATGTGGAAAGCTATAATGAGCTTGGAAAAAAGGAGGGGGAATCTTCTTGGACTTATCTTAGCACAAAGGAATTTCAAAGAGATGTTATTAGGCATAGGGGAAGAACGAGGACTAGAAAGTCATTTCTTGTAGGCGTCAAAGAACCTCATGGATTTCGGAGAGGATAGTAATACGAAATTATCAGCTTCCATAACGGATCCAACTGCGGGGAATGGTCAGTCACAAATCACTTCATCCCTATTAAATACATAAATTGAAGATGTTTGAACGTATCATATGCTCTGCATTCTCTCTTAATGCGGCCGGTATATACACAAGAAAGTATTTAGAGTCATCAGAGCCAGTGGGCCCCGAAAGTCTTGCACACACACATACGTGTACATACATATATTTTAAAGAAAATATTTTGAAATAAACTTATTTTATGGAAGTGCATAGTATATTGTTGAGCCATCGGAAATAATTAGGAATTATTTTGCCTATACATGAATCAAAGTCAACATTAGCAATATCCTAATTCATTCTAAAAGAACTATCTCTAAGTTAAATGCTAGCCCAGAACTAACGCTGTACCTTCACTTTCAACAGAAAACAATTATGAAAGTAAATTTTTGTATATACCGTTACTTCTCTCCTAAGAATAGAATAATACTTGTCTGGAACATTAGCATTCTACAACGAAACACCATGGAAATCACATTAATATTTATGTAATTCCCATGGTGTTTTTGCATATATATATATATATATATATATATATATATATATATATATATATATATATATATCAATCACTCAAATTTTAGTAATCCAAGAACTCAGGACGGGGGGAGGGAGATCAATAGAACATATTTGCATGTATCTCGTATAATAAAGGACTCTTGAAAACAATATTTGGTATTTAGACTTCAAATAGAGTACTTCATAATATAACAGCTTATTGTTAATATGACATGAGTAGAAGTGGGAGTTTACGGAGGACCGAAAACTAAAAAAATGCAAACATCTTGGTTAATAATCAAGATAGTGAAAACAAAAGTATATAATAACACAGAACATTACATTTGCAATAAAATTGGTTCTATACAATTTTTCGATTTGACGTATAATAACGCAGGAATTATGATTTTTTGAAATCCCCCTTCTAAGCCCCTCCCACTGGTCGGATTTCAGCCACTAACAAACTTGCTCTTTAGTTTTACACAAAAACGTTTAAACGTTGAGTTTGATTAACGATCAAACGTTTAAACGTTGAGTTTGATTAACGATCAAACGTTTAAACGTTGAGTTTGATTAACGATCAAACGTTTAAACGTTGAGTTTGATTAACGATCAAACGTTTAAACGTTGAGTTTGATTAACGATCAAACGTTTAAACGTTGAGTTTGATTAACGATCAAACGTTTAAACGTTGAGTTTGATTAACGATCAAACGTTTAAACGTTGAGTTTGATTAACGATCAAACGTTTAAATGTTGAGTAACGATGAAACCAAAATTGCGACCGCTACAGCGTTAACAGGCATATATATATGAAGTTGATGAGCCTCAATTTCGTCATCTCTTGGGTAGGTTCGAAGGGCATTCCAAGAAAAATTTCTAAAATCGCATCATGAGTACGGCCTCATAGTTGATTTGGTCGATGAACCTACCACCAATCCTGCACAGTAAAATGCTTATAAGCAAGTACCCAAAGATACCTTTTCATCTTAATAACGTACCGACACAACCAAATCAATTAGCTTCTCTGAGTTTTCTTTTAACGGGACACTGACTTTTTTCCAGGCGTTGTTGGCCTCAGCTCGAATCTCGGGACCACTGAGTCTCTTATACCTCTTGCTTTTTAATATAATAAATTGACCTTTTTGAGTAGACGTTATTCTAGGCCTTCTAGATTGAGGTTTGTCGTGATGAGCTTGTGTCTCTTCATAGCGACCGATTGTCTAATGTACCCCTGTTTTCGAAATCTTTAGTTGTGCGGGCGATTTAGCTTTTGGATTTTTCTCTTAGTGTAGTATGTGGATTGCACTACGCAATCAATGGAAAATTCTTTCTTTTTAAACATTCTTTGATGAAAAAAATGAAAATTACTTGTGCAATGAACTTCTTGTTCACTTTTAAGGGTTTTAAAAATATTGTTTCGTTTGTTAGCTTTCTAGTAACCTCAGATTTTGAAATATAAACCAAACTTCATATTTGGACTTTTGTTGGCTGATGTTTATGTGGAGAGATGTGGTATTTCAATCCAAAACTGAATTTTTACTGTAATTTTTTCTAAGTGTACAAAGAACGTTATAGAATAAAACATGGGGGAACCTGCTTAGTTTATGAAGTCTTTTATCACGTTTCAATATATTTTTATATTTCAGTTCACATCATACACAGCACAGTATGTTTAACAACATTCTCCAGCAGAGATATGTTAAATTGCCTTAGCCTCTTCGAGGTCCTTTGAAGATCAGTAGCTCCCTAGTTCAGAGACTAGATGCCTCAGGCTGCTTACAACATCACTAACGGTATGCATTTCTGACAATAATTTATGCACTATAATTTATAGAACTAACGAAGGGGAGCAATTTTAACGTCCTATTTGAATATTAAGCACATCCTGGTGATTGGGCGTCTGGAAAAAATACCAATACCCCTACAGGAAGAATATTATTCAAGAATTTCAGGGGCAACAAAACGTTTCTCACCGAATTCAACGATTGTGAGTGAATGTGTGTGCGAGAGAGACTATGCATTTATATACTATTTCTGTTTAGTTTTTACACCATGAATACCTTTAGCCACCATTACCAGCTTTCAGCTATATAAATAAAAATCTAAGGTTTGCCAGATTTTCTATCTGAGTTCGGCGGAGATAAGTTTTATTTTTTTTCATGTTTCAGAACATTCTAAGAACAATGTCTTCAGAATTGAAAATATTGTCTGTCTGTCTACCATTTGTTACTCAAACACTCAAAAATGGGGAGGGGAATTCTAAGAAATTTTATATTTGTGAGTCAACAACAATATTCATCAATATCATCCTTATTATTGGTTTTATCGAAAAAATGTAAAGACCAGATTGTGTTTACAACACCAAGTTTGGTCTTAATTCGTATTTACATTTATGAAATTTAAGGTTGTGGCTTTTTGATTTGACTTTTTTTTTATAGAATAATAATTGGTAAAAACCACCATATTTTAAACAAAATTGATAAAAGATCTACAGCCATAGTAAAAACACCGTTAACTATTCTCCAGTAGAATAATAGGAGCAGTAAGCCAAATATTCAGGTTAATATTTTGTGTGCAGTTAAATTTAAATAAAATATATCTGCGACTGAAGAAGTTTCATTATTTTGTTTATGTTAGGGTGTTGTTGTGCTGTAGTTTTGGAAGGTTATACATATATTTTCTTATTCTTGACGGTAAACTAAATTTTCCCATGCGTCAATATCAGAGCCATTTCACGAAAATTAGGCAGAGCTTAATTAACCAAATATTTATAACTCGATGAGAAACCATTATGAATTCAATTCGCCTAATTGCCACATATTACCTCACGAATATTAAAACTGAATGACTACAGTTATTGTACATTTTACAGGATATTTCTGATATGTGATAAAACTGGATGATTTCTTCATAAGTTGATTCACCCATTATATTTTCACGGGAAACTATTTCTATATCTAATCTCTACGACGAGTAATACGGCTAGAATATGACTGGACAATTTTGTGTATCCAATCTTTATACTTACACGGGAAATAATTTCTATTTCAACCTGTCAACGACGGATAACACGGCTTACTAAATATATATATATATATATATATATATATATATATATAAGCTATCTCATTTTCGTCATCTCTTTGCTGGATCGGTGGACATTTAATATAACTAAATAATAAATTGTATTCCCTGACGAGAGTCGGAAATCAATGTTTCATCAACGTATCAAATCAATGTTCAACGACTTAGGGAGGTGCATACCAATTTTTTTCTTTACATTTTCCATTATCTTCACACTCTTTACATGAACAACCAACGCCAAGTAATAAAGTATTTCAATTTTGGGTGCCTTTGTTAAACTCCCAAAAAAACAGGTTATATTACTGGCCTAAAGTGAAGGTATTTCCTAAGGCGAATGCTGAGATATGTCTAAATATTCCAGAAATTTTGTATAGTTTTTCTCCGGATGAATACGAGAGTAGCGATAAAATGAAAGGTGATAAGAGAGAGGGTCCGGAAGTTTTTAAACTAAAATTCTCTTTCATTTCGTCATTTGATAAGACATTAAATGATCGACCACAAATGAACTCTTAATTAACATATCGATTTCCTCAATATCAATAACATAATTCTGAGGTGTTCGATTATCTCAGATTCCTTGGCTAATTCTTCCTTAAGAAAAAAATTCGGCGAAATTATATTAGAACGCATTTTTATTTTCAGCTGGTGGTGAGGGTGGTGCATCAGGTTAATCCGAAACACTTTTGTTGCTCCTTAAATTTTTTTTAATTTTTATAAGCGCTTAGCGCATTCCGAGTGCACATAGAATTCATCCCAGTAGCATCTCTGTAGGCAGGCCCTGCGCTCTGGAATTCTGAGGATGGGAATGGAATTCCTGAAACGCTAAGCGTTTATAAAAGTAAATTGTGAGGAGCCACAAAAGTGTTTCGGATTAACCTATTATAGAACGATTCGGTGGATAAGTATTAACATTTTCAATATACTTATTGTAGGTCTCCCTATTTTAATATATTAAATTAATTTGTATTTGAATGACTCTTTGTGATTTCATCAAATTCTAAAAACTGATATCAGCTGTTTTTATTTAACACTAGCTAAGGTACCCGGCTTCACCCGGGAAATCATTTGGGGCTGAATGATGATGGTATTTTTTTTGGGCTTTACTTTGTAGAATATTTTTACATTTTCCAGTCTAAATGCTTAGGATTTACACCCGAGTCCGGTGTGCTGGGGCCTCGCCTTAAATGTTAATAATAATAAAAGTATTTGTTATGTACTTAATTCTACAAAATACACAATATTTTTATATTACCCGTTTTCTGAGCATGTATCTTTTTTATATATAACATAATCATATATAAAGACTGCAAGAGACGAGATCATTTACAAATACCCCACGACCTACATGACTTACTCACTGAAGGTAGCCCATACATACCCACTATACTACAACATCTAAAAGACATTAATATATACTCAAAAATTTGAATATACAATACTCACAATTAATACTTGCATTTTAAAAGAGATTTTATAATTTTCTAATAAATGTATGCTGCGATTCTAGTCTTTTTGTGAATGTTTTGTCTGCGAGCGTGTGTGTGTGTGCTTGTATGTTTGCTGAGCTCTTTATAAACTCTTTGAATATATGTAAAGTAAATATTTCAGCGTTTCTATTTGTCTAGCAAAAATGAAGGTTTTTCCCCAGTCATAATGCAATTCATGACTTACGTTGTTCAGTAACTCATATTGAGTATGCAACTCCGCTGATACACGAGTTTTATATCTGATCTAAATCTCAATTATTTTAAATTAATTTTAGACACATATTCCATTTTATTCAACAATTTATATATTTTATTATATCTTGTTTAATATTTTTTGTTTTGGATTCTATATTATGTTTGTCAATTTGTTGGGTTGGATTTCCATTTATTGTTTGATTTCTACTTATTGTTCAATTTCTATTATTTGAGTTCCATTTTTGTTTTCTATTTCTGTTTTGCGTTCCATTTCTGTTTTTGTTTTTCCATTTCTGTTTTTATGTTTCATTTCTATTTTAGTTTCCCGTTGTGGTTTTGTTGTTCCATTTCTGTTTTTGTTATATTTCTGTTTTTGTTTTCCATTTCTTCTTTTTTTTGTTACCCATTTTAGTTTTATATTCCATTTCTGTATTTTGTTTTTGTGTTCCATTTCTGTTTTTGTTTTTCCATTTTGTTTTTGTGTTCCATTTCTGTTTTTGTTTTTCCATTTTAGTTTTATATTCCATTTCTGTATTTTGTTTTTGTGTTCCATTTGGTATTGTGATCCATTCCAGCCCTGGTTTTCATATCAGTCCTGTTTGTCTATTTCTGTTCTTTGTTCCATTACTGTTTTTGTGTTCAATTTATTTTTTGTGTTACTTTTATTTTTTTAATGTTATTTTTCTTTTTTTTTTTTTTTTGTTCGTTTAAATTATTTTTTTTTTTTTTTTTTTTTTTTTTTTTCAATTTTATACAATTGTTTTTTTCCCGAGCAACATCGCCAAAGCTGCGAAGCTCCAAATAAATAAATAAATAATCATAGATTATCGTATTAGCCATGTTATTCGTAATCATAGAAAGAATTCTGCATTCCAAACCATCTATGAACGTTCATTTCCTCAAAATTGCTCCAAAGCACCACTTGGATGGCAGCTGTTTTCTACAGGTAATAACCACTATTAAAAACACTCTTGTCTGTTTAGAAAGTGAACTGTATATTCTCAAAGGTACATAGCATATTCAGTAAAGTATAACATATATTAACGGAGCAGAGTTAATAAAGACCAGAAATAACTGGGTGTACCTCTCAAGGGTTCATTCTTATCGCTAGAGATCGCTGATTTCGATTTAGACTTTCATGTCCTATAACATTGTTGACCACTTCTATAGTTTTTTGTGTATACCTCATTTATATTTCAGTATACGAAAAAAATGAATGTAACAAAAGTTACTTTACATAACAGAATAAACAACTTTTGTTAAGTTCATATTTGCCAAAAAACCAATAGAAGACAAAATATTTTTAATTTCAGGCTTCCCTTATAACCCCCACTCCTGTTCGTCTCAGAGAATATTAATATTGCCAAAAACCTTACCTGGGTTAGTAGTAATATACATACCAAGTTTCATAAATTTCGGTTCAGCCGTTTACGATTCTATAAAGGACATACAAAAAAACATTCATTTTTATATATATATATATATATATATATATATATATATATATATATAGAGAGAGAGAGAGAGAGAGAGAGAGAGAGAGAGAGAAGAAGACACACCATATGCTTTTAGCCTGACTCATGCAATGCAATACATGTTACTATTATTATTTAACAACGTACACTTTTTGCAACTAATGATAATTGGGAAGGATTATTTACAGGTTACCACCCTTTTCTAGCTAGGGTGGAACTTACGAAGTTATTTAATGAATTCCATCACAAAATAATTTCCTTTGGCCAGGCGAGAATCGAACTCGTCACTCTAGGATTACCGCAATACATATTTACTTATCTTTAATTTTAATTGGTTTATAGGAGCTTTACGCTTAATGCCACATGGCCAACCTAGAGTGGCGAGTTCGATTCCCGTCTGGGCAATAGGAGTTTATTTAGAGATGAACTTATTAAATGATATCCTTTGTCCCTCTCTAGCTAGAAATGGGCACTAACCTATAAATAACCCGTCTCGATTAGCCATAGTAGCAACAAGTGGTTGTTAATAAATTGTAGTAACACTAATTGCTTTATATTCTATGGCGACATTCAAGATTCTTGTGCACTGGTACATTGGGCTACCGGGTTTAAAATGTCCTTCGATCCTACCTAGGAGATGACCAAAATGAGGTCCGTTCATATATATATATATATATATATATATATATATATATGTGTGTGTGTGTGTGTGTGTGTGTGTGTGTGTGTGTGTGTTTGCTACTGCTCTACCGGTCTCAATTATTGTTTGATTGTTACCAAACTCGATATTTAGTCGTTTTATGTAAAAAGAAATATCAAGTTCGTTAACGGCTGAAATCGAACCAGTGGGAGGGGGGGTTAGAGTGAAAGAATTCTGGAAATTTAAAATATCTCCGTTACTATACGTCGGATCAAAAAAGTGTATAGAACCAATCTTATTGAAAATTAAATTTACTATAAATATTGCTATATACATTTATTCTCTCTCTTGAATATTGACCGAGATATTTGGATTTCTTTTAGTTTTCATCTTTCAAAAACCTCCCGCTCCTACTCATGTCGCATTAACAATACTCTGTTATATGATAAAACACTTTATTCGAAGCTTAAATACCAAATATTCTTTTCTAGAGGCCGTTATTATGTGAGATACACGCAAATATGTTCCCCCCCCCTTCCCGTCTTCAGTTCTTGGACTACTAAAATTTGATTGATAGAGATAAAAATTAATCTGATTCATTATAAATTGCAGTACTAGATTTAGTAAATAGTTTTCAATAAAATTTATGTTATATTCTGATATATTTCAGTAATTGTTTTTCTTTTCGATGAGAGGTTGGCAGACCTATTTGTTTACATTTCAGACGCTTTCAGTCGGGAGGTAAAAGATTTCTTATTACCGTGTGTATTTTATTCACGATGTTGTGTCTCCAGTATCTAGATTTATCTACTATTAATCTCCACGAGGGAAATCTGTTTAGTTTTGCAGCGCCTGCGTGACGGACCTTTTATTTTTATGGGCACATACTCATAAAGAGTGAATGTAAATATTTGAAGACCTATTATTTACATGAAATGAGGAGGGGTTAGAAGAGAGGAGCCCCCCCCTCATCGATTTGAAAAAGGTGCACGCCTAGAAGAAACAACAATTCTAATTTTTTTTTTATTTACAAACATGTCCCCTTATGCCTGTCCTACTGTTTAATATGCCTTGATAGCAATGCGGCATTTTTTTCAGCGACATGTACCCACTTACTAAACATGTCAGAACAATGGCTCTCTCACCGATATCGTTATCAATTTAAATTTAGTAGTGTTAGACTCTTTTTTCAACTGGTCCTTTCAAATTTAAATCGTAATCTGATAAAACGTCACATCAAAGAACATACTGCGATTAGTCCGTACCGTGGAGCCCATACTTATATTCATTGAAAAAAAAAAGTTTACATATACAAATGTGTGTTATGGGTGTGTGTGTGTGTGTGTGTGTGTGTGTGTGTGTGTGTGTGTGTGTGTGAGGCTGTTAACTGAAAAACAGCTTCACGTTTTGTTGATTATTTAACGATATTTATAAATTCTGTAGCAAATTGAAGATCACGTTTTCTAATAGCTGAAAGCGGACCTGTAGGAGTTGAGGTTCAAGAAATGAACTAAATTATAACCGTATGCATCTCCATCATAATGAGTCGATTCAAAAAATGTTATTTAACCAATCTTTTTGTTAATAATAAGCATTTGAATTATTTGTAATACCTACTTCCATTATTTGCGAAGTGCAGGCCATCAAACAGTAATCAGAGCCTAGTAGACAAATATGGAAAATCCTATTTCCTAATAGCAATACTCCACAATGTTTGCAGGCCTTTATTAGTTTGAATATTAAAAAGTCCGTCACGCAGGGGCTGCGTAAACTAAGCAGATTTCCCTCGTGAAGCTTAACAATAGATTAAATCTACAAACTGGCAACTCAACACCACCGTCTATATTAAGTGAATAAATACAAACGGTAATAAGAAATCTTTAAGTCTATTTTAACAAACTCACGACGGAAAGCTTTTGAAATATAAACAAACAGGTCTGCTAACCTCTTAGCGGAAAGAAAAACAGAAATGTATCATAATATAACATATTAATTTTATTGAAAACTATTTACTACATCTAGTACTGTAATTTATAATGAATCAGAATAGTTATTATCACAATAATCAAATTTTAGTAGTCCAAGAACTTGTGACGAGGGGGGGGGCAAGAACTTATTTGCTTGTATCTCGTATAATAAAGGTGAGGAGTACGACCTCAACAGCTGATTCGGTTAAGGAAAATCTGCTAAAAAATAGATATAACTGAGAGACGGATCATAGGTTGAGTGAGGAAATTGAGACCATGGATTGAAGGAGGGATGTGAATAAGGATTAGTCCAGGCCCCTAGAGAACCGTTGCACCAACCAATGGATAACTAATGTCATTCCACTCTCATAAGAAATATAAATAAATAATAAGTCGTTTCGAGCCTAAAAATATATACTTTTTCTGTAATCGTTGAATAATGGTAACATTACTAAACTGAAATGAGTGAAGAAAGTGAAACATTTTGCAATAGAGTGAAGAAAGTAATCACTTTCTTCACAAGTGAAGAAAGTGAATTGCCTTCTTAATTAGTAATAAGTATAAATTAAAAAATAATTTGAAGTTGGAAATTAAATGCTTTTAAATGTTTCTTAACATTGTAAGAATTTATTTTAACAAAATAAATTGAAATGTGAATGAATTATTGGTGGAAATAATCAATATATTTTAAAATTTAAATATAATAATAATTACCTTCCTTGTTTATAACCTGCACTTGTTTTTAACTGCACTACTTCACAATCATCACTAGTTCTTTTATAACTATGCTTATAACCTTTCACAACCATGGTTATAACCTACCAACAACATACCATAATCTTCACAACATCCTAATTTTGTTCATATTCTGGTTAGATCTGATCATGTATTACACGATTACAGAAAAAAATTAATATTACACTCGTGACGAAAGTAGAATTTACAACTCTCGTGAAATTACCACACTCGCTTCGCTCGTGTGGGTAAACGTTTCACTCGAGTTGTAAAATGATCTACTTTCGTCACTTGTATAATAAATAACTATTTTCTGCTTAAACTTCCTCTTCTTATTTTTTCCTTGATATTGCGAAATGTAATAAATCAAATCTCACTCTTATTGCAATTCAGATGAGTACAAACGAAGATGTACAAACAGTAATTAGTTCTCATTAATTAGATTATGTCACATTATAACTTGAAACTTTTTTTCAAAAGGAAAAATGTAGCACGTTGAAGGCCGAGTGAAATTCTTATGGTTTAAAAGAGGTCAATTTATTACAAGGAAACAAGAAGGTTCTCCGGTTAATCATATTGAGCAAGTCAAGGAATCAGAGTTATACCAAAGAGCTATTTGAAAAGGAGTCGGCGGAATTAGAAGGGAGTTTTACCTCTAATAAAGAAGACAATGAATTCATAAAATCGAGGCAAAAGGAGAAAAGTCCGTCGCGCAAGGGCTGCGTAAACTAAGCAGATTTCCAACGTGCCGGTATGACACACTAGTAATTTCATTTCTCCATAAATTTTCAATGTCTAAAATGATACTATGAACAAAAGCATGGGTTCACTGAGGGCTGGGAAACTAGGAAGTACGAATAACTCCCTTAATATTTTAGTTAAACGAAAATATATAGACCAACAATTGTAAAGTAGCAATAGTTTAACAAGCTTGGCTCTATAACATTTATCGGTCCGACTCAAAAAATTCAGTCACGCAGGGGCTCCGTAAACTAAGCCTATTTCCCACGTGAAATTTCACGAGAGCCGAACAGTTATGAAAACGGCCGAACTAGCTTTTGGCTGGAAACTCACTCTCATCCGTTATCCGACCATATTTAATAAAAATGCAAATATCTCGGTTAATATTCAAGATAGAGAATAAATGTATATAATAATATTTATAGTAAATTTACTTTGCAATAAGATTAATTCTATACAATTTTTCGATCCGACGTATAGTAACGGAGATATTTTGAATTTTCGAAAATCCCCCACCCACTAGCTGATTTCCCTTAAGGGAAATTTGCTAATAACAGAGGATTTTTGAATTTTAAAATCTCCCTTCTCTCTAAATCATCCCCCCCCCCCCGATTCCGGGTGCGACTTAATAAGCCATAACCTAATATGATAATTAGTGTTGAATGAAACAGTAAAATGTCGAGTATGCTATAGAACAAATAAATCTTTTTTTTATTACTCAAAACTGCAAAATCTTAATTGATGCCATCATCACACTACGTATTTATACGTACTATGTATCTCACAAAGTAAAATTTCAATGAAAAAAATATACAGAATTGAAATTTCAAATAAAGTGGCTCATAAACGGAAGGATCAAAAGGTCAAACACCTCCTCTCTTTTTATACTTCTTTTATTACAGAAAAATTACTTTCGGGGCGAACCGTCCCATCTTCAGTGCTCTGTGACACAACATTTACACTTTGAAAAAAAATGTAATATATAAATAAATGTAAAAGTCAACAAAGGTAGTCAAATATTAAAAGATTTAAAATATTTAAAAACAAACAAATATATAAAATGCATTGCAACACTTATAACTAAAACATTACCAAATAAATATTAAAATAAATAAATAAATACCTCCACCAGCCAGCCCAAATCCCAAAGTGGTTCATAATATATGAGCTCATTATTGATATGAAATTAAAAGGAGTGTGGTTTACTGAAGGCTGAAAACTTAAAAGTCCGTCACACAGGGGCTGCGTAAACTAAGCAGATTTCCCACGTGAAGTTTTACAATAGAGAAATCTCTCTAATAACAACTGTAGTAGTAAGAAACCTCTAAACCTATTCACAAGGGACGAATAGTTACAGAAACGGCAGAGCTCTCGGCGGAAAGGCCGAACATAGCCGACTCCTGCCGACCTCACGCAGAATACAAATGCAAATATCTCGGTTAATATTCAAGATTCAGAATAAATGTATAACAATATTTATAGAAAATTTAATTTGCAATAAGATTTATTCTATACAATATTTCGATCCGACGCATAATAACGGAGATATTTCGACTTTTCGAAAATCCTCCCCTCTAAACTCCCCCTCCCACTGGTCCGATTTCAGCCATTAACGAACTTGATCTTCCTTTTTGCATAAAACGATTAAATTCCGAGTTTGGTAACGATCAAACAAAAATTGCGACTCCTAGAGCGGTAACAGACAAATATATAGATACACACACACACACACACACACACACACACACATATATATATACAGTTTTGAACGGACCTCATTTTCGTCATCTACTAGGTAGAATTGATGGACATTTGAAGAAAAATTTCGAAAATTCCGTCATGAGTACAACTGCCTTAAGGGAAATCTGCTAAAAAGTCCGTCACGCAGGGGCTACGTTAATCACCCGAATTTCCCAACGAGATGGTATGAATAACTGGATTAGTATTTGAGTAACGAAAAAATGCATAGTACAACTATTTTAGACCATCAATAGTTTAAGATTGGTTCTAGAACATTTTACGATCGAACTCATAATAACGGATGAATTCGAATTTTTGAACCCCCCCCCCCCCCGTATAAACCCTCATTATTCCATGTCCGATTTCAGTCAATAGGAAATATAATATTTAGTATTAACACAAAAGGTGAAATATCGAGTATGATATAGATGAAATAAACATTTTCCATTTAGAACATAAAATCATAATTTATGACGTAATCACAACGAATCTGTCTCGCATAATAAAGGTTTCTTAAAAACAATATTTGGTATATGAGCTTATATTAACAGTTTGATTCATAATTTAACAGCTTATTGTTAATATGTTATGTTGGAGTGGGGATTTACTTAATGCTGAAAACTAAACATCCAAATAAATATCTCGGTTAATATTCATTATAGAGAAAATAAAAACATTTGTAGGTAATTTAACAAGCAACAAGACGGGATATGTACAATGTTTCGATTCGACTAATAATAATGGATATATTCCTAATATTCGAAATTCCCCTCTACACCCCCCCCCCCGCTAACAAACTTGATCTTTATTTTTACATAAAACGTTTAAATACCAGGTTGATGACAATCAGTCTAAAATTCCGAACACTAGAGCATGAACAGATAAATGTGTGTGTGTGTATGTTTATATATATATATATATATATATATATCTATATATATATATATATATATATACATACATACATACATACAATTTTGAACAGACCTCATTCTCTTCATCTCCTAGGTAGGATCGATGGACAATTGAAATAATTTTCAGGACATTTAAAAATATTAATAAAGTTTATAATCAAAAGGGTTTCAATAATTACCAACATACGGAGTTTCTTTAAGTTCGGTTAGGTTATCTATAAAACTGATAACCCCTGCTATAGGTTTTTGTGTATATCTCGAGAAATCGGATGTTTAAAATTCATTCATTCAATTTAATTACAGAAGGAGCCCTCCTTTCGGAACAGGGTTATGGGTCTCGCCATATTAAAAAAAAAACCCTAAACATTACATTAATAATCTACAATCTAATAACAACATCCAAGAAGTACACCGAATTCATAAGTAAGAATTGAGTCCGAATGTAGGCAGTTAGAAGTAAAAAGGTTTTCCCGGGCTTTAAACTGGTGCCTAAAATTGTTCAAAGGCGACTCTCGCACTGGGACAGATGACTGAGGGAACTACTTATCTCATCAATTTACAATTGGGTGCTTGTACTAGGGGAGACCTAAATGATGTCAATAGAGATTCAAGACCTATTGGTTCAATAGAGGGCCTAACTCATAGTATATATATAGCAACATTAGGTTCTAGAAAATTACTGAAAAAGATGTATCACCTTTTTAGTAAATTTCTCAACTTAAATACACGTAGAATCCCTCCTTTAGAAGAATTTCACTCCTTTAGAAACTTATTAATGTGAGAAGAGTACTAAGCATTGAAAAAAATGCATAAATCTGTAGTATTTCAAAAAGAGATTTTATTTAACGAGAGATTCTTTGATTTAAATATATATATATATATATATATATAAATATATATATATATATATATATGTGTGTGTGTGTGTGTGTGTGTGTGTGTGTGTGTGTGTGTGTGTGTGTGTGTGTGTGTGTGTGTGTGTGTGTGTGTGTGTGTGTGTATACTAGCTAAGGTGCCCTGGAAATCATTGTTGGCTAACTATTGATGGTACTTTTATAGCAAGACTAGAATTTGTACAATTATACTTCCCTCCACAAAGTATTGTTTTAGCACATTTCCCTTAAGGGAAATCAACTATTGAGGTTGTACTCATGACGGAATTTTCGAAATTTTTCTTCAAATGTCCATCGATCCTACCTAGTAGATGGCAAAAATGAGGTCCATTCAAAACTGTGGATATGTATATCTATATATATATATATATATATATATATATATATATATATCACTAAAACCCACACATACCTTGGAGTGCCTTTTTCATCATCAGGAAGATTTGCCAAAGCTGCAGAACATTTCAGCCAGATATCAAATGCGGCAAGTGCAAAGGTTAGGGAAATACTGGGAAGAGGAAAGAATGATTCCTGGGAAGCAAGAATAGCCCTATTTGATTCAATGGTGTCATCTACTCTTCTTTATGGAGCATAGATTTGGGCTCCAAATTACCTGGACCTTGTGGAATCGGTACAGCTGAGGTTCTGGAAGTATTTGTATTCTTGTCCAAGAAGTACCCCGAATTAAATAGTCCGGTTGGAAACTGGTCGAGCGTACTTAAATGTATGTAAAAGAAAATTATTAATTTCAGTGTTAAACTGCTCTCAATGCCTGACGACCGCCTTCCGAAAAAATGTTTTCCTCCTTAGTTTGCACAATAGGAAAAGCGACATAAAATATAATTGGGTGTCACAAGTAAACTTTATAGCAGGAAATAATTTTGTTGAAGAATATTTTTTCGAATCTTTAGACCAACAAACTTTGCTAGCCAACAAGATCACAATCATTGAAACAATTGTAAACAATCTCCATTCCGTTGACGTGGATAGAGTTCTTAACTTAAGTTACAGCCGAATATATAGAAGTATTTGTAGTTTTAACCATTCTCTCCCTGAAAATTATTTAACGTTCCACACAAACTTAAATAAAATAAAACTTATCAGTCAAATAAGGATTTCCTCTAGCGATTATTTAAAATTATCCTATAGGAATATGACTCAAATTATAAAAACTGGAGAGGTATGTAAATGGTGCCAAAAATATATTTACCTACATTTGAATCATTTACTGTTGTATTGCCCCGCTTTTACATCACACAGAGTAAAATTCCTTGACAAATATATAGTGCCTCAAAGAGAATACCTATCATTGGTAAACATTCTGGATTACAACAATGAAAGTAAAGTTAATGATATTTTTTGTTTCTTATCAAAAGCTTGTGAAAGTTAACAATATAGAAGAAAGAATTTTATTATTTTTATGGGGTTGCTTATTCAATAATAATCGGCACATTATTTATTATTTGCAGTTATACTTATTAGTAGAAGAGTTATACTTATCTTAGAGAATATTTATGTTAATCAGATATGTCAGAAAACTGATCTTTATTTAGACATTAAAAATGAATGAATTAATCTACATTTACATTAAATTATAACCTATTGAATTCAGTATTATAATTATTTAGATTAATATTAATATTGTATTACGTGGCAATGTATGAGGTGTTCAGTTGTAATTCTAGGAATTATTATTATTTTATTTACACATACTTTAAGAAGTTATAATATATTAATAACCATACTAACACTAGCTGGCCATACTCTTGGCAACATGTTGTAAACATAAACCAATAAAATATATATATATATATATATATCTATATATATATCTAGATCTATTTCTCTGTTACCGCTCTAGCAGTCGCAATTTTTGTCGCAAACCAAACTCGATATTTAGTCGTTTTATGTAAAAAGAAAGATCAAGTTCGTTAACGGCTGAAATTGGACCAGTGGGAGGGGGGGTTTTAGAGGGGAGGATTTTCGAAAATTCGAAATATCTCCGGTACTATACGTCGGATCGAAAAATTGTTCAGAATCAATCTTATTACAAATTAAATTTACTATAAATATTATTATATACATTTATTCTCTATCTTGAATATTAACCAAGATATTTGCATTTTTATTAAATCTGAGCGGCTAATGGACGAAGTGACTTTCCCGCCAAAAGCTAGTTCGGCCGCTTCATTAACTGCTCGGCTCTCGTGAAATTACTCTATTGTAAAACTTCACATGGGAAATCTGCTCAGTTTACGCAGCCCCTGCGTGACGGACTTTTTCCGAAATACCCAATCCTAAAGGTTAACTTTTGGGGACTAGCAGAATAGAAATTATAGTCTTGAAGAATAAATGAAAATGTGCCCCTAATCTATCCCTCTCTACTTTTTGACTCACCGTTTTCGAACAATTCAAAACAGAATCATGGATAGAATTTATTACAATTAAATATCATCTATAATGTACATATTTACTATCAAAAACCAATCCGAGCATATATAGTTTAAGCATAGTTTTATACATAAGATTATATTAGTAATACATAGTAAATCTCAGTGGAAGTCACCTCCAGTAATGTAAATACCGCTGTTTTTAGTTTCAGGCCTCCCATATAACCCCCAGTGCTGTTCGCCTCAGAAAATATTAATACAGCCTTAAGTATTAGTTGGGTTAGTAGTTATATACATACCAAGTTTCGTGAAATTCGGTTCAGCCGTTTATGTGTGAAAAAGTAACAAACAAAGAGACAGCAAAACTACAAATTGCATATGACTACATGTTTACGGCATATGAAACGAAAAATTATCCTGAAATTTCGAGAAAAAAATTAATGTTCAGACAGAGGTTACAATTTTATATACATATATATATATAACCCTCTAGAGGTCGCATTTGTATTTGCTTAATCGTTACTAAATTCGATATTAAAAAATTTAAATTATATCTGTTATTATTAGTCAGATCGAAAAAACCCACGTAACAATCTTGTTAAACCTTTGATTCTCTACAATTGTTGTTCTACACACTTTTTCGCATCTCCAGTTTTAAGAGAGTTTGGTTTCAGCCCATTAAGTAACAACTTCTATTCATCAGATTTTCTCGGGAAACATCAGATTTTTATTTCTGCTTAGCTTACGCAGCCCCTGCGTGATTGGATTTCATTATATATTTTTGTTATTATTATAAATTGATGCACAAGTTGCCTCAGGAGGTTGAAATCCTTATTATAACAGGTGTATTATTACTCTGAACCAATAAGATACTCTGTTCTATTTCGCTATTTGCTAATAGTCCTAATTTGGCATTCTGGGCATGAGGTCGTATAGTCACCTCAGATATCCGCCTCTGATAGTAGTTTAACATTCTAAGCAGCATTCAGCTATTAATTGTAATAAGAAAACACAATGAAAACATCCGTCACAACTTGACCTAATATAATTCACGATAAACTAATAATCCTAATAAAAAGATTACTTCTTTATATTGTCTTTAAGGGAATACAGCTATTGAGGTTGTACTAATAACAGGACTTTCGAAAAATGTCTTCATATGTCCATCGATCCTATCCAGCATATGACGAACATGAAGTCCGATCAAAATAATATATATATAAAATTGTAGCCTCTGTCTGTACATTGATTTTTTTCACGAAATTTCATGATAACTTTTCGTTTCACATGTCATAGACACCATAACTGCATTTTGTTTCTTTGTTGTCTGTTTGTTTGTTTATTTGTTTGTTACCCTTTCACGCATAAACGGCTGAACCGAATTTTATGGAACTTGGTATGTATATTACTAATAGCCTTACTTAGACTTTAGGCTATACTAATATTCTCTGAGACGAACAGGAGTGGGGGTTATAAGGGAGGCCTGAAATTAAAAATAGCGATATTTCATTTCCTATTGGTTTTTCGGCGAATATGAGCATAACAAAAGTTGTTTATTTTGTTATTTACAGTAACTTTTGTTATATACACTTTTTTCGTATACCGAATTATAAACGAGATATACGCTAAAACCTGTAGCGTAAGTGAACAATTTTATTTCGGACAAAAGACCCAACCGAAATAAATAAAACTCGGTGTATGTATTAGCACTAACGCTTTCATTATAACAAGCCATACCAACATTTCTAGTGACGGGCAGAAGTGAGGGTTATAAGGGAAGCCAGAAATTAAAAATAACGATTATTCGTTTCCTACTGGTTTTTCGGCAAATATGTACATTGTAAAAGTTGGTTATTTACATATAACAGACTAACCAGTTTTGAAGTCGAACTAGTATATGACAAATATTGCTAAATATGACCTCAACAAAGATAATGTTGTAATTATGGGAGATTTTAATGCTGTAATAGGTGAAAGACATACCGGCGACAAAACTGCTGGGAAATACGGTCTAGGAAATAAGAATAATCGCGGTGAAATGCTAATTTCATTCTGCAAGGGGTATGATTTAGTGAGAACCAATAGGCTTTATGAAGTTTCAAAAAGAAGATGACACACTTAGATCCAACCAACCGATAGGAGATTTCAAATCTATTACTATTCTGTTAATGTTCTAGTTAAACAAAGATACCGTAGTCAAATAAAATCATGCTATAGTTACCCAGGAGCAGAAGTAGATAGTGACAATCAAATGGTAAATGCAGAATTAGATTGAAAAAATATAATAATGTATATTTTTAAAAAATGGAACCTTTAAACATTAAAATACAAAGAAATTAAAACTGCGTTTGAAGGAAAATCAGAAGAAATTTTGGCCAAAAATAAAGTGTTTCCTAATGGCTGGGAGAAAATTGTAACTGGATTAGCACAAGCGATAGACGAGATTTTGGGTAAAAAGAAACTAATTCCCAGAATACCTTGGACGACAGACGAGATTCTTGAGCTGATAATTCAAAAGAATAAATATAAAAATGCAAATGATGTCGCAAATTACAAAAGGCTTAAAAATAATATTATAGACAAATGCAGAGAAGAAAACGGAAAATGGGCTAAAGAGATTGCACGAGAAGCTTTTGGAGATGCCAAACTGGAAGGACTGATCGAGCATACAGTAAAACCAAATCCGTGCAGTTCAAGCCAAAATGTAGGTCTAATATAATGAAAAACAAAAATGGCCAAACACTATTTGATAATAATGAAATATGTGACCGTTGCATAGATTATGTAGAAGAACTTTACAGCGATTCTGATTTTACTGACGACTATTTACCAGAGAAATTATCAGATGTACATGAATATAACTTAGGCCCTGCCACAAGTGCAATATCATCTGCAAATCGGACGCACTGGATGGATTTATTGTTACTCTTTATGCCTTCGGTTGTTCCTTTCATTTTCATTATTGCCTCTGCATATTGAACAGATAAGGGAACAGTGGTCATCCTTGTCTTACACCATTCTTAATTCTAGCCTCCCTTTTACATGCATTAATAATGATTTGTGTACTCTGATTTTTGTAAAAATTCCGAATTAACCGGAGGAAAGATAAAAAGGCAACTGGGTTTGATGAGATACTAACCGAATTGCTTAAGAACCTAGATAGTGAAATGTAGAAGTTGTTGTTTGATGTAATCAAAATTGTTATGTAAATGAAAATATTCCAGCCGAGTTTATAGGAAGTCGGACAATCGTTATACCTTAAAAAGGTAGCACAATGAACTGTAGCAACTATAGAACTATTCATCTCCTTACGCACGTCACTAAACTATTATTAAGTATAATTAAAAATAGGCTAAGGGATAAAGTTGAACACTGCGTCGGCGAAGATCAATTTGGATTCCAATCCGGAAGAGGAACAGGACAAGCTATACTAGCTCTAAGGATTCTGGAGAGATGAAGAGATATGAATAAAAAAAACGGTAGTTACATTTGTAGGTCCAGAAAAAGCTTTTGATACAGTTAACTAGAAACTGATGTTTGACTGCATGTGAAAACAGGAATAGATTGGAAAGACAGAAGATTAATTCGAAATTTTTACAAAAATCAGAGTACACAAATCATTACTAATGCATGTGAAGGGAAGCTAGAATTAAGAAAGGTGTAAGACAAGGATGACCACTGTCCTCTTGGCAGTTCAATATGCTGCAGAGGCAATAATGAACAACCGAAGGCATACAGAGTAACGGTAAATTCATCCGGTGCGTCCGATTTGAAGATGATATTGCACTCGTGGTAAGTCCGAAGTAGAAATGAATAGAATACTCCAAGTCCTAAAGAACGCTATAGATTATCTTAAATAAATGCTCAAAAAACGAAAGTCTTGGTTGTAAACAAGAAAAAAAGCAAAGGAAATATAAATATTAGAATTGGAAACATAATGAAAATAGATAGAAGAATAGCTCTTGCTATACAAGCCTTCCAAAGCAAAAGAAGCATTTTAACTAACAAAATATAAGTATGGATACCAAAAAAATGTTTGGTAAGTCGTTCGTGTGGAGTGTGCTGCTTTACGGCAGTTGGACTCTCCACAAAAGGGAATATAATAGGTTGGAAGCAAAGGAAATTTGGATCTGGCGTAGAATCATAGGACAAGTTGGACTAAAAACAAATCCAACATGGTGTTCTAATTGAGGTAAGTGAGAACAAAAGACTTATTAAGGCAATGGAAAAAAGGAGAGTGAAACTTCTTGGGCATATCATAAAGCACAACGACTTCATTACCAATATATTCGAAGGTAAGATGCTTGGGAATAGGGGAAGAGGAAGGCCTAGTAAACCCTATTTTGAAGGCATCAAGCACCTCATGGATTCCGGTGAGTATAGTAATAAGAAAAGGCAGCTTCCGATAGAACACAATGGTTGCAACTACAAGGCGTAGCTTTTAGTTCATGACGAACCCGTTTTGAAAGAGCCGTTGCAAACTGTAAAATATACAAGTATAAAGTATACATAAACACCGTTTGGTATTTCGAAAATACGCCTTCATCCCTCACTTCTCGAGTTTCAGCCAACGCGTTGGACTTGATTGTGAAACAGACTGCCGAAATTCCGGACGGTCAGATCCAAGTTGGAGCTCAATTTGACGTGCCAGATTTTTAATTGTTATATGTAAAAAAAATTATTAAATAAGACTTGTTGGATAAAATAACATTCGTCACAATAAAACTAATTGGTTGTGCTTACGCATGCCCATGTTATCGTGTAGCTGTGGACCATCTGTTAGAGACGTTCCATTAATTGGTTGTCCTACCTCCATGGTGTTAGAAAGACTTAGCGCACTTTTAGAAGAATGATAGCTGTTACTGTTTGATCGGGGCCGCAAGGTGGGGGGCAGCCTTATTGCATATCGCACTCACAATTGTCTCCGCATATATTTTAAAGTCAAAGCTCAATTATGTAATCGCAAGTAGCGCATATTCATGGCGCATTAATATCTTGCACTTAAAGGAAAAACACTGTTTTGATTGCTTTGAAAGGCTCGAGAGTAAAGAACGTACCAATAATTGCTCATTTTTGGGGTATCAGAATTTATAAATGCTGACCATTGAAAAATAAAAATAAAATATCCGTCTGCGTAAACTAAGCAGATTTCTCTCTTGAATATGAATAACAGATAATTCTACATATTGCTAACACAACACCACCGTGAATATTAAGTGAATAAATACAAACAGCAATAAGAAATCATTACCCTCTCGACGGGAAGCGTCTCAAATGTAAACAAACATGTCTGCCAACGGCTCACCGGAAAGAAAAACAATTACTACAACATATCAGAATATAACATATTCATTTTATTGAGAACTGTGTACTTACTATATCTAGTACTGTAATTTATAATGAATCAGAATAATGTTTAACTCAAACAATTAAATTTTAGTAGTCCAAGAATTTAAGACCTCAAGGGGGAGGGTAACTAGAACATATTTACATCTATCTCGTATAATAAAAGTCTCTGAAAAACAATATTTGGTATTTACCCTTCGAATAGTGTGATTTATTATATAACAGAGTAATGATTATGTAACACTAGTAAAAGTGGGGGTTTGCTGGTAACTGAAAAATGCAAATATCGGTTATTATTCAAGATAGAAAATAACTTCATATAACAATATTTATATACATGTAATTTTCAATAAGATTGATTCTATACATATTTTCGATCCGACTTATATTATTAACGAATATATTTCGAATTTTCAAAATTTACCAATTTTCCCCCTCTAAACCCCCCCCCTCCCCCTGGTCCGATTTCGTTTCTTTCTTTTTACACAAAACGACTAAATATCGTTTTTTTATCGTAGTTTGGTAACGATCAAACAATAATTGCGACCGCTAGAGCGTTAACAGAGTAATATATATTTCTATCTATATGTATGTATATATATATATATATATATATATATATATATATATATATATATATATACCATACAGTTTTGAACGGACCTCATTTTCGTCATCTCCTGGGTAGGACCAATGGACATTTGAAGAAACATCTCGAAAATTGCGTAATGAGTACGACCTAAATAGCTGATTTACCTTAAGGGAAATCTGCTAAAAGCGAATACCTGAAGCTGTTACTTCGTTTACTTAGAGGGGAAGCTTTTAATCCCTAGTTAAGCGTAATTTACGAACTTCGGTTTTCACCATTTACTTTCCATAGAAAAAATAAATAATAAGAAAAAGTTGGGTACACTGTGAAATTAGCATATTTTCGTATGTACATAGGAAATTGGGGATACATCTTTGCTTTGGGTCCACGTCTGTCTTCAGGCAACAAGCAAGAAACTAAATAAAACAGATTATAGTTTAATTATTTATAGATTTAAATTATATATATGTAGTCTGCCCATCTACATCAAATGACAGGTTAAAAGTGCTCCACCTACATGATCATCAGGCTCTCACAATTGCTGGTCAAAAAAATTAAGTACTTACTTTTATAAGAAAGCATTCATGATAGTAGACAAAAATATTAAAATTTATAATTCGACAACAAGAACATTTAACAAATAATTAAAAAACTATTTTAAAACCAACATTTTCTGTGTGGAAATTTTTATAACATGTTTCCATCTGTATCAATATTGGTGCAAGCGTCTAATGAGGTTGGTTTCTTTAGGTGAATTCCTGGTTTATTCCTCCCATACCCTTCAAAGGTATAAATAACTCATAAATATTAATTGAAAAACCAATAAATAATATATAATTTATATATTATTCCTACCCCTTCAAATGGCAGGTGCTATCAGTTATAAATTTTGTTTAGAATATATTAACCACATAAAATAAGTTCGCTTAATTTACAACTTTGAAAATTCCAATTTCCGTTGAAAATGAAACAGTATTGGTGTTTCATCAGATTGGGTCCATAGAATTGAAAATTTTATTATACATTTATTTATAGAATGAATGGAGTCAACAAATTGCTTTATTTTACTACCATTAGGGGGAGTGGAAGTCATAGGGGAGTCCATCAGTAATTATGCTCATAAATATTGGTTTAAGGGTAGTTTTTGTTGCAGGGAGTAGTATAAGATTGTGGGAGTAAAATACTACGACTGTACTAGATATTAGTTAAGGGGCAAAGGCTTGTCTGTCTGCACGTTGCAGTAAAATATCCCAAGGTACAACGTAGGCTATAAGAGAGCTCGAAGTTTCAACTAAGAGCGGAGGAGGGTTACTCAGATGTAAAAACCGATTTTCATCAATATTCATTTTATTGAGAAACTGTAAAGAACATATTGTATTTAGAATAATGATTTCAATCCTAAAGCGCTATTTACTTTTATAAATTTAAAAGTTTTGATTTCCGATTTACCATATAGGTTTTTTAAAGCATGATGAACCCCGTGTATGTTACAGCTTCTTTTTGTCATGTAGTCGAAATAATGATGCCTTAGTTAATTAAGACATCTACTGGCAATTTTCTCCTGTTAATTATCATATTATTACAAATTATCATTTTTCCTTTTATTGACAAGCGTCATCGATCTTCAATCTAGACTGTAATAGAAAACTGGACAGCTATTGAAGTCGTACTCATGACAAAATGTTTCTTCAAATGTCCATCGATCCTGCCTAGGAGATGACAAAAATGAGGCCCGTTCAAAACTGTGTGTGTGTGTGTATATATATATATATATATATATATATATATATATATATATTTGTCAGTTACCGCTCTAGCGGTCGAAATTATCGTTTAATCTGTACCAAACTTGATATTTAGTCGTTGTATGTAAAAAGAAAGATCAAGTTCGTTAACCGGACCAGGGGGAGAATTTTGAAAATCTGAAATATCTCCGTTACTACGCGTCGGATCGAAAAACTGCAAAGAACTAATCTTATAGCTAATTAACTGCACTCTAAATATTGTTATTTACATTAATTCTCTATCTTGAATATTAACCGAAATATTTGCAGTTTTCCTCCTTCAGAAAACTCCCACTTCTAGTCATGTTACTTAAACAATACTCGGTTATGTAATAAACCACATCATTCGAAGCATAAATACCAAATATTGTTTTCAAGAGACATTATTATACGAGAAACATGCAAATATGTTCTGGTAACCCTCCCCCCCCCCTCCTCTTATGTTTTTGGACTACTTACATTTGATTGATTGAAATAAAAATTATTCTGATTCATTAAAAATTACAGTACTAGATATAGTAAAGAGTTTTCAATCAAATTAATACGTTATATTCAGATATATTACAGTAATTGTTTTTCTTTCCGGAAAGAAGTTGGTAAAACTGTTTGTTTACATTTCAGATGTTTTTCGTTGGGAGGTTTCTTATTATCGTTTGCATTTATCCACTTAACATTCACGGTGGTGTTGTGTACCTGCATGTAGATTTATTTGTTGTGTTATACTGTTTCTAATGTCTGATTTTTACATTAAGTTACTGAGTCATTGAAAATCACATGCCTAGCGTACATTTTAATTTCTGTTTACATAGGCTTCTTACTACGGGAGAAATAGAGAATAGAAGGTGATATAAGATGACCAGTATGTAATCTCAGGACGTGGGAAATCAGTTAGTTTTCACAGTGCCGGCGTTCCGACCTTTCCCTAGATAAGTTAAATTCCCTGACGACAGTAAAGAGACACAAGGAATGCTCCATAAATACTCTTCGACCCAGTTTGAGAAAGGTCATTCTTGTCTGCTTTTATCTTTCCTCTGTTAGAAGTTATTGCTTATCTCTTCACACCTCACCAGGATGGCGTGTTATCCTTCATAGATAATTCATTAATATAACTAACTAAACCTAGATATACACGGTTTTAACACGTAAACTGGCATTAGTCTTAGTCGAGCCTTGCGGGGAAAAAAGTCCGTCACGCAGAGGCTGCGTAAACTAAACAAATTTTCCATGTTCTGGAATGGCACACAAATAATATCATCTAACCATATATTCTCTATTTCTATGCCATTGTCCGATAAGTATAACTCGGTGAGAAAATAACTCGCAGAATATTTGAGTTACGAGATTAGTTATTTATTATACAATTGACGAAAGTTGATCATTTTACAACTCGAGTGAAACGTTTACCCACACGAGCGAAGCGAGTGTGGTAATTTCACGAGAGTTGTAAATTCTACTTTTGTCACGAGTGTAATATTAAATTTTTTCTGTAATCGTGTAATACATGACAGAAAGTTTTGTTATATACACTATCGTCGAATACTGAATTATAAAGGCGTTATAAATTATAGCGGAGATCAACAATTTTATTTGGCACAAAAGACTCACCGAACTAAATAAAACACTCAGTATGTGTATTAGCACTAACGCCTTCATTGTTATAAGCAATACTAACATTTCTAGGGACGGGCAGGAGTGGGGGTTATAAGGAAGGCCTGAAATTAAAAATAGTGATATTTCGTTTCCTATTGGGGTTTCGGCAAATATGCACATGACAAAAGTTGTTTATTTTGTTATTTAGAGAAAGTTTTGTTATATACACTATCGTCGAATACTGAATTATAAAGGCGTTATACGCTAAAAATTATAGCGGAGGTCAACAATTTTATTTGGCACAAAAGACTCACCGAACTAAATAAAACACTCAGTATGTGTATTAGCACTAACGCCTTCCTTATAATAAGCCATACTAACATTTCTAGGGACGGGTAGGAGTGAGGGTTATAAGGGAGGCCTGAAAGTAATAATAGTGATATTTCGTTTCTTATTGTGGTTTCGGCAAATATGCTCATAACAAAAGTTGTTTATTTTGTTATTTAGAGAAATTTGTTTAACAATTCTTTTCAATATGAACTACCAAGTACCTCACCTAGAAAAATTAATTCGAATATATGTTAATATTTTGTCCTTAATAATTCAAATCTATGCATAATGCACAGGAAACGGGAAATATGATAATATTAAGGACAGTGAAGTCTTACATAAAAAATTAATTTTATTACTAACAAATCCACAAAAACGACGGTTATTTATCCTAAACACTGGGACGAGTAAATGTCAAAATATTGTGCAAAGTAAAGCTTTGCCAAAAAAATAACATCACCATTAAGCCTCAAATGAATTCCCGGGCGAAGCCGGGTATCTGAGCTAATATATATATATATATATATATATATATATATATATATAATATATATATAATATATATATATATATATATATATATATATATATATGCGCTCTATCGGTCGCGATTGTTGTTTTTAACGGAGCCCATTTTCGTCTTCTACTAGGTTGGATCAATGGACATTGGAGACATTTTTCGAAAACCGCCTCATGAGTACCTCAATAGGTGATTTCCCTTAAGAGAAATCTGGTAAAATATAGCAGGAACTAACAGTTGGCTCCTAGCCATGTAATAACAAGTCAAGCGTGCACGGTGAGTGGTGTGGGTTGGGGAGGGAGTTACATAAATTCATCACATAAGAAGTTGATGTAGCTACCCTCGGAAGCACAAAAGTGTTTATACTGACAAGGATTATTTTCTCCTTGAAATTTAAAATAACATAAACAACGTTTGTGGGATCAACAATCATGCTAGGCCACAAGCAACTGCTTTTTTAATTTATCATATTATTCCGTGTCGCATCATAATTCTATGCCACTTTCCTTCTACTTAAAATTTCAATGAGCTTGGGCATTAGGAATTTCTTTAGTGACGGAATTCATTAAGTTAAATCCTTAGTCCCATCCTTGCTAGAAAAGGATGGTAACCTTTAGAGAACCCGTCCCAATTAGCCTTAATTTCAAAAAATGGATGTTAATAAATATTTTAATTTAAATTTCAATGACGTCATGTAGCCAATTCATGAGGAGGCAAAAGACAGAAACCAGGTGTCTACCTCTCAATTTTTGAAGAGGCTTCAAAAGTGTTATATGCTGTCAGGTTTCAATTACTAATTTTCCCAAAGACCGATAATATTCGTTTTCCTGAAAATTTATTTTGCCATAAGTTTGATTCTTGCCTGCTTATGAAACTATTAGTTTCTTTATCATTAGACTTATTAACAAGTGAGTATTTGTAGGTATTACAAAAACAATAGCTATATATCTTAGATTAAATACAAAGTTATGACTTAAAGGAGACAATAATCCTAAAATCTTATGGAAAATTATTTTCTTTTTTATTAACATTTGTTGCTTATTTCTTTATATAAGTGAATTAATTTATTTTTTAATTTAATTATATAATAGATTTATATTTGATTGCCAATTTCATTTACAAAAATATCCCAACATGAATATCATATATGTGAAAATTAGCTGTTTAATTTCCTATTAAAAGAAAAATCCTATCAGGCCATTCCTTTTTAAACCAATACACCTATTTCACCTCAAGATTTTGTTTAATCATTACTGAATCCCATTAGTAAAAATAAAGATAAAGTTTGTTATTGACTGAAATTAGACCTGTGGAAGGAGGGAAGGTGTTTAGAAGGGAGCATTTCATAAATTCAAAATAACTTTTACTATAGTCAGATCAAAAAATTGTATAGAATCAATCATATTGCAAATTTAATGTCTTATAAATGTTGTTCTATACATATTATCTGCATAATGAATATGAACCGAGATGTTTGGATCTTTTAGTTTTTGGCCTTCAGTAAACCCCCACTCCCATCCTTACATGAACCACTTTATTGGAAGCTTAAATCCAAATATGGTTGAACTTTATTGCGAGAGGTATGTGCAAATATGTAGTAGGATTACTCGAAAATGGTTATTTGATTTTTACCATAATCGTTATTTAACTATTTCATTCTGGACTAAAGTTCATTGTCGTTAATGGCTGAAGATGTCCAAGACTGGGGGGGGGGGGATTCGAAAATTCAAAATATCTCCATTATTATGAGTTGTATTGAAACATTTTATAGAACCAATCTTTTTAAACTATTGAAGGTCTACAATTGGTCTGTACTTAATCTTATAACTCAATTATTAAACGAGTTACTGGTACTTTCTTGTCTTCAGTAAACCCCCTCTTCTTCTCTTCAGATTTTTACTTAGAAATAGAAAATATATGGCGAGAAGAGAACAATGGTGTTTCATACCACTACATTGGAAAACAGTATTTTAATTAAAAATTTTTATTTCAGTTTCATCAAAATAATTAAGTTTTATTTATTTTTATTTTTTTTACTTTTAGAGTATTCAGCAAAACGTGGTCTTTCTTTAAAAATGGCTGAAGGTCCTCTGGCTACAACAATCCGTGTAAAGCTGTCTGAGAAGTTAAATCCACAGCACCTTCAAGTTATAAATGAGTCATACATGCATAATGTTCCTGCTGGTACTGAATCACACTTCAAAGTAGTAGTTGTATCTGACAAGTTTGAAAGTCTTTCTTTAATTCAGGTAATTAATTGATTTTAGAATCCTTTGAATCTAGGTATATTCCTTTGTACTTTAATTTACATATGAGATTTATTATTGCTGTGTTATTTAACCTCATCCTGTAAATAGAGATACAACTTAGAAAACCAACATGATTGATATACGAAACTGTGATTAGGATAAATAATCATTTCAAATATAAAGAATATTTGAAGAAGAGTGTCCATTTTATTGTGAGTTTCCTCAAGAATAAAACATGCACAATCAAAATGAAAAGTGCTAGTTGGTTTCGATTAAGAAAACGTATCCCACAATTCAGCACTAAGTATATTAGTTTTAATAGCTGAAATACTGTGCGTGATCACATCTCAAGCAGTAAAAATTATTGCTAATGCCCTTTAAATATTTCACACACGTAATGGAATCCCAAAATTTCATACAGCAAACAGTTGACTGTCAAGAACATTCAGGACTAAAACTGTAATGTCATTTTCTACTGAAACATCTGCCCTTCTTTTTACATTTTAAAGAAAAATGTATAAACATGTGGGCTTGTAGGGGCTACTGGCCATGGAATATATAAGTGTTTGCTCTCTTAGCCGTTTCATTACTCACAGTTATTTGGTGGTTATAGCTCTATGTTTTTATTATTTTTCACCCCAACAGATAGCATACTTACTTCTATGGGTACAAAAAAAAATATTTCATTCTATCTAAATTAATAATTTTATTAATACTGCATAAGTTCCGCCTTATTATAGATTTTTTAAATAATTATTTAATTCACCAAAATTACCAATTTTTTTGTTCAAATTCTATTTTAAACTACAGATCTACACTCTATGAGTAAAATGTATCTTTTTTCTTGGAAGTTTTATCTAAATATTCATATTTAAAAAAAAGGAAAAGGAAAAAAAAAAACTTTTACTACTGTGTTTTAGTAAATAACTACAGAAAAAATTCTAGACTGCTCATTTTAAACCTAAACCGATACCCTTTAAAACCCCTGTTCAAACTGTTTCTTTGTTGTGGTTACTTGAACTGAATTGAAGACATATAACATTTTTCGTATATTTTCATTTTATTTTAAGTCCACAGAAGCATTATTGGAAGGGATATTTCAAAATAAAAAAAAACAAATCCTTCCTCAAAATACTTTTATACAACTTAGTTTTTAAGTTCATGTCACAATACACTTGGAATTAATTTATTCGTGTACGCTAGGTCAAAATGATGAATGATTAAGAGCTTCAAGAAGGATTTAGGTTGGACTTAAAGAAAACTGGTTTATCTTAATTACGCACATTCTCAAAAGAAATACAGGTGACATGATTAGGCATCAATAGTTTTACAGAAGATTCTCAATATTATGAAAAAAATCATCTACTCATATACCTCCCTCCCTATACTTCTTACAGAACAATTAAAACAATCCTCCATTTGTGCCTTACATTTTAATTAGAATGCTCCTTCTTCAGCTTTCACCTTGTATAATAAAAAATACCACAGTATCTAAACATTGGGTGTCACAAAAGGACAGTGTTAAATATTGACCCCATAAAACAATAACATCATCTCACGACCTTTGGATATTGAGCCTTATCTATGTTATGCAAATTCAACATTATTGTCCAGCTGCCATTTTTTTTTTTTTTTTTTTATCATTTATTATATTTAAACCTAATAAGTTATTATTAAAATGAATTTTGTCCATACTGTTTATAACTAATAATTGATGTATTATTTCAGAGGCATAGGCTTGTCAATGAGGCACTTGCTAATGAACTTAAAACTGGCATCCATGCTCTCTCTATTGTTGTGAGTTTTATATTTTTTCTATATTTAGTAAAGAGCTTATAACATTTGCATTGCTTATTGTAAATGTCAGTCAAATATATTATAATTTAATTCTATTTACTGTAGCTTATTAGATTTCAAAAATTTAATCCATTTGTCAGTTTATCAATCCATATTCGTTCAAAATATGAAAAGTGGATTGATGGGTTCCAGAAAAAGCAATATGCTCATTAAAATCTTTAAAGTAATTTTGGCTTTCTACCTGAAATAATTATATAATTGAAATATTGTAGTATAAATTTATTTGACTTTATTCTAGCCATATATTTTGCCTCACCAAGTACAGACATATACTATCTTGAAATCTTGGAATATTGTAACATTGCTCCTTTGGTTCATTCTGCTACCTTTGTCATTTCTCTCCTCAATATACCTGATGTATCATGCTTTACTCTTTATGGAGCCTGATGGTTCCATTATTTCAATTTGATCCATTCACTGCACTCTGCCTATCATACTAGCATAAATGGCATCAGGTTTGCTGTGGTAATCTATTTATCAAGCATTGCATCTATTTGTGTTTCTCTTTCACAACTACAAATGCCACCCAGCAAACCCTTCCTCAAATTTCCAGTATGTTCTGCAGTCACTTTGACAGGACCGGAAGGCTTATTGTTTATTAGAGGCAATATAATTTCCTTAATCATGTGGCTTCCTCTATGTTCTCTTTATTGAATTTTCCTGTCCAATGAGGTGCTAAATGATTGATCCCTGAATTTAACATATCTAATATACTAGGCAATATAGTTCCATGAGGTCTATGTTCTTTGACAGAACCTGGAAATGGGCAAACTCAGTCAGCCCCTTCTAACGATCTGAAAACATGTTCTATGTGTAACTTCCTATTGCTGGCTTTTATTTATAAACTGTTATTTTATTAGATGAAAAAACACTTTGTCTAACACGTTAAGTGCAGACCATGCCTTAACAAAGTTGACTTCAATGACAGCCTTCCCTTATTTCAAGGAGTGTGGGGAGGGGGGGGGGAATGGAAATTGTTAACCACGCCTTGTGCTACATAATTTGGTAAGAAGTTGGGTTTTTGGCACTCCCTGTCATGTTTGATGTATTAGAGACGAAAGTCCTCTACTTCTCTGTTCAAGAACTGACTCACAGTTTTGAATAGACGCTCAGAGAATGTATAGAAATTTTTTCCTTTAAAAATGAATTTCTCACAGCTAAATCAAGCGTAGTGTCCAGAGATTCAAACTTGAATTCTTAGGTAGAAAGTGTGCCAGCCACTTAGCTAACTTTCCCCCATTTAAGTAATGAGTTACTTTAAAAAATAAGTTACAAACAAATGTAAGCGATATGAATTGAATATAAGGCAGGTGATATAAGAATAATGTGCCGACTACATATCTTTCCACCATAAGCTTGCTTTTTGGGTAGAAGTATTTTTTTATAAATCTTAAAAAATAAATGGTTAGTAGATTTACCTTATAGGAAAATTATATCCCAAATTCATAAAACAAAAAATTAAAATGTTTCAACTGTAAAATTACATGTTGGAAATCTATATGCATATCTTTATACTGGTTCTTTTATTGAAACACTTTCTTTTTTATGTCTTATGTACAAACAGTCTCTTTAAATATAATATTATAAATTTGAACAGACAATAGAATATTAAATAAATATAGTATTATTTTCCTTGTACAAATATATTTTTATTTATTCCAGGCTAAAACTCCATCTCAGTGGGAAAAAAGTGACAAATCAGTTGCTCCTAGTCCGAATTGCCAAGGAGGTTTCGGAAAGTAATATCTCATGTATCTTCTTGTATTAATATACGTAAAAATTATTTCTCTTGTATATGTGTTTTTAATTGAATAAATGTAGTCTGTATATATTCAGTCTGGTTTATAATACCTAGTTTTCTATAAATCTTTCCTTCAAGTGATTTAAGGAATGAGAAGCTATAAACATAAGAAGATATTTACTGGTGGGTTTTGTAATGAAGTAGACATGGATATTGTAGAAGGCCCTTAGCAATGAAAGTACATAGTACAGAGTGTAAGAATATTCACTATTTCTTTTAAAACTTATAATCATCATAAAGCAATTTATTTAGAACATTGATGGCTCATAAGGAGTGTTTCAGGTAGGTCGACATCCTGCCTGTGAGTCTCTGCTGCTTTGGTCCCTGTTAAAATCTTTTTTATCAAACGTTTTGACAAATTTTAGTCATTTCAGTGTATAATTTGTATTAAATTACTTTTAGCCTTCAATGTCTGTAAACCTCTTCATTAAAAACTAACTTACTTTGACTAATCATAATGGCAGACCATATTGATCTAAATAAAAATTCACATTACGAGTTGTTTAGATGTATACAAAAATTTGTTGACTTTAACTTTTTTGAAGTATGATTTTCTACTATATTTGCCTTCATTCTCTTATTATCAACTGATTATTGAAATAACCCCATGAAAGAAATCCCCATCAAAGAATGTCCTTATGTATGTAACACAACATGTAGTACTTGATTATTTAGAAGGAAGTTTATCCAGTAAAAGTAAAATATATGCAGTCCATATAGCCACCCTAAAAAGGGGTTATAAGGGAAGTCAACGAATAAAATCTTAAAGCTGTCTTTGTCATGAATCTCATTTGTCCATCTCTTTATGATATAGCATAAACAACAATAAGATATTTATTGTACCCCTAATGGGGGGATGAAAATATTCATTATTTTTTGTCTCCACCTTACTCTCTCCCTTCTAACTTCATAGATGGAAAATATTAAATTTCAATTTCATATAAGTAGTAATAAATCATTTTGATGGGAGTTGGTATTATTGATTATTGCTTAGTAAATTAGCAATAGTGCGTCGAGGCAATTTTGGGTTTCAATTTAAAATTGGTTATTTTAAATAACAATTATTTCTGGCCTTAATATTTGACCTACAGCTGCCATTCAAGTTTGCATTGATCGAACTTTTATTTTTTACTGTAAATTTAAACCTCATGATTAGTTAGGATGTTACAGAAATTTAGATATTACTACAATCTTGTAGGAGGATGGACCTCCTAACTCTGACCAAAAAGCATGGTTTTAATAAATTATATTTAATATATGATAGGAAAACTGTAGATAATCTATGGGCAAAATTTCTGATGACTGTCAGTTATAGGAGTATGTACTGTAAGTAACACATGATCGAGAATATAGAAGTCAGAGAGCTTATTGCTCATTGTTCCTTAGATTGTTTTTAGGATTATGCTTTTAACAGATTTTCCTTAAGGGAAACCAACTATTGAGGTTGTAGAAATATGTCATCAAACGTCCATGACCCCACCTAGGAGATGACGAAAATGAGGTCCATTCAAAATTTTAAATATTTATATACTTGTCAGTTAACACTCTAGCAGTCATAATTTTTGTTTGCTCGTTACGAAACTGGATATTTAAATGTTTTATATAAAAAAAGATCAAGTTTGTTAACCGCTGAAATCGGACCAGGGCCCCCCCCCCTCCCCGGGGGTGAATTTCAAACAATCTCCATTATACTTCGGATCGAAAAAGTGTATAGAACAAGTTTTATTGCAAATTAAATGTTGTTATATACGTTGCTCCATTTGCATTTTTTAATTTTCGGCCTTGAGTTAACCCCCACTCTTACATGTGCCATATTAGCAATAAGCTGTTAAGTATATCATGAATCACTTTATTTGACGACAAAATATTGTTCTCATTCAACTTTTACTTTTTGAGATATATGCAAATACGTGGTGCACCAGAGAAATTGCTTAGTTAACGCAGCCCCTGCATGACGATTTTATCTTCTTATCTCCTCTCCTGCTATCCCTTTTCTTTCTTTCGTTTGCACCTATCAGCTGTACCGGTTACAACCCGACCGCCAACAGCGAGGTCTATTCTAACCGCGACCTCATGTTCTATTCTTCACCTCAACTCCCTCTTAAAATAGCTCAGCAGAAAGAAGAACTATCCATATCTTCCTCGCGTATTTTACAAAGACCGCATTATTGTCAATCTTTTAGTAGGAATTCTGGACCTCAGATATAGAAGAAAAAACTATTTGTCGTACTGATCGTACTAATCTCTCCCAACATCCTCCCATTTGTGGCGCAGAAGGAAGATTGAACATCCATTCAATGCCATTTCTCGTTTGATCAGTCTGGATTCTTTCTTTGTGGAGATTTCGAAAATAACACAACAATTTCATTATAAGCACCTTTGAAGTTTGTGCCATTGTCCGACCATAGAACCTTAGGACAACCTATGGATTGACCATGCTTCGGATGGTCATATTGGTACCGTCTGTGGAAAGGTCTGAAGCAGTTTCCAGTTCGGGTCACAACCCGAGCTTCATGTGGAAATACCATAGTGACTTGTGAATAGTACTCCGTACCGCTTTTCCCTTGAACCTTTCACTGTGACCTACAACGGTCCTAAGTAATCTTCTTTTGTATTTGTAAATGGACGATTATGATGATCCAGGCGTTCCATAGTTAATTCCCCCATTAACGGTTGCACCGGCTTACTTCTATTACGTTTACAAACAAGACAACTATTCTAATATATTGCTTACACCAGAGATGTTTTGTGACAGAAGTACTTACTGCGAAATTCTGATGAGTAGGAGTGGGGGTTAACAAATGTCTGAAACCAAATAAATACTAATAACTCCGTTAATATTGGAGCCAGAGAAAACATGTACAAAACAATAATCTCCACAGTAAAAGGTCAATAAAAACAATATTTGGTATATAAACTTGGAATGAAGTAGTTCATGATATACTATAACAGCTTATTGTTAATATGACATGAGTAGGAGGGATTCACTGAAAGCTGAAATAACATTCTATGTGCAAGTTCTTATGAACCTGCCATGTAGCATAATAATGAAGTGCTCTGCTTTCTTAGCTTTCCAAAATTATAAGAAGAAAAGGCCATTTATGTTGAAATATAAGAGTGTACACTTCTCAAAATCCAAAACTAATGACTTTCAACTTTCTTCTTAATTTGTATGCACTTCTCCGAGTTGGTAGCTCTCCATCTGTGATTCGAATCATTGAATGCACAAAAAATGAATGAAATCTGATATTACGTTAAACTGACAAAATTACGCAGAAGTTGTAGCTGTTGTCTGCAGTGTTTGACGAATATTTTGTAGATTTTCATATAATTTTTAGACCAATACTTTTCTAGTGAAAACTTTTATTATGCGAAATGAACTCCCCAAAATTAAATGAAACTTAGAAATGATTTGCCTGGAACCAGTATTGATATGACTCTAGAGCGAAATAAATGGTTCCTCTTATGATCTCCTTTATTAAGTGAACCGAACATTTTCTATTGTTAAAATACACGTCATTCAGTCAATGAAAATTATGAGGGTCCATATAGCGTTCTAATGACGTCACAAAAGTATTCCAGTAAGAACATTTTTCCTGGCAGGCCACCTTTAATGTTGCTATGATGTGCTTTGAACTAATCATGTCAGATCGCTTGATGTGAGGAGCGGTAGTTTTATTTGATGTTTGGAAAATGCTTTCCATTGATGACAAGATTTGTGCATTGAAAAAAATATCACAAAAAAAATTGCTTGGGATCCTAGAAAAAATACCTGGCCGAAAAGATTTTATTATAGATCCGGTATTAATTAAACCCCTCGAACATATAGTTGGAGTTGGAAAACTTAGGTATGTTTTCATTGCAAATGTAAAAGCTGTCTCATTTATTGTTGTGTTCTATCAATATTATTTTGAAATAAATTATTACAATACAATTAATAATTAATTGAGTTGCTAACATTATGAAATTATTTCCATAATAATTATTGCTTCTCTATTATCATTATGAAATAATTTCCCTTCCAGATTTTTTCTACAATAATCTGTTTTAAGGCACACTCCATTTTGGAAGTTATATACCTTCAGGACGGCGAATCTTCACATTCTGCCCCAATATATTTTTGACTGCATTTCACCTCTAGGGCTAATTCAGGTGTTTTCTTTAGGTTGCCACTACAATCCAAACTCTCTTGATGACGTAGAACATGATTTTTAGAAAGGTTGTTACAATGGTGAATATCTTACAAGGTTTGGTATGAGTAGAAACAACTGACTTGGGGATGAGGGTGATGGTTTTGCTGGCCCTCCATTGGAAGAGTCTTTCATATTTTTTTAGGCTTTTCAACTGCCCATTTTCATTTAAGATCTAGGGGTGGATAGAAAGAGGAGTTAATTCGACTATTATATTATTAGTGTTCTTTTATTACATAGGGCTCAGGTTAGCATTGTGAGTTAAAGTGTTGGCTTTAATCTCGTAAACTTTGAGTGGCAAGTCTGATTCCCACCTGGGCAATAGGAATTTATTTAGTGACAGACTCACTAAATAAAATCCTTAGTCTCACCCTGGCTAGAAAAGGGTGGTAAACTGTTGATAACCTGTCCCAATTAGCTATAGTAGCAAACAGTGGATGTTAATAAATAATTTAATTTATTATTTCAATAGACACTTACATATAGTTATCTACTGCACACATGGATTACTTCTGGTGAACTGCTAGAATCTAATTTTGTCATTCATTCACTAGAGAGTCTGCATTATGAGGTCTCATACACAAATGAAATAGATAGTGGTAAGAAGTTTTTACTTTATGACCTACTCCCAGTACCTATTCAATTTGCAGAACTGTATCAACAATTTAAATTATTCAGAAGCAGATATAGATAGCGGGCATCATTTAGTTATGGCTAAATTCAGAATCAGGTTGAAAAAATATTGAACATATTCTAAAAAAATGGGACCTAGAGGCATTAAAATATGAAGCAATTAAAATTGCAGTTCAAGGAGAGACAGAAATAATTTATTTAGCCAAAAATAAAGAGGTTCCAAACTGCTGGGAGGAAATTGAAACAGGATTGATGCTCACTGCAGATGAGATCTTAGGTAAAAAGAAATAGTTCCCAGAAAACCTTGGATGAATGTTCTAAAGGATGCTCTAGAACAGTTCAAAGTCAAGGTACTGGCACATAAAACAAAACTTTTTGAAGTATAGAAAAACATTCTGCTGAAGGAAATATGAATATTTGAATTAGAAACATTATACTTAAAAAGTGAAGGATTTTTGTTACCTAGGAACCATCAAAATTGAAGGAAACACAATGATTAAAGAGCTGAAGTCTTGTCAAGGCTATGGAATGAAGGAATGAAATTTCTTAGGCATATCATAAGGCACAATGAAATTACCAGAAGTATATTTGAAGGTAAGGTCATTGGATTTAGGGAAATAGGAAAACCCTTTTTACATAATCAATCATCTTATGTATAAAAAGAGCAGCTTTCGAAAGAACACAATTTTTGCAACTACAAGGTATAGCCTTTAGATCTCGATCATCAAGTAATGTTTGCAGATTCCTGCCATGCCTCACAATCATAATTAGTAACATGTAAATATTAATTAATGAATTTTATACATCCATTTTGCCTCACCTGATTTTCTGTCTCTATTAGATTTGTATTTTTAGTTACTATTTTTATATATATAAAATGAAGGTGAATGAAACCTTCAAATTCCTTACTTTTCTTTACTCATACATTCATGGTATGGATTTTTTGGTGATGCTTGGTGCCCGAGTATTTCAAGTCACACATATCTCCTAGTGACATCACTGTTTACCAGCTCATTTATTGTTCCTTCTTCTAATGCTCTGTTGTAAGTATTTCCCAATTTTCTGTTTGTGAATTGTACATCTGCATAGCAGAGTTATATTATTTTTCTAACTACAAACGTTCAAGGACCCAATTAGAAGATATAATAATGAGTTCCTATAAACAGTTAATAGTGTTGCACTGTCAAGTTAGACCAATATGCCTGACCCTTTTCTATTTAACACGATGTCCCCATTTACTTTTCATGGATCAAAAAAAGTAATGGGAAACTCAAGTACAGACTAAGCAAAGGAATAAAAATTGAGCATGAAAGTCATGCACCCAGGGGTGAAAGGTGTTTTTGAGCTTGGCCCACACTGGAAGGGAAGGCTTATACATCTTGCAGTATAGGAGAAGAGTAAAGGTTAAATAGGAGTTTTATTTTTATTATATATTTTAAATTTTCAAGTTATTAATATTTCAATTCTCAAAATTTTTTGTTACTTCCCCAATGTTATAGTATTTTTTTGTTGTTCTGTGTTGTTAAGCATTATATTTTCCTATTTGCGTTTCTTTATATGATTTAGGTTTTATAAAAATCAAATAAATAATATGTTTCCAGGTATAGTGACTGAAAACCACTTTTAAAAATATTTAAATTATTAATTTCAATATGCTTTTTGAACTGTAGGGAAACTTTAGTAACCATAGTCAAAGTACCATTTGAGAAACCAGATAAGTCAGTTGGACACAGAGAGAGAATCCTGAGTTAGTAGTGAGGCTAGATTAAGAAGAATAGTAACTAGGCATGATAACTGACATCTACTTATTACTAGATTATATTATATATTTGTTTCAGGTCACATGGAGTCGAGAAGATTTATAAACTTGAAAAAACTGCTACACCATTTTCAAATACTCAGAGAGTTTTCTTTATTCAAGGAGATTTGATTACAGTTAAAATTGTTTGTGACAAAATAAACAGTGAACTGAGTCAACAAAATGACGGGAATTCTTACCACTTAATTATTGTTCACCGAAAGTTAGGCATTGCTGTTCGTTTGCTGGAAGAAGAGGGGGTCATTGGATTTGTTACAACTTACTCATTTCAATGGGAATTAATTGCATTAGATACCAGAGTTTTATCTCTTGAATTTGAGAGTTTATATAAAAATTTATTCGTTGAAGGAAATCAGAGCTATTTACCTAGCATTGCAAAATCTATTTGGACATTACAAATGCTCTTTGGTAGGCCTCATACCACTGTGGTGCAAGGCAAATACGCTCACTTAGTTGACAGTATGATAAACATTTATTCAGATGATTTGGGTGAGCAAAACGAAATTAATTGTGATATATCGTGTTTTGTTATTTTAGATAGAGATTTAGATTATACTAGCACTCTTTTGACTGGAGGAACCTACTCGTGCTTACTTGATGAAGTTTATGGAATTAAGAGTGGATATGTTGCAGTAAAAACCAATCAAGAACAGACTACACAAAAAAATCAGAAACAGCAAGGAGATTATTATTTGAGTGGTTCAGACAAAATATATTCTGAAATAAAGAGTAGACACTTTTCAGATGTATTTCTTTATTTGAGTGCGAAAACAAAAGAACTGAATTCAGAATATAAAAGAACTCAAAGCATGAGTGTAGAAGAAATGAAGAACTATGTTTCAAATGAATTAGCTGCTGTTACTAAATTAAAGAAAACTTTGGCCTATCATATTGCTGCATGTGAGGCTATAATTAGTGATATTGGTCAAAGATTTGAAAAACTTCAAAACACTGAACGAAATATTATAGAGGGTAGGTCCAGGAGGGATTGTATCTCTTATATTGAAGAATGTCTGGCTATGAACAAGTGTAGCCAGCACTCTATTCTTAGACTTATGTGTCTGTTATCTATTACTCAAGATGGATTATTTTCTGATGAATATCAGAAGTTACGACTTCAATTTCTACACAGATATGGCTACCAAAACCTTTCATGCTTCTTTTGCTTAGAGAAGGCAGGACTTTGTACAGAGCAACCTGCCTTCATACCTGAGGTGAAAGGTGGCCAACTAGCCAATAAGGTTGTTCAAGCTGTTTCACTCCCAGCCAGAAAGAGCACATTCTTAACTTTCGCTCAGAAACTTAAGCTTTTTCCTGAAGTATCAGAGGAATATGACTTGAAGAGCCCAAAAGACCTTGGCTATGTTTTTGGTGGATCATATGTCCCTGTCGCTTGTCAGATAGTTCATCTACTGATTAAGGAAGATATCTCTAAAGAAGAAATAAAGAAAATGATTCCAAATATGACCATTAAGGGAGAAAGTACTAATTCTTCAAAACCATTAAGGACCTTTGTCGTTTACATAATTGGAGGAGTGACTTATGCTGAAATCTCTGCATTTCAATTGTTAGAAAAATTAACAGGAACTAAAATCATTGTAGCTTCTACTTCTATTACAAATGGGAATCTCTTAATGAAAGCATATCTTTAAAGCTTTATTTAATTTCTTTATTGTATGAAGTAATTTGTAAATTGTGTAAATATGTATAAATAAGCCTATTTATTTTTCAAATGTTTTATTTCTATTAAAAAAAAAATGTGATCTAAATTTATTTCAACCTATTTCTTATAATTTATATGGTTATAACTTAGTTCTGCAGTAAATGAACACCAAATTTTCATTCATTGGAATGAAAATACTCAGTTAAGTTTTTTATACATTAAAAATACAAGAAGCAATATAAATGCTAAGTATTAAATGGGGCTCAGGTTAGCCATGTGAGTTAAAGCGTTTACCTTTATCTCACATGGTAAACCTAGAGTGGTGAGTTAGATTCTCGCCTGGGCAAAGGAAATTATTTAGTGACGGAATTCATTAAATACCATCCTAGAAAAGGGTGGTAACCTGTAGATATCCCGACCCAATTAGCCTTAGTTGCAGAAAGTGGACGTTAATAAATAAATTAAATGAAAAAAAATCCTCTTCTTGTTCTATAAAATGTTTAATAACTTTTATATATGCTCTTTTTTTTCATAGCAATGCTTTTTGCTTACACCCAAGATTTATCTAGTTATTAAGTGTTTTGCTTTATTTAATGTGTCATAATTTATGGTTCTCACTGCTATTGTCAATACAAGAAAGCTATTTCACAACACTTTTACTCAGCATTTCCTGTAGTTTTTATACATTATTATCATAAAAGCTTTCCGATCCTTCACAACACCCAATCCACTCTACATGGAGTGATTAATTAAGCTAAACCACAAAACCAAAAATTGTCTTGGGATCAATATGAACTCCTGTGTGTACAGTACTATTGTCAAATCAATAAATACATACAGGATGACAAGGTGAAGGAGTAACTGACTAGGTGTGTGCTAGAAACATAACCAACCATATTGATGGCGATATAAAGGTTCGAATTTTTAATTTCTCATAATTTGGAATCACACATGAATGGTGTAATTTCATATTCTATTCTCAGTTGCTCTCCAATGCCATGGCCATTGACCTTGTCAGCTTCTTGAGTGTTACTATTATTGAACTTTTAAAGCTAATTTTTTTAAAGATGTGAGGCGGCTATTATGGGAAGGAATGGCACTAAACTGAGAATGCTCCACAGGAATACAAAATATGTCGTCTTTCAGCACTAGAATTTTATTGTAATATAATGAGCTCAAGGAAACAGCATAAACAAAGTCTGTCACGCAGGACTGTATAAACTAAGCAGATTTTCCACATGCAAGTAACGCATTTGCATTTATCTCATAAATGAAAGTTCAATGAGAACAATATTTGGTATTTAGGCTTCAAAGAAAGTGCCTCATAATATAATAGCATAGGGGGTTACCTGAAGGTCGAAAACTAAGTAAATGCAAATACCTTGGTTAATATTAAAGATAATGAAAAATGTGCATAACAACATTTATAGAGAATTACAAGAGCAATAATATTGGCTCTATACAATTTTTAGATCTGACTCATAATAACAGAGATATTTCGAAATCCTCCCACAAGTCCCAACTTGATTTTTCTTTTAACATAAAAGTACTAAATATCGAGTTTGGTAACAGTCAAACACTTAAGGGAAATTTCCAAATAAAATGTACTAAGGTTAAATTCTTACAAGAAAAAAAATAGGTCCGCAATCTTCGAAAAGTCCTCCAACACTAGAAACGGGTTCTGTTAATGAATGAGAGAATTTCATTAGTGTAGTACTCTTATACAGGAACTTTTTTTTTTTTTTTATCTGAGACCCAGCAATCTTTACTGATGGAAATAAGGTGGTGTAACCCACTGGGGGTAAGAAAGATAGTTCCCCTTCTACTGAACTTGGTTCCATTTTAAGGGAGGTGGTAATATGTATGGGGTGTAATGGAACATAAGGAGGGTGGGTTACTCGGTAGCTGGTGATACCGGGTGGATTGTAATAGATAGGAGGAAAACGAAATAAGAAAGGATAGGGATACATGGAGAGGAGGTAAGAAGAGAAAGAAGAAAGACGGCCGCTACAGCCAGAAAATTAAACTAGGAAGCCGTTTGTAAGATGTTAAAGGGGGTAAGGAGCGCCCAAGCTAACTACTAAACTAACCTAACTATACTACAGGGCTATTCTGGTATGTGTGACATGGGGGTTAGCCCTGTTTGTAGTTTATTGTCCGGACCTCGGGCGCTATGAGGGAGGGTGTCAGCAGAGGGTGAGATCGACTAGGGGCTCATCGAGACTAACCTGTCGCCATCTCACCGGCTGCTGAGGAGGAGGTATAGGGGGTTATCAATGTAATGGAGGGAGTCGAAAAATTGAATGGTTCTGTGGGAAATGGGTTCAAGGGAGAAGGTATCATGGATTGTGCGGTTATTTGCTCTTTGTAGGGATGTGTGCCGAACTATTCCGTTTTGGAATTGGTGGAGGATATCAAGGGAGTTTTTGGTGAGGTACCTAAGGACGGGGGAGCCATATAGGAGAGCGGGCTGAATGACGCCTTTGAGAATTAGTAATTTAAGGCGGAGGCTGAGGACTGGGGAAAGGAGAAGGTGGTTGAGGGAAGTAAATTTTTTACGTAGGTATTCCGTCCGTTTGCGTACGTGAGTTGAGAATGTCAAGTATGACCCCTAAGTACGTTATGGAGCGGGAGATGGGGATGTCATCGTTGTCCAGTCTAAAAGTGTCAGGGACAGGGGTGCGTTTGTGATATGAGAACACTAGGGCATCTGTCTTCCTAGGGTTCACATGGATGTTTATGGAACGCAGGTCGTCGGATATCGCCTGGCAGGCAGATTCTGCCAGGGATAGTGCGCGTGATAGGTTGAGGGAGGTGCTAACAATGGCTACATTGTCCGCGTATGCGGCCACCTCAGTACCTGGAAACTGTCGACTCACTACCTTTGCGGTATATGCCGTGAAGAGGGTAGGAGAGAGCGGGGAACCCTGAGGTACCCCTACTCGGAGAGGACGGGATGAGGAAAGGGATTCGCCGACTCTTACTTGAAAAGTTCGGCCGTCGAGGAAGGAACGGAGCATGGCTAGGAGTTGGCTGGGGCAGCCATGCCCACTGAGGGTATTAAGGAGTTCGTCAAGGTCGACAGAATCAAAGGCCTGAGTGCAGTCGATGCAAATCATCGCTGTAACGACGTTCCTGCGGAGATTGTTGGCAGTGTTAGCGTATATGCGGGCTAAGGGATGGAGGGAGTTGTGTTGAGGACGGAATCCGGACTGCTCGTGGGGAATGAGGGATTTCTCCTCACAGAAATCTACAAGATACCGGAGGATTATACGCTCCAGTATCTTGGAGATGTGTGGGAGGAGGCTGATGGAACGGTAATGGTCGGGAGAGGAGCCGTTTCTGGCAGGTTTTAGGAGGAGGACAACAATAGCGTGTTTCCACATGGTGGGGAAATGGCGGAGACAGGAGTTGAGGAGGTGGTTTAGGTGGGACAGAGCCTTCCGTGGAAGCTGACGGAGTAGCACGTACTGCACTCTGTCCATCCAAGGGTCCAAGTAAACTGGTACATGTGTGGGAGCTGGGCAGTAGGAGACTGTCCCTTCCATAGGACTCGCTTATGACCATCGTAGCGAGTCCTCAGTGACCATGAGGTTGTTGGATTGGTGTAGAAGGATTAAGGCCTCGCGGCTAGGTGCCTTCTACATTGTAGCCACTCCTCGATATGGGTACACAATGTCCATCCCAGGGTGCTACATTGTAGCCACACTTCGAAATGGGTACTCAATGTCAATCCCAGGGGACTTTCCTCCCTTGGTCCGGCGCAGGATGGCAGAGATTTGCCTGGGGGAGGAGAACATGAAATTATCATCGCTCTCCGTCCCAGGCGCCTCATCAGTCTGACGGTACCTTGACCGATCTACTGCAGCCATATGTGACGCTAGAACTTCGGCCTGGTCTGTGGGACTCATCACACCTCTGCCGGTTTGGATAAGAACAGATCGGGGAGGCGGTTTGAGTCCCGGGGGTCTTCTGACGGTCTTCGGGATAGCCTGGTCAGCAGCCTCCAGGATGATGTTGGTAAACTCGTCCAGCTCCTCTTTCAGGGTTTGGGCGTCACTGATAGTGGTGGACGCCGGCGTATTTGCGTACATAAGGGACTTGTACAGTTTCCAGTCACCGTTATGAAACGCGTATGTGGTTGTAGTGGGTTTGGGAGGACGACCTCGCAGCACATACAGTACTGGTCGGTGATCACTAGTGATAAAGTCCAGGGCGAGACATTTAGTCACTATGTGAGGGGTGCGGGTAAGCATTAGGTCCACAGTGGACGATCTATATGGCGTTACAAAAGTGTGAGAATGAGGGTGTATGACTGTGAAATTAGAGTTCACGATCGCCTCACCAGGGTCGTTGGTTGAACTGTTATTCCAGGAGGTGTGTCTGGCGTTCAAATCTCCAATTACAAGATGATTTCTGTCTGTCTGAGCTAGACTTATGAGGGATTGAAAATATTCGGGTTCGGGCCTAGGCCGACGATACAGGCCGGTGATGGTGTACGTGTGGTTGGCTATAAGGACCTTCACTGATGCGATGTGGTGTTTCTTCGGTACGGGGGGAACGACGGGTTCCACCTCTTTAAAAGGTATGTCGTGCTTGATCAGGATGGCAACTCCCCCGTACTTGTCATCCCTTCCATCGATGTCATCTCGTACTATGTTATAGCCAACCACCGTAAGGTCTTTAGAGGGGGTTAGGCGGGTATCGCATAGCACCGCTACTGTGGGGTCATATCGTTGCAAAAGAGCATCAAGCTCGGACTTTCGTTTGGTGGCTGAATTTATGTTGAAATTCAGTATGGAGTAGGGCCTGACCATTATTTGGCCTGGGATGCCTTGAGAGTCTGGACGAGTTCTGTAACTGTTGCTAATAGGGTGTTAATCATTCCCTTCATTTCATCCACCCAGGGTGGTGTGTGGTAAAACATCTGTGGGTTGTGGGCTGTTACCGGCTTCGGAGCGTAGCAGGCAGAGGGGGGTGTGGGGTATGTTGTGGGTGGGGAGGGTTGTTGTGGATGGGGGGGGGTTGGATGCTTGGGCTTGGCGAGCAGTCCATGGGTGGTGGGTCGGGGCGGGAGCGGGGATATACTAGGGCGTATTGAAAAGTAAGGTCTCCTATTTTTTTTTTCATAGAAAATTTAATTTATTTACAACTTTGGTTACATCGTTGGAAGGGTTGAATAGTTACCTATTTTTCTACATATTCGCCTTGACGATCAGTAACTTTTTGCATTCTGTTTACCAGCTTTTTAATGCCGGTAAGGAGGGTGGTCGATGATATCCCAGCCGAATCCATTGAGTAGGGTGGTCGTTTGATGTGACACATGTGGACGCGCATTGTCATGAAGCTAACACACTCCTTTGGTGAGCCTACCTTCTTTTGTTTTGAATGGCTCGCCGAACTTTCTTGAGAGTCTCGCAGTAGCTTTCTGAGTTGATTGTTGTTCCTTTTGGCATGAAATCAACCAACAGAACCCCGTTCTGGTCCCAGAAAACGGTGCCCATAACCTTTCCCGCTGACTTCTCCGTCTTGAAAAGCAGTCGTCAGTTGGCTTCGTGACGCGGCGGGAGAGTAGTACGGCACCGGCATTAAAAAGCTGGTAAGCAGAATGCAAAATGTTATTGATCGTCAAGGTGAATATGTAGAAAAATAGGTAAATATTCAACCCTTCCAACGATGTAACCAAAGTTGTAAATAAATTAAATTTTCTATGAAAAACAAAATAGGAGACCTTACTTTTCAATACGCCTTCGTATGTGGGCACTTTTCTTTGCGTGGAGTCTTTCCAGAATCTCCAGCCTGTAAGGGCACTGGCGGAAGGAGGCGGGATGTTCTCCGTGGCAGTTCGCACATTTAAGTTTGAACTGTTGTCTATTGCAGTCCGCCACGGCTTGCTCGCCAGAGCAGCGCACGCATCTGAGGGGCAAATGGCAATACGCCTTTGTGTGGCCAAATTTTTGGCAGGAGTGACATTGAGGTATGTCTTGGGTAGACATACTCCCTGACCCGTATGACAATGTTCTAAAGGAGCAGAGTGGCGCAGTGGAAGCGTGCTGGGCCCATACAGGAACTAAGTAATCCTAGTTTATATTTATATTTCCCTTGGTTACTTCCGGCCATCACAGCTACCAACATGAATCCTGCTACAAAACTGTCCTCAGTTAATTCCAAATACACTTCAAACACCAACAGTTATAATAAAAACAACTTTTATAATAATTATATATATGTTGTTCAAAGTCTGATCAATTAAGGATCATCAAATCTATTTGTACATACAAGTTTATTTTGTTGTCTCTGAAGTCTACTACTTTACTATCAAAAAAAGGTCCATTACGCACGGGCTGCGTAAATTAAGCAGATTTCCCTCGTGATGTTCAACTTTAGATAAATCTACATACTGGTAACACAATTGCACCGTCAACATCAAACGAATAAATACAAACGACAATAAGAAACCTCCAGACGGGAAGCACCTGAAACATAAAAAAGGGGTGTGCCAACTTCTCACAAGAAATAAAAACAATTACGGAAATATATCTGAATATAACATTAATTTTATTGAAAACTATTTACTATATCTAATACTGTAATTTATAACGAATCAGAATAATTTTTATCGCAATAAATCAAATTTTAGTAGTCCTAGAATTTAAGAGGGGAGGGTCACAAGAACATATTTGCATGTATGTATCTCGTATGATAAAAGTCTCCTGAAAACAATAGTTGGTATATAATCTTCGAATAATGTGATTTAATATATAAGAGAGTATTGTTTATGTAACAAGAGTAGAATTGGAGGTTTACTGCAGGGTGAAAAATGCAAATATCTCGGCTAATATTCAAGATAGAGAATAAATGTATATTATTACAATATTTATTGTAAATTTAATTTTCAATAAGATGTATTTTATACACTTTTTTGATCCGACTTAAAGTAACGGATATTTTGAATTTTCAAATTTCTCCACCTCTAACCTCCCCACCCCCCGGTCCAAGTAATCCGTTAACGAACTTGATTTTTCTTTTTACATAAAATGACTAAATATCGAGTTTGGTAACGATCAAACAAAAATTGCGACCGCTAGAGCGGTAACAGACAAATTTATAGATCTATCTATATATATATATATATATATAAAATTGTAACCTCTGTCTGTACATTGATTTTTTTCGCGAAATTTCACGATAACTTTTCGTTTCACATGTCATAGACACCATAACTGCATTTAGTTTCTTTGGTGTTTGTTTGTGTTACCTTTTCACGCATAAACGGCTGAACAGAATTTTATGAAACTTGGTATGTATATTACTACTAACCCAACTTAGACTTTAGGCTATATTAATATCCTCTGAGACGAACAGGAGTGGGGGTTTAAGGGAAGCCTGAAATTAAAAATAGCGATATTTCGTTTCCTATTGGTTTTTCGGCAAATATGCATATAACAAAAGTTGTTTAATTTGTTATTTAGCGTAACTTTTGTTATATACACTTTTTTCGTAAACCGAATTATAAACGAGATATACGCTAAAACCTATAGCGGAAGTGAACTATTTTATTTGGGACAAAAGACCCAACCGAAATAAATAAAACTCGGTATATGTATTAGTACTAACGCTTTCATTATAACAAGCCATACCAACATTTCTAGGGACGGGCAGGAGTGGCGGTTATAAGGGAAGCCAGACATTAAAAATAGCGATATTTCGTTTCCTATTGGTTTTTCGGCAAATATGAACATAACAAAAGTTGTTTATTTTATTATTTAGAGTAAATTTTGTTATATTCACTTTTGTTTTATAAAAAAGCATAAACAAGATATACACTAAAACTAAAACGGGGGCCAACTATTTTATAGGGCACTAACGGTTGAACCGAACTTAACAAAACTCGGTATGTCAATTAGCATTAATTCTTCCATAATAATAAGCTATATTAAAAGTTTTAGGTTCAAACGGGAGCGGGGGTTATAAGGGAGGTCTGAAGTAGAAATTCGCGATAGTTCGTATTTTATTTGTTTTTCGGCAACCGTGCACATGACAAAAGCTGTTTCCTTTTTTATTTAGAGTAACTTTTGTTTTATATTTTTTTTTTAAAAAGAAGTTATGAAGCAAGTAATGTGCATAGAAATTTGATATGCTCAACAGTTTATTCCAATATGAACTACCAGGTACCTCAACTGGATAAATTAATTCAAATCCATGTTAAAATTTTATCCTTAATAATGCAAATCTATGTTATTATTTAACGCTAACAACAGATTGCACAAAATAAAGTATACTGACCTCCTCCCCTTCTCTTATCCCAAACTTTAGTTCATGAGAAACGCCGGTTTTCCCAATGTGCATTTAATACTTTATTTAATTAGAACGTGAAAAATATTTGAACAAACCAAAATTTTGTGAAGAAAATGTAATCTGATTTGTTCATATAATTTCATGTATTACAGGATTGATATTCTAAATGTGTTGGCAGCACTGGGCATAGGGTGGTGTCAAGCTACTTCCTTTGTCCTATCAGTTCTGCCGCTTCCCTGCCGACCTCGTTTTGGTCAAGGTACGTATAAGATAAGGTAGCGCCATTCGCGAGTAGCCAATCAGAATGCAGCAAGCCTCTACGTCACTGGGCTGCAAGATTCGTGGCGGACAAGCCGAAATACGATCAATATAAGCAGTTTTCTGATTAATTTGGCGAATAAAAAATTGTTAAAATGGTATATGTCTGTAAATGATACAAATTACTTTAGTTGAATATATTTTATTTCAAATAAACCATGTACAAATTAGATTCCATTAAAAATAAATACATAACAGTTCCTTAAAATTTATATATGTTGGGTTACATTTAAAAATCGTAATTTTTCTAGGTAATTAGCACAACAAAAAGTAAAACTTTACTATAATAAGATGAAATCTCCAAAACATGAAAACAGTAATGACTTCTATTATACAAACAAATAAAAGTTAATAAAATTGAGATTAACCAAGCAATAAACAATGATACCCAGTTAAAAATGACTAAATTATTTTAAACATCAGCTAGTCAATATAGGTACAAGATTTTTAAAGGTTATCATTGGCATGTAGTCCTCCTTGTAATAAAAAAATGCTTATATTTAGTCACTGGAATCCTTGGTTCCAGTAGCATCCTTGTGAAGAGAATGGCACTGATGTTGGAGCATATGCATTGAAACCGCACTGTCCCATAGAATAACTAACTGTGGAGGAAACATGTAATATCATTAATGATAGACCATGGGAAATAAACTCCTATAGTGCTCTATAGGAAACACTACAAGAATATAATTCTGTTACTCAGACTTTAAAACTTATCTTTTTTTTAAAAAAAAAAGCTGTCATTGGCATGTAGTCCTCCTTGTAATAAAAATATGCTAACATTTTGAGCCGCAGGGAATCCCTGGTTCCAGTAGCATCCTTGTGAAGAAAATGGCACAGATGTTGGAGCATATGCATTGAAACCGCACTGTCCCAAAGAATAAATAACTGCGAAGAAAACATGTAATATCATTAATGATAGAGCATGGGAAATAAACTCCTATAGTGCTCTATAGGAAACACTACAAGAAAATTATTCTGTTTCTAATATTTTAAATCTTACCTTTTTAAAAGCTACCATTCGCATGAAGTCTGTCTTGTCCAAAACAGTTGCTGCTGATATTTGTTGAGTGTATGCATTGAAACCGCACTGTCCCATAGAATAAATAACTGCGAAGGAAACATGTTATATCATTAATGATGGAGCATGGAAATATACTCCTATAGTGCTCTATAGGAAACACTACAAGAAAATTATTCTTTTCTTACATTTTAAAAGCTCCCATTCGCATGAAGTCTGTCTTGTCCAAAACAGTTGCTGCTGATATTTTTTGAGTGTATGCTCTGAATTTGAGCTTTGGATAATATTGGATAACAAATCCTTTCCATTTCTTTTTTCACTGCATTTTTTCTTCTTTTTGCATCAATTTTTAGCTGGTAATTAACTGTTAGCAATTTAGTAAATCTCTTTTTTAAATTAAAGTTATTACTTTCTAAATTTTTTACTTGGATCAGCAAGGACTTTAATTGGGATTCATATTCAGCAATTTTTTCCTTTAAGAGAATACATCCATCACAATCAACTTCTTCTGTATTACATGAAAAATCACTTTTCAGCTTTTTCGGAGAAATCTCATTAATGTGACGCAGGGCACGTTGAGTTATTTCACGTTTTTTACTCCTACAGTCTCTAGATGTTTCACATTTTGAGTCAGAAGTAGAGCTAGTAGGTGTTTGTTTACTTACGGACGATACTGGTAAATTAAGATGCGGCACAGCTTCTTCTTTTAATATCAATCTATTAGGAACATAGCCTAACAATTCTGCTTGTAAATTCCTTTGGTAATCACTATCACTGAAATGTTCTGAACAAACCCGAGCAAAAGTAGGATTAAATTTCAAATCTCTTCGTCTACACAGAACTATCCACTGTTTCTTAATTTCTTCGTTTTTCGGGAACCGGCGATAAGATACAGACTTGCCTGTTCTCCTAGAGTTGTTGGAACATGTTGCCATAGCACACTCACTCATTTTGAAAAAAAAATCACTTATAACAATGGAAAATAAAACAATTAACTAAAAACACAACGATGCTCACGATGTAAACAAAGCTCTGTGCAGCCCAGTGACGTCATGCGCCAAAGACGCAAAAATTTTTGATCTGCGCACCTGCCGAATGGCACCCCCCTGGTTTTGGTCTATGTTTACATGTTAATTGATGCTTATAGCAATGTAGTGTTATTCTCCGGAATGTGAATTTCTTTAATTATCATAAGTAAATAATTTAAAAGGATGAACGCTGGGGAGATGCACCCAGTTATTTCTGGTATTTATGAACTCTGCCCCGTTAATGTCTGATATACTATACTGAACACCAATATTAATATACAGTTTACAAAAGAGTATTTTTAATAGCGGTTATGACGTACCTAAAACCGCTGTCACCATTAAGCTTTGTACCGCATCAAGGGAAAGGAACTTTTATTCAGACATGGTTTGGAAGACAGAAGACTTTCTACGATTATGAATTATACTGTTCATTATGTTATAAGCAAAACTACATGCACGAGAGACGGGAAATATAAAACTATTGAGGAGATTGAAGTCTTAAATAACAGATAATTTTATTATTAACAATTCCACTGGACGACAGGTATTAACCCTAAACACTGGGACGGGTAAATGTCAAAATATTATGCAAAGTAAAGCCTTGCCAAAAAAAATACGAAGTCGGGTATCTGAGCTAGTATATATATATATATATATATATATATATATATATATATATATACATAGTTTTGAACGGACCTCATTTTCGTCATCTACTAGGTAGGATCGAGGGACATTTGAAGAATAATTACACAGTAATGTGTAAAATTGGTCACGTTGACAATTTTCAAATCCACGATACATATTCAAATATTTTTCACTTCTATTATGGCAATTTCATAGAACACGAATAAAGTCTTTGGCGCTCGTACGTTGTAACGCAAAATGTCTAAATTCGAATTCTCATTTAAGCTGTGTGTGTACCTTGTGATAGATGATGGTACTTATCCGTTATCGGGAGGCCACTCATTTAAAGACGATTTATTAAATCATAATTTAAAAAAAAAATCACTTGACTAGGTTATCTTAGTTATCCTGTTTTTTTTTGTTTTCAGGAAATGTGTGATTGTTTATTAACACCACTTGGTGATCGTTTATTATTACACCCTTTGGACAGCTACCTTGCAGAGTTCATGTGGCAGACGACTGCTGGAGGGAAGACTGCTTTATGGGTACTCCATGATACCGTCTAGTTAAGGGCTAACTCTAATTTATATATACATTTTGTATTTCAAATAAATGCAAGAAGTGTTATTTTAAATAATAAAGTGTTGTTTTTTAATATGACTTAATAATCGTCAAATTGGTGGCCTACCGATGACTCCTAAATCCTAAATAAAGTACCTAGAAATCCTCTTAGCCGTTTTTGAGTGAGTGAGTAACCAACAGGCGGACATGCAAGATTTCTAATTTGATTTCATTGTTCTTAGAATCCCTATAATGTATCCTCACCGAATTTAAGTAGAAAACTAAACAAATCTTAGAGTTTTATTAAACAAATCTTACAGTATTTATAGATTTAACACACGAAGAAATGTTTTATCTAAGATGAGAATAAAGCTTGCGGGATTGACCTTGGCCACAAGGTGTGATCTTAGGGCAACCCTTCTAACATTTATGTTATTGTTTGGCTCGTATTGCTTTCAAATTCTTTTAAGTCCATTCTTAATTTTGCTCCTGACCTTCCTACTTTTCCTTTATTACTATAAAAGTTGTCAATTTGATACGTGCATTCCAAGTTTATGAAAATAGTGGGTGACAACTGAATACTTCAATTGTTTCAGTTCTTCCATAACAATCCGATCTTCCAAGACATTGATCATTCAATGTGCCCTACTGTATAATATCATAAATTTAAACGATCTTATCACATTCTATTTTTCATAGACACTTTATTGAGATTTTATACACAAGGAATGAATAACACGCCGAAAATGATAACACTTTTATAAAGTTAAATGTTTTTGTTACTTATTAACTTCCACTTTATCATATTGGAGCTGATAGATACGGGTTATTTACGGTTTAAAACTCTTTACTAGTCTGAGTAGAATTTAAGGATTTTATTCAGTATGTTCCTCACTACATAAATTCCTATTACTCAGGTGGATAATTAAAGCGACACTAAGCTTACCAAGTCTAGTCAAGCCAATGTCTTAACTTACAAGCTAATGTGAGTCGCTATAAATGATTAAAAACACCTTCATAAATAATCTTCTTTTTTTATCAGAAAGTCGTCACTTCTTGAATCCATAATTCACCAATATGGGTACTTGAATGAGTAACAACTATTATTCCTTTAAATACTTTCTTTTCTAACAATAACAAAGTTCAGTTCTAGTTTTCTATATTTAATCTTAGGAATTATGATAATGTCCTTTGATACGTCATTCTGGCAATATATCCAATCATTAATGAAACCTTCTACATCCTTGTAACAATTTGGAAGGCAGTGAAAAATAGAATTCGAAACTCTTTGTAGCTAGGGTCTTTAGGGTTTTGTCGCGTGCTCGTTTTGATTCTTTTATCCATTTCAATCCCAGGAAGGTATATGTTTTGCTTTATTGTTTTTCTATAGTAATATTCTTTTACCATTATTAATATTTATTTCATAATTCAATTATAGCTTATTCCTTTCGCAGTGGTTTTCATGAATACATAGTAAGTGTATCAACAACTTATTTGATTCTACAAACGTTTGAAAAAAGTTCTCTCATTTAGTATAAAAGCGGACATTAGTTTTGTTAGCATAAAATGTTTCAAAACCCTCATTTGTAGGGCTCATGAAGAACTTGGTATGTTTTCATGTCTTTTTTCATAGGACAGCTTGAAGAGCCTGTGAAAATATGTAGACAATATACTTCATTGTTATGGGTTTTTAGAAAGATTTTCAGTTTTACCTAAAGAACTAAGTTGCCGACTTATGTTTTTTAGAGCTGGGTTCTGGGTTAATATTGGATGATAAAGTTTTATTGTTGCTTTGTTTATTTCTATCATTTAGTTCATGAATCTAACTTGCCAGTGATTTGTCTCCACAATGCTTTAAGTTGTTTTTGTACATTTATTTAAGGGATAGACAAAATTAGCGGAACATAATGGATTGTTTTTAATATTAAGGGTGATTATTTTTTTATTCTCTGTAATGAGATCATGTTGCTGGTGTAATTTGTTGTATGTCTTTATTAACATACTTGGCACTTGGACTCGACAGTATATTTTGTATTTTTTACTAAGACAGTATATTTTATTACAAACATGTATTTAACATGTTATTAACCTACAACAACAAACAAGTGACTTATAATACATAGTTTTATATGCATTTATTTGATCTCTCAATATTCTGATTTTAATGAAGGCAGTCTTATATGTTTATGAGTTACTATTTTATTATATTTATTCCTTATCAAAGTTACAATCTTCTATATTTGTTTTAAAATATGAGTTTGCAGTACATTATTTAGTTACATTTCAAGTATATTTGACAATAAGCATAATTTTTTCACTAATTGCATTTTATTTTTGAATAGGTAGTTAGGTTTAATAATGGCTCCTAAGGTGCCAAAGTACGAGATGGCTGTTGGCCTGAAAAAAGGCCATAGGACTACTAAGATTGTAATGGGAAAGTCGAGAGCTGACAAGAAGCATAAAGTCAGGCCTTCAAGACTAAAAGGAGTAAGTTATATATCGTTTTATATTTTTTGTTTTGGGTTTACCGTATATTTCAAGTTCGATTCAAACTGATATTTCAATTTTCAAAATTGTATTAAATTATTATTATTTATTAAATTTCAATTTGTTTCTAATTTTGTTTAAATAGTATATTTCCGATGAGTAATTATATAATATTGATTGGCTCTGTATTTATAACAATTTGCCACATTTCTTCCTCTGAATTTCTTCTAGCAACCACTAGTATAAATAATTTTTAACTGAAATGTCATAAATCAAACATGTAACTATGTTTTTATGGATAGTTTCTCTTCAAATACTGTTTTAGTTCATTGATTTCATAGATCTTTGGAACAGCCAGGTGTAGTATAACTTCATGTGTTTATTGAGCTAAGAATTATATGTAATTGGGAAATGTAGTGGTAATAGTATGATTTTTATATTAAGGCCTTTTCACCAAAACAAAAATTGTAACTTGTACTTTGCACAAAATGCTGTTCTACCCATTAGAGAACATAATTATTCAACTTAATCTTTATTGTTGCTGCGAATACATCAATTACACTGGTAATTGACAACCATAGTCACCAAAAGTGTTAAGAACTTTTATATATAATAATAGTGAACATAAAATAATTGCAAACAATAATATTGATAATTTAATCTGGAATGTAATTTAATATTGAGATAGTTTGTGGCAGTTGTCCACAATTTTGTGAATGAGAGGTATTTTTAATTGTGAAAGGCGATATACTGTAAATTTCACCTACGTGTTAGGGCTTTCCAATACATATTCCTTGTTTGTTGGGTTTCCTTTTTAAGATTCGCTACAGATATGCATTAAGTTAAATGAAAATACATTAGTTTGTTGGATAGTGGGCAAAACTTCCAATATCTTGTAATTACAGCACATTTTAAAATGAAATGTGTTCAAAACCATAAACCGTCTAGCTTCTAATATAATTTTATGAGGGGATGTGATGGAAATTAATTATCGGTAAATAGGAAAATCTCTGAAGAATGGTTTCAGCTAACATTATTTTGAAAAAATATTACGTTGTGAAGGATAGAAATGGAGTGAGTGGGTGGGTACCTGGCAGTCAGACCTAAACTCTTCTTGCTCTCTCCTAACCTTGAGGCTTAATGAAGGGAATAGAAGAATCTTACTACTCAGTTCTCTGGTAATCGCCTCATTAAATGAGTCAGTTATTGTCATCTGTGATCGAAAGGGTTGAGAACCTAACTTAGCTTTAATCATTTCTGACCCCTTTGACTAAGGGTGTAAATGAAGACCACTATGTCTGTGACCAGCAACAGCAGGCGGATCTGGACACCACCCGTGTAACCCGGACTAGTTTATGATCTAACTGATTGTTGATGAAGGGCTTCCTCCGCTAACCTTGTGATGCCAGTATGGTCTAAATCTCTGAGCATAGACTGGTCCTACTGTTCGTTCTCCCCCTCCCCCAAGTCATGACCACGGAGGACACTGCTGCGATAGACTGAAGGGGATGGTTCTGATACCACACTCAACTCTGTGTACAAGGTGGGATCTACTTGGGGAAAGGAAAGGTACTTGCTCTATACCCAGACCCCCCCCCCTCCCACACTCCTGCATTCCTTGCAGAATTCAGGCTCTCTTGTTCTATTCTGAAATATTTGTACCATCTGATCTGCTTAGTCATATGCCAGTCAAGCCTAAACATGTTTTCTCTTAACCAAGTTATTTAGATTATTTGGTTTGTTTATTGTCACAGCACTCTTATTTCAGCAGAAGGCATCAGCAACCAATTAATATAAAAATATTACTTTATCTGTCCTCAAATGTTTGTTATTTGATTTACCATTAGGGCTGCTGGAATATTGGTTCCCTTGCAGTTGATTTATACTATTTTTTTTTAACCCTTAATAACTGCTGCTATTTAATTAATTATTAATATATATTCTTAACGTTTCACAGAGACAAACCAAGCATACAAAGTTTGTGAGAGACTTAATTAGAGAGGTATGTGGCCATGCTCCTTATGAAAAGAGAGGTATGGAGTTGTTGAAGATCAGCAAGGATAAAAGAGCATTGAAATTCCTGAAGAGGAGGGTAATGTTTCTTGTTTTAGTCTAGGCAATAATTAATTAGATTTAACATATTCTGTGCTATAAGGCATCATAGTGGAATTGTGAGTGACTGCTAAGAAGGTGGCTTTGGGGCTGGGCTTAGCAGGTTTAATTATATGAGCCCAAGGGTTGGATACTGACAAATGCTTTACTCTATGACTAGACCCAATTATTTGCACATACTTTAAATTTAATTTCTAATAACACAGTATTATTTTAGAACTTAGCTCCTTCTTGAATTTTTTTTTTCTTTCAAAATTGAAAACCAGTATTGATTCTCATGCCCAATGACTAAGACTAAGTTGGTCATCCTTAAATCCTAACCAACCACTAATATTTTATTATCATTAAAAATAATGAAGATCTGAGAGAATTTAGGAACACAATATTGAATGAAAACATGTGTTTAGATAGGTATGGGATTTTAAAAATGTGAGAATCACAGCATTAAAATTCTTTATTCTGCAATAGAGTTAATATAGAACATGAATCAGAGCAAACTCCTCAAACATTCAGCACTCACAAGTTTAGCCTGTAAAGTATTTTAAAAACAAATCTTGTTAATTTTCCTTTTTTTTTAGTTTGGCTTGCTTGCATAAATATTTATCTACCTCTCATTTTGAAAATATATTTAAAAATAAATTATGTAAATTATTTGTTGACAAAAAAAATGAAGTAAAAAAAAAGATTTTCAATTACAATTAAAATTTAATAACTGGTGGCTTGTCCTTTGACCTTTTTGATTGTGGTAATTTATGAAAGCTATGACCATCTTTACAATTTCATAGTCCATTGGAAGGTTTCTATTTGATGCCTTAAAATAATAAAAAGAAAAATGGATGGAAAAATTAGGTCTTTGGTTGATTTGGGGTTTTGAGATGAAAAGTGTTCTGTACAATTGTAACTGCAGTAACATGTTCATACATCTTTACAAACTCATGAATTTATTCATTATTTTTATTTTCTTGTCTTATTGTACTATTTTTTTTCTTTTTAGATCGGCACTCACATTCGTGCTAAGAGGAAGAGGGAAGAATTAAGCAACATTCTTACACAAATGAGGAAAGCCCAACAACATACAAAATAATTGTATAAATAAAGTTTTTATGTAACATTTCGTTAATACTTTTCTTCATTCTGGCATTTTTTTAAAAAAATCCTCAATAACTTTTGTGAGACAACTTGAACTAAATTTCAGAGCCCATAGACCATGAACACTTTACTTTTTCTGCTTGAGATAGAATGTCATCAATGAACATTCTCGATTCAATTTTTATTTAGCCAATAGCATACTCAATATTTAATCATTTTATTTGTTTGTTAATAGACAATATCAGACCAGGAAGGGTAGTAATTTAGAGAAGGAGTAAAAGAAGTCATATGTACATGTTATGCTGGATTAAAAAATGTTATATCACCAAATTTATTAATATCAAACAATGTTCTACCAATTTTTTCTCCAGCTTGAATATTAAAGCCTTAGATGTGGAAAGGAAACTGATTCAGCTGAGAAAAATATAGTCCACTGGTCCCCAGGGACCTTATTTCCTTTCCTTGCTCTATTTGTTTCTAGGGACCAATAACAATCTTTTTTATTTATGAATAATATGAGTGACACTCAATATAAAGTATTGGAAGAGAGTGTTTTTATCACAATAACTTTTAAAGCCATCAAAGAATATTCACGACCTTAGGGGGCAATACTCCATTTAATGAACAAATGGAATGATATCGGTAATGTGTAATACATATGCTCTTTAGCTTGTTGATTTTCTTTATTATTATTCATGTTAATTAAATAACTGTTTTGTTGTTTATAACAAAATTCAGGATAAATAATAAAATGAAAATATATTGGATTAAATTAAATGCATTATTAGTTTTGGACAAGAAATGGTAAAGAAGAGTTTGAGTAGCCAATTCAAGGATTTGTTTTGGCTCTGGAAGTCATATTTGAAAGTAAAGAACATCTACATGTCACGAATTTAAAGAGACAACTGGGCAAAGGGAAAATTGAAGAAAAATGAAACAGGCGAGAAAGTAGGGATCTGTCTGAGAGGGTTTGTATTGGACCTGGGAGACTGGTATTACTAATAAGTTGTCAGTCCTGTGCTGTATAGGCAGAGTGGAAATTCCAAGAAACTGTGCTTAAGTCTGTTTAAAAGTTAAAATTGATTTTATATATATTATAATTCACTTCTACAGAAATAATATATTACAAAAACATTAAATTGCTTTACTAAAGCAATGTTCCTTTATCAATTCCGTCGCACCTTAGCAAGGGCTGCAGTGTTTAGTTCTTGGATGGGGATCTACATCATAGGTAACTTTTTATTTGAGTTGTTTTGTTTTACAGCCCTCAGCTAACTGGTTGGGAGAGGTTCCCAACCTCCTACCGGTGCAATATTCATTTAGAGCAATTATATCATTAAACATCTTGTGCCCAGTTTAAATTTGACAAGTGTCCTTTTTTCTTATTTTGGGAGAAATAGTGAAATATTTTGGCATGAAATATATCATTCTAGTATGAGGTACATCTGAGTAATTTATACTGCCCTGTGTGACAGTATAGTCTCCACTAGCCAGCCACAATATAGATATAAAGGGCTTCAAACTCACTGTCCACTCCCTTTAATTCCTAGAATTTTGAAATTTTTTAAATAAAACATGGTAGGTGACTGCGAATAATATAGTTTAAGTGCTGAAATCGACCTCTTTGAGATCTACAGCTACCTAGAGTTTTTCCAATAACTCTGGAATTTTCAGTGGAATACCCATAGAATATCAAAATTTAAATCGGATTTTATATCAGTGATTTTTTCTGACCTGTCTTGGCTTAAATTTCCAAAAACTGCAATAAACCACACTTTTTCAAACTAATTAAATTTTCTTCACTAAAGGAACTTAGTATAAAAAAGCACTGATGAATGTTGAAGGATAAAATTGCCTTAAATGAAGTTAAAATATTGACTCTCTTACCAGTCTTGTAGTCTTGGCTGTAACTGTAAGAAGCTAAATTTGGCTAAACTCTAAGAAGCTAAAATCGTCAAAGTTGAAGTGTGGATGTAGGTGATAAGGTTTGAACTCTTAACCATTTCATTTTTCCTTGAGCTTCAAGTCTTTTTTGTGAGGTCGTATTTGCGTGTCATCAGAGTAAAGAAAAAAAAAACACCCTTTCAAGCACATATTCATTAATATCTCTTGGAAGAAGTATTTAACTGACAAATCATTAATATTTTACTAATAATGAGTTAGTAACCTCCCTAATGGTTGATAGAAATTAATGGAGTTTTAAATGTTTGTAATCCTCAGGGCTACTGTAGTTCTCCGATCCCTCGATAAAACTGTTATTTGTCATCTGTAAAGAAACATACAATCTGCAAAAGAAACTTCATTTTCCAGAACTAAGATCTTTCAAAATTTGAAACCCTCAATACTTTTTTTTTTTTTTAAAAAGGCAGGGAGTTAGAGAAACACCCTGTATATGAGATGAAATGTCAAATGGAACTGAAGTATACCTTGGACAAAATTTAGCTTCTTACAGTTACAGCCAAGACTGGTAAAAGAGTCAAATGGTCAGCTTGGTGGATTGCTATTGCATTATGGTGACATTATAGATCAAAGATTGCCCCCTGCTTTAGCAGATTTCCCTTTGGGGAAATCAGTTATTGAGGTCGTACTCACAACAGTTTTTCGAAAAATTTCTTCAAATATCCATCAATCCTACCCAGGAGATGGCGGAAATGAGGTCCTTTCAAAATTATATCTATAAGTTTGTTAACAGCTAAAATCAGACCAGTGAGAGTGGGGATTTCTAAATATCATCATTGCTGTGAGTTGGATCGAAAACTTGTGTAGGATAATCTTATTGCAAATGTAATGTTCAATAAATGTTAATATATACATGTTTTCTCTGATTGAATATTAACTGAAATATTTCCATATCTTAGTTTTCAGCCCTCAGTAAACCCCCACTCCTACTCATGTCATATTAACAATAAGCTCATATGAACCACTTCGTTCCAAGGCTAAATACCAAACATGGTTTTCATTGAATTATTACTCTGAGGCACATGGAAATACATCATGTGACGATGCCATCAATTAAGACCTTACCTTCTTGCCTCGAAAATGTTAATTTGATCTATACAATACTCTATATATAAAACTGTTTCAGTTAACACTAAAGATCATATTTTTTATTGCCTAAAATTGGACCTGGAATAGTAGTTGTGTTGAGAAGGGTGGACTTAGAAAATTGAAAATATTTTAATTATTATGAGTCGGGTCATAAAATGTTATAGAAGCAATCTTGTTAAACTTTTGATTTCCTACAATTGATCTATGCCTTGTTTGGTAACTCAAGTATTAAGAGAGTTATTCGTACTTGTTTTCTGCCTTCAGTAACCCCCACCCCTTCTTACTCATTGGTTTTTTACATATAAATAGAGAATATGTAGTCATATGAGATCACATGTGTGTTATACCAGCACTTGGGAAATGTATTTAGTTTATAGACTCCCTGCATGACGACCTTTTTTTTTTTATTTACTCAATTACCTCAGGGAGCCAAGCGGGCAAGTGCCTAGTAACCTTACGGGTAATTAGAACTATTTTAGTTCTACTTACTAACCACTTACTTTAAGGTCCATAGTATTTGACAATTTTGCTTGGAAGAGTATAATATACAACTGTTAGGTAATCCATTTCTAGTCTAAAATTGATTACAAAGTTGGTGGCAATCTGAAAACCCTTGAAGAGAAAAGGTAGGCAGGTGAGTATGTAGGGTGGTGGTTATCATTGCTTAAACAGTCAGATCAATCAAATCCTTTAAAAGAAGATAATGAGAAATTCCATTGCTTTGCAATACTATTATTCACTTGAAGCTGTAGGAAATATTGTAAGACAAGCAATAATTAACAGTAAGTTAAAGAATTTATTTAATAAAAAGAAATTAGTAACAGTTAAGTACATCAACAGTTATAAATAACATATAGTAAGTACATAGAACAAAAACAATTATCTTAAAAGTAAGTTACTGCTCCTTATTTACTAAAGTAAAGTTACACCTTACCAACATATGATATGTATTTAATGTGCAATGGCACATAACACCAGGAGACAGCCATGATTTCATATATTATAAATTAGTGACAGTAAAATTAATCCTAGGTCAATAAATTACCTATTATATGAAATGTGCTTCAATAACAAAGAATAAACACTTATAATTACTAATTGAAGAACAGAAATGGAAAATGATAAAAGCAAATCCCAAAACATCTCACCTGCTTTTAGGGTTTGTAATCATTGGGCCTGCCAGTCAAGTACTTTTATGTAAAGTAGACAATCTCATGCAATTCCGTATACATTTGAACATTTTTATTCTATTAATAGTCTCGACAAATTTTCTTCGCTCTGTCAGTGGAATACGTATGGAGAAATTTTGTTGATATCTTACATATAATACATCTGTGGAAAGCTCATAAAGTACACTTTAAAGGTATATGTTTTTTGAATGTTTACATTTTCCTGCTCCTTCCTATCTTAGACCCTATTCTGAGATCATTTTTGAATTGCTTACAGCTAATATAATGTAAGTATAATGCACCTAAACCCGTCTTGTTTTATTCAGTTCAATCCAGTATGGAAAATGGTGTAGACGAATTTGGTCATAAATAATTATTATTTTATGTTGCTTGGTAGTTAAATATCAATATAATTTTATAAGGGGGAAGAATGTTATTTTAATAATGGAGGTGCAAGGACATGTTTGTGTGGTGATGTGTTGGGTGATTTTAGATACCTCTCCTACAACTCCACACTTAGTGATTTGATGAAAAAACTGAAATTTTAGTTTTAACTTTGATGATTTTGATAATGAAGGAGTATGATTAAGACCAGTCGATGATTTTTCATTTTGTTTTTTGTAAATATTCTAATATAAAGTTCCTTTTTGTAATGCTCAAAAAGGAACTTTACTTTATAGTCAAAAATTGGACCCTCCTATCTTAAGACAGGATTTTCCACTCAATAAAGAGAAAATTTTGTTGTTTACAAACGTATGTAGAAATGCCAAACCATCATTTTCAGCATTTCCCATTTTTTGTCCTTGGTTATGATCTATCACCAAAGAAGAATCTAAACAGATGGCAACCATTTAAAATATTGCTATTAAAATTCATTTACAAAATGGCTATTCCAGCAAACACGTATCAGGGTACTCTATTCGGTATATAAAATGATTTTTACCTTATTTGTATGTTCATAGTTGTAAATAATAGTATAATAAAAAAGAACACACACCTCTGGACATTACTTGATTGGATTTTAATATGTAGTTATTCTACAAGACGTTTTGTAACCTTTTATGGGTATTAATTTATAAATAATTATTGGATAATTAGATTTAATAATAAATGTATTCTTGTGCTCAGAACTGTCCTTATAGTTCAGTTATACTGGTAAATTAACTCGACATAGCAATACTAGAATAATTATAGTTACACTGCTGGAAAATGAATTGAGGAAACTCCGCATGCAAATGAATAATAATAATAAAATTGACATTAAAAGTGTATAAAATAAAGAAATATACTGCGATCACTCTGTACAGTACAGCATCATCAATTTAAAAAAAAAAATCTGTTGAATGGAACAAATATCCAGAACACAAGAAAATGATGAGTCAGTGAGAATTGAAAGAACTTAATAAATGGGAACCTGATTTATTGCCACTGTTATTTAGATTAAAGAAATTCTACCTAATTCAACATGCACGTCAATTCAGATGATAATTTATTAATAAATCAATAAAACAAGAATTTCCAGAAAATTGTTAATACTAAATAATGAATAGAAAGTGAAGTATGTATGTGGTTAGATATAACTTTCGATAATTGACTACCAAGGAAACAGCATTATTGATTATGAATATATTCTAATATTGACTGTCATGATATTTTCTACCAAAGTTACACTATTTCCAGGCTGTGAGCTCTGTTAGGCCATCAACTAAGAATATGACAGCTTTCACAGTTAAGATACCATGAAGAATGTAGCAGGTGTGAATCAGTGGTAGAAAATACTAAGAGACCTCGATAATTGACTGTGGAAGTCTATGAGGGCATTCTATTATTTGAATTACTTTGGAGTAAAGTTTCTGAATGAATTAGAAAGGTTAACTACAAAGTTGATTGCAATACAATTACAAAGGATTGCATTGTTATAAGAGAAAATCTGGACTTTGGATTTTCCAAAGACATTATCCTGGAAAATTGGCAGTAAGAATTATTAGGCCATCTACGAAAGCAGTGTGAGAAAAATATATTACCAAGCAGATGCAAGAAAATACTGAAATATTTTGTTTCAGAGGTAATAACAAAATATGCATTAGATTGTCTACTCTAAACAAATATATACCCTCCAAAAAATGACTCATTTCTGAAGGTCTTTTATTTAATTTAATATTAATCAGTAGTTAGGCACTAAAATGGGATTTGCATTTACCAATGTATCACTGGAAACAAAAAAACCTAAGATGTATAACACTTTACAACATTTAGAAAGAATAAAAAATATGTAAACTAAGATACAATAACAGGTAAAAGATTGCAATGAAGTAGGTTATTTCCACCAGTATATAAAGAATTTAATATTAATTAAACACAGTAAAACCTTAATGAATTCTAATTACCTATAACTAGTCAATCAGTTAATATATTATTTCAATTGACATTCTCACTAACATTAAATTAAAATATATATCCAATAAAATTGAAAAAATTCCATTATATATGTTATTAGTTTTACTTTGATAATTACATATTAATGATTCAATATTCCTATCACTTGAGAATGATTTAGATTCTATATTCTGAAATTGAAAATACAGTTCCTAATTCTTTTGCCTCTGGTATTTGTGTAAACAATATTGGAAACTATGGTTCTATCTCTGATAACAAGAGCTTATATACGGCTGCAATTTTTTGTCTAAATTACTTCCTGCAATTTTTTTATATATAATGGAGCTCACACTTTTCATAATATTATTATAAAATTAATTTTCAAGTAAACTGAGAGCCCGTGTCGAGCTGTTTAAAAATAATAGTAGAAATAATGGATGCATGAAAAAATCCCCCTTACATGTTTTAAAAACTCTTGCCGTATCATGTATTAATTAAAGTCAAGAGAAATGACATATTTTGAAAGACATCACTACAGCCAAATACAGGTCTATTAGAGCAATATTTACAGATTTAAAATTCTCTGTAGTTATAATAATGACTAATTATTATACTTCTCAAGGCATCTAAAGTTCCATATTAAGCATATTATTCCTATGAAACTAGAATTTTAAAATGTACAACTCATTATTATATTAAATGACATTTAGTTTTATTCTAACAACAAGGTATATACAAGAGAAAAACATATATAGCCTTAACATTATACAGTTCGTAAATCTGAACTTCTATTGAAATATAATTTTACGACATTTAATATGAGAAAAATACTCTCAAAAAATGGAAGTAATACAGAAGTTTTTTTTTAAAGATAAGCAAAAAAACTGTTTAAAAAGGATTATACAAACACCTTTATAGGATATTCATCAGATCATCATGAATATTTTAGAAAATTATTATAAAGAAAAGAAAGTACAATGTAAAATAACTTTTTTAAGTTAGAATAATCTTTTTATGAAGTAAATTTTCAGAATCGATCATAAAAACTTTGGACGTAACTAACAAGGTCACTTATGAGGTATTCAATTTTAATATGAACATTTAACTATTAATATTCTTCCATCTGTCATCCTCTCAGAAAACACTGTTTAATTAAAAATATCTGCTAACAAAAATGGACTGTGATGTCATTTTATAAACAAAAAAAACCAAACAATTATTTTTATTGTGTGTGTGTTTAATTTAATAAGCCTAGATGTTAAAAGACACCTTTCATTGTTTTTAAGTATTTGAAACAGTTAACTTATTTCAATTTTTAATAAAAATGTATACATTACTTTTTTTTCATAACATCAGCATAATTTAATAAATACAATGAATAAAAATCAGTCTCAAAACAAGATTCATTCATAAAAGATTATAACTATAGTCTAGACAACTGGTGACATATAAAGGTTAGGGACCAATAAAAGTTCTGAGAATGAATTTCACAAGTTATACTACTACATAACAATGAAGTGAAATTCCTTAATTAGATTATATCTAAAAGCCAAAGCTTTATTTGCCTACTGATGTTGCTCAATACTCTACTGTTAAATTCTTCCTCAGAATTTTTATTATATACAACAATAATAATGAATAATATGTTTAAGCCCATTATAAGTGTTTCTCTAACAGATGATGTATTTTTTGGAAAATCCTTAACTGAATACCCTTTCTTCACTTATGTCTATCGAAGAAATATATTTTTCTGTTGAAATTTAAAATAGCACTTCGTGTGATTAATATACATTCAAAAACTTATTTAGTGAAATAGTTTAGAAATGGAAAAAAAATTACATCAAGCAGATATTTTCTAATCAATTAAAATGTCTCATTATCACAGATCAATTATACAAATGAATATGATATACAAAACTGGAGTACTTCTGAGTTGTTAGATTTCCATGTTTACAAAACTGTAATACAATATATTTAGCCCTCAAATTAAAGTCACTTCATTAATTAGATCATAGAATAAGGATAAGAATCATAGTGCTTAAATAGCCTGTGTACTTTTCATAGATAAAATGCTTTTATACTTTTTATTATTTTCTGCACAATTACAAACTTTTACCTCTTAAAAATGCAAAAACCCTATCAAATAAAAATTAATTTACTGAGGAAAAAATTTACAAGAAAACAAAAATAGGTACTCAGAGTGGTCGCTGCTTATCCAAATGCCTCTACTCAATGAGCAGGAAGTCCTCATTTGAACAGAAACAGAAAATGGAAGAAAAAGGGACATGTGGTTTACAATAAATTTAGGAAAGAACACCTTTCGAGACCAAAAATGTTAAGAGACCCATCTATCCATAGTCTGCATAACCTGAGTAATGATAGGCATTAGCCAAAACGGGAATGCAAATTACAACATTTATGTTCCTTGCCCCCTGACTTACTGCCGGTGAAAATTCAGACAGGAATAAATATATAGACAATTTTTTCCTCTTTCAAAGAAGAAAATCACAACATCATAATTTGATCATTATAAATAACATTTAATTATAAAAACTAATAAGTAGAAGCCCAATTTTTTGATCAACTTGTCTTCTGAAATTGGTTTTATACAAATAAGTTTTCCTACTTGTGTCTTTTCATTCAGGCCAGCAAAATACCATTAATGGTATTAAACTCTTTATATACCATTAATACAACAGATCACATTAATGCTAGTCTTATACCATATTAAAGTGTTAACATATATAAAAGAATCTTGGAAGCTTTGTTCATATAACCTCAAATTAAAAGATAATATTATTCTGAATATGAATATAGCAAAATGCCTTTAACTATCTGAGGATTATTCAGTAGTAGTTCATTTAAGGCCTATTACTTAGAAAAATATACATAAGATACAACCTATACCTCATGGTCAGTTGGAGCATAATCTGTAAAAGAATTGTAGCAAAGAACTTGTGAATTTAACACAAGGTTCAATTATCTTTAAGTCTGAATAAATAATTTTGTAGTTTTATTTATTTAGGCAAATTGAGAAATGGGTTAGTTCTGTTACTATTGTCATTTGTTGTTAGGGGCTGTCATTACTTACTAATATATGAATCAACCCGACTGCAACCATGGAATCTAAATGAAAGGAACAGTAATTATAAAGCTAATATGCCAACCATTTCACTAAATAAAAACAGGAGACTATTGACTATATACTCAATACAACATTCGACAGCCTTGAACATCCCTTGCATAAAAAGCATTTGCCAAGTTTACTTAATGGTAAAAAAAGAACTGCACAGCCAGCAATTGGAATGGCATGACAATAGTAATAAATAATAAGTTTAATAAATTGAATATAAGTTAAAATTTTATGTAATATAAAATGAAAATAAAAATAATATTGGTTTACCTCTAAGTTTAGAGTTAATGGATGGATAGAAGATTTTTTCTTAGTCTTAGAGATACTCGGAGTAGGGGAAGTGGAAATACCTGAGAGTATGTATATTCAAATGAATATTTTTGCCTCATTATGCTTAATGACTGGGGGGGGGGGTGCCGGTGGCCATGCGGGTTAAGGCATTGGTACACCTACCACTACCATCAGCAAGCTGAAGGTAAAAATACGTGTAGGTTTGAGTTCACCAAGAGAGTGTGCTAGTGTCACAGTGCTTATTGATCAGCGGGAGTTTAAGGAGTATATATGTCTGCCAGCCCCTCAGGATGAATAACAATTATGAATTTCTTAGATCCCATCCATAGGCAAACTGGACACAGACCCTCCGGGTCACTGGGGCCTGTCAGTTTACTAGAGACAACTCATTCTAGGTCGTCCTTGGATAATGGAGGTACATCAAGTTGATCACTCACTACATAAAAGCTCTGATTACGATTCCCTCAAGACTTCCTTGGGGGCAGAGCTAAGGATCTTGAAGGTCTATAATGCCAACCAAAAAAAAAAAAAAAGTGCTTAATGACTGCTCACTTCCTGTAATTCTTCCAATTTGATAAATATAAAATGTTACTTGCACAATCTAGACAGCAGTTCTATTAAAAATCTAAATAGACTCCTAACCAATAGCCACCTATGCAGTTACAGGTCATAAAAAATAATAATTTATATATTTTTAACATCAACACAAAAAAAAAAAACCCTGAGGAGCAACATGAATAAAAACAGATAAATTGTTTGATTTCTATTTATATAACTGAATCACAGCCAAATTAATAAATAAATAAAAAAAAAATCAAATGATTATATTGGAAAAAATATTTCCATACATTTTAATAAGAAATTACTTAATAATTAAATTGTCACAGATAGCTCTGGTCAATTTAAAAAAAAAAAAAAAAAAAACCCTTGAAGAACTGTCCAGAGTAACCAATAAATTTTCTTAATTAAAATTGGACACACTAGGAGGAAGTTGGTAATGACAAAGAGGTCCATGCACCACAGTGAAAGCAAAAAAGAAAATTATTTTTTCTATATTACAGCAATGCTAACCAAGCATGAACTAGAACATAGAAGAAAAACAAAATCAGTTATTCCCAGTTTCTTTTCTTTCACTATATCTTCTTCCCCAGATGAAAACCTATGAACATTACTAGTGTGTTCCTAGAGTAATAATTAAGTTTTATTCTAAGATAAAGATATTTTCTGACAATAATTTCATTATAGATAGGGTTTATAGAAATTTTCTAATGAGAGGAGCAAGATTTTCCTAAAACTTGGTTATGTTCTAGTGAAATTATATCATTGCTTTATTTATTTTATTTTTTTTAATTTTATAAAAAGGAGAATAAATAGCTACAAAAATAAGTATACAATAATTTCTTGGAATATGATAGTGTCCCATACTATTAGAAAATCCAAGCCAAATCAAGTCTTCCAAACTTTACTTCCACAATAAACGTTTGTTGTTGATATTATAAAAGTTATTATTGTGATTTTATAAATAGTTTTATAGCAATAAAAATGCACATTTTTATAATAATGGAAGACTATAAATAGTTAAAACGTATCTTTTCTTCTGGTTTTTATGAGGTTATAGTTTCGTACTTAAGAAGAGTTAAGGAAGAAAGATTTTTTTAAAAAAAAATTAAAATTTTCAAAATACATCTCATTTTCTCCATCTGAGGAAGAAAGAATACTGTGTATTTTTAATAAATAAATATGGTAGATAAATTGAACAACAATGAAATGACTTATGGGTTCAATTTCTATATGGACAATAGGAAAATACTATCTAAATAAAATCCTTTGTCCAAGTACCATGGCAGAAAAGAATGGTAACCTGTAAATAAACTTTCCCAAATTAGCCACAGTAGCATACGATGGACACTAATAAATAACTTGTTTTCTTTTTCTAACTTAATTAATGTTGAATTATATAAGCACACGATTTCTTATATAATAGTAATTTTTCTGAAACCTGAAAAGCCTATTTTACTTTTTAAGAACACTTCATTTGGAAAATAATATTGCATTGAAAAACATTTTGCTGACAAATAAACACTAAAATATTGATAAATTATTAAAAATATAAATTCATACTCCTCCACAACATTAAATGGCTTCAAAATACTTGAAAAATAATTACACAACATTTTTTAAATTTCCTAAATACATTTAACAATATTCTTTGGCATTTTCAAGTCTTTCTTACTAACACTTACAAATGATGACTATTATCAATCATATATCTATCCAATGACCCTAGCATACTTCCTATATACAAAAATAATTAGTTTTAATAGAAAGACATGTTGATGAGTTGGCTAAATGTAATAGCCTTGAAGACATGCCATGTACAACAAACCAATGATATTAAATTTGTGTTGTCTAATTTTACAACGTCAAAGCATACATTAAAAGTGGAAGTGCAATGTTGTCAATTTGATCTGTTTTAGCCTCCATAATAGAGACAAGAGCAATAGCAAAAAATGGCTTGATGAGGTTTGTTCGTGGCACATAACCTGTAAAGAGTAAAAAATAAAGTTATTTTATAATCTAGTGAATGTATGAAAAATTTAACACGGAAATTCTAAATGAGGTTAGTGAGAACAAAGGTCTTATCATGGAAAAAAGGAGAGTGAAACTTCTTGGGCATATCATAAGGTACAACAACTTCATCACAAATATATTTGAAGGAACGGTCCTTGGGGACCGATAGGGATGCCTTAAAACTCTTATTTTGAAGACAACAAGCATGTTATGAATTTCGGAGAGCATAGTAATATGAAAAAAAGAGTAGCTTCTGAAAGAACACAACGGTTGCAACTACAAGGCGTAGCCTTTAGATCATGATGATGAAATGTATGATCAGTTATGAGCAAATGCTAATGACATCCACGAAGAAAGATTACATAAAAATAAGTTCTCATGGTATGAGAGAAACCTATTTCTAATGAATCATTATTTGAATATATATATATATATAAAGCTTGAAACACCAAACACATGCACTATTAAGTTAAATATTATTTTTCGTTTTGATTTAAAAATAAAATAATAAATAGGATGTTGTAAATGGGAGATTCTGAAAATAGGAATGAAGAATAATGGATATCTTGTCAGCGGGCCTACTCATTCCTGACACTCAAATTCAATTTTGCGTAATCCAACTTTTGATAATATAAATGAAAAGCCATGAGACAAAACATTAGAAGAAATATAATAATGTAAAAAAAACAATCTTACTTACCAAAATGTATCAGTGCTATGACCAAAAATAACTGAGAAAGAAAACAAGCAGCTGTCCCTTCTTTAGTTTTATTTGATCCTATAAAGGAAAAATAATTATATTATAGGATTGAATAAATCTGAGCAATGTGCCAATGATTATCAGTAATAATAATCAATAAGTAAAATTAATCAAAGCTGTAACATTTGATAGTAAAATTAATAAAAGCTGTAACATTCCTTCTAAAATAAAATAATCAGGCATCTGAAAAAAAAAAGTGCCTAACAGGGGCTGCGTAAAATAAGCAGATTTCCCATGTGCTTGTATAGCAAACTTGCGAACTCATTTCACCACATATTCTCTATTTCTAAGTAAAAGCCCAATGATTGGAAGTGGGGCATTACTGAAGGCTGAAAACCAGAGAGTAAAAATAACTCTATTAATATTTGAGTTACAAAAAAAAAAATGTATCGAACAACAATTGTAGAGCAACAATAGTGTAACGAGACTGCCTCTATAACATTTTTATATACGACTTATAATGACGGATATATTTTGAATTTTCAAATTCCCCTCCTACCCCCCCCCCCTATTCATAATTGTCAGAGAGACTTGTTTAATTGAAATAAATAATGTCTTACTTATATTTTGTTGTTTTCCTTATCAAAACTGTCTTAAAAATGTTGACATTCTTCTGTATTGATTTCAATTATTTAAATTCAGTTGTTTAAAATTACAGAATTTGCAATTATCATTGCTCCACCTGATGAGTGATATGTCTCAAATCATCAAAAAAATTGTAAAATTGAATTAGATTCCAAGTTAAAGATGTTAACAACCAATGACAGATGTCTCTTAAATTTGATATATTAGCTAGAGAACATTGATCAACACTCTTTATACAATGCACTCATTATTCTAATTAATTCTTCAATATTTAGAACTTCAAAATAATGTATCCAGTGTTACTTGGAAATTAAAAGAACATTAGTTGGTATTTCATCGTTTACTTATTTTTATATAGCCCAATAAAAGATCTAATTCAGCAGTATAGAATAAACAAAAATCTTTTATTATAAATTTCAAAATAAGGATCTCCCTCTAAACTATGTTCTTATAAATATATAATTTTACAGGATGGCCTTGCCAGGATAAAGTAGATATTAATATTTAAATAAATGAAAAAAGTGTATACGATTAAAAAAATAATGTACCTGGCCAAATGTTTTTTCCAACAAAGCTGCCACAAACACTGGCGGTTGTGTCTCCAATGCCTACTGAAAGTATCCCAGCGATAAGTGGCAGTAGTTCAGCCTTTTCAGGGTTTGGGTGAATCCAAAGAGGAAGTGAGCAACCGACTAATAAATATATTGGAGTCAAAGCCAAAGGGCCTTGGTCCTTTTCATCAGCTAGTTTCAGAAAAGCTGTTTGTAAAATCTGTCCGAAAGGTGGCATTTGTAGAATCCGAAGCATCTAAAATTATGGAATACTTATTAACAAAGCCAAAAGTAATAAATAAATAAATAAATTCAGTTTTGAACCATAGATATTTAATTCCTGGGCACAATGATTGATCAAGAGGAAAGTACTATAAGGAAAAAAGAAACAAGTATGAGTGCACTATGCTAGATCCTGATGGATTCATGGATTTCATACTATATAATGAAAATTTTAAAAAATCAAGTCAAAATGAAATTCCTAACTAGGATAACTAGTTTATTAAGAAAATAATATGGTCAGGCCATCCAAATATTCACAAAATGTTGAGATTCTATTTTATTATATTCTTTCGCCTTTTTTCAATTATTTAGATATACAAATTTAGTAAGTGTAGCATAAACTATAAGTAGGTTTCCCATGATCTCCAATGCCGATGGCATCATCTATTCCATTATAAACCCTAATTTACCTTTAAAATGAAACCTATATAAACTGAATTAGAATTTAAAGTTGGATGAAATGTTTATATATATAGTCAGTTTAAGTGAATATTGCAAGAGTAGAAGTGGGGGGGGGGACAAATGAAGGTTGAAAGTGGATGGAGTGGAGCAATGTTGAATGACTACAGCTGGATGCTTCAGCTCTACATTACAAACGCTCAAAAACGCGTCTACAGCCAAGTCGATGTTGAAATTCAAACCAAACTAACTTTAAATTAAGGAACTTTATGTTATACCTATGTATTTTATAAGTGTATTTTACCTTAAACTAGATGATACTATATAGTTTATGTTAATTAGTATTCTATTCAGCAATACGTCCCCTACTATAACTTGTCTGCGAGTAGTTTGCCTTGATACAATGTTAAACATATATAAATGGTTAATGTCTGATATCTCAAAAACGATGGGAGATAGAGAAAAACAGTTTCCATATTTTTAATCAGCATGTCTGAATTGTCTTAAAACAAGTGTTGGATACCAAGATGTTGGATACAAGAAGCTTTTTTTTTTGTTTATCAGTGTAATATAAATAAAAGCCATGTCAAAAGATTAGAAATATAATAATGTTAATAAAAATCTTACTTACAAAAAATGTGCAAGCAAGTTCTCACTCAACACACACACACATACAAACTTGATTGAATACATTCATAAATACAGAATTTGATATGAAATAATAATAGAAAGAGGACCTCAAACTCACATCAAGGGCGATGAGCAAGCAGAAAACCACACCACTTGCTAAGTATAAAAAGCAGGGTCTAAAAACAATACCAGGTGCAAAGACAAGAACAACCAATACATGGAATGACTTCCTAGTAGCCGTAGTTGCTTTTTTATCACTTCTTATATGGAAAAATATTGCTAGAGCTGCCAAAAAGCAACACACTGACCAGTAAATAAAAAGTATAATCTGAAAAATATAAAAGACGTCATTATCATACGAAAAAATGTGTTTTTTATTTATACTATAATAATCCTTATAAATATGAATAAATTGGTATAAAGTCATTTTGTTTGTACTCACTTCACTTCTTGAAATTATCTTTATTAATCATCACTATATGTTTTACTTGCAATAGAGTCAGTAGATTACACTACATAACATATACTTATCCACTCAGAGAACCAAGCCAATATTAAACCAAAAATTCCACCCAAATCATCTGAAGTAATATTGATCACAAACATCACACTAATAATAGAAAACCTCCTATCAAACATACATATTATGTAATTTATTAACATCTATTTTGGGCTATGACAGCTAATTGGGGTGGATTTTCTTCTAGGTGGATTCTTCAAATGAGATTGACCTCTAGGTAAGATTAATTATTGCTGTAAGCATTTAACCTAAATAGGAAAGTCTGGTGGCATCATATCAATTTTTTCCATGTAGAACTTATGGGTTAAATTGTGATTCAACTGGTTTAAAGTATCTCTCTCTTCCTTTTTAAATAAACTCATATATAAAATAATATGACAGTTATAATAAGCTATTGATAATGTTACTATGAAAGCATACCAATGTTTCATCTCCAGTTATTAAAGAAATAATCCAAGTCACAGGAGATTCGCCAATAAGGAAATGAAGAGGAGGGAGTATTATTGAGACTGTAGTGAAAAAAACCAATCCATAAAATTCCTTAGATTTCTTTCTTAAATTAAAATGGAAGGATGCAGCACCAATACCCAGAACACAAATTATCCCCACCTATAATAAATAAATGAAATAAAATATCAATATTTATGAACCTTATATATTAGAAAAATACAACAAAAACAAATCAATAAAAAATACACTTAGTATTTTCTCTACTGTAATTATTTAACTAGAGGTAAGATAATTTTATAATTATTATTTTTATTTTATCTACAGTTTGCTTTTGCAGAAGTATTTCGAGACCCATTTTTTAACTTTCTTGTTCTAGCCTCACCATTTGATCTCATCAAGTAATAATACTCCATTTACAAATTCAAAACTGAAACCAATGCATAACATTTTTTCTACATATTACAACATCAAAATAATAATAAAAGGCATTTAAAATTTTATTAATTCCATAAATAGCATAATTTAAATTTAAAGATCAATAATTGAATACAACAAACCTAAAAAAAAATAAATAATAATAAAAAAAAATGACTTGCTGTACAACAAAATATTCATTAAATAACATCCTAAGTCCCACCCTGGGTAGAACAGGGTGATAACCTGTAGATAACCCGTCCTAATTAGCCTGAGTTGCAAAAAGTGGACGTTAATAAATAATAATAATACAACAAAATATTGATATTATAATTATAATTAAATACGAATACTATTTATTTACTCTATTCAAAGCAAAAAAATAATATTAAATTTTATATGCCTTTTTTCATGTAAATTTATGACAGGTGTCGCAAGTGATAGTTTGAGGTATTATGTATTCTGCCACATGGACAGCAGGCTAGTATATTATTTTTTTTTGAGGCAGTTCAGAACTTTCTGCTAGTGAATGGCCAGCCTGCTGAATCATTTCTGAATTATTAGTAGTAGTATTAGATGATGCAGATAAAAATATATAAATATTTTGGAAATAAAAGCTATATTTATCAAATTTTACAAATATTTTAGAAGTATTCAGGCTCATTCATCGTTTGCGATTTCCTCTCAAGAGAGCATGTGGATGGAATTGTTTCTGAGGACAATTATCATTTCAGGCTAATCACTTGCATAATAGATTTCTATGTGGAGAGAATCAGGTGGGCAGATTATACAGGGTCCGGCAGTCAAACCTGACGGTTTTTGAAATGGGATAAATCAATAAGTTGTTGAGATATTTTAATAATTTTTTTTTTTATAGTAAAGAGGAGAATTGGAAATTTAAAATTCATAATAAAAAAACACAAAAATAACTTATATAGCAAAAACAGGGTCCGGCAGTCAATCCTGACGGGTTTTGAGTGGGTATAGGGAGTGGTGGGGACGTCTGGGCGGGTGGGGATGGGCGCCATTTTGTTCACCTTGAGCGGGGTACCTCAAGGGAAAAGTTTATGTTGACAAACCAAATAATGTGAACCAACTGAAGGAGAACATTCGGCGAGAAATTCTTGAGATCCCTCGTTAAACATTGGACAGAGTCATGACTAACTTCTCCAAGAGACTTGTAGAGTGTAGAGAAAATGGTGGTCAACATTTTAGTGAAATATTTTTAGCTATATAAGTTATTTTTGTGTTTTTTTATTATGAATGTTAAATTTCAAATTCTCCTCTTTACAATAAAAAAAAAATTATTAAAATATCTCAACAACTTATTGATTTATCCCATTTCAAAAACCGTCAGGTTTGACTGCCGGACCCTGTATGATAAAATACAGGCTTTTGCTAGAGTTGAGTTGAGATGTAGAATATGGTTTCTGATTCCACTTTACCAGAAAATAATATGATTGATATGTTTTATTTACATATATTTCCCTTCTAAGAAAGATAACATTCCTTCAAGATCATAAATAATGAAATAACTATTAAGATTAATAATTTATCTATAATTTATTTCAATGTTTCAAAGTAATTTCTTCTTCTAATTAAATACGCCTCTCAATTCACCTGAACCAGGTCAGTAAAGTTCACTAGAGAATGACACATTTATTATCTTCAGTCCTCCTCACTGGAAAACCTCCTCCCTTTCAGCTGCATTTTCACAAGCAAGAAGCGGAACCAAGGTCTGGATTTTAAGGGGGGTGCTTATGAAGTTTCGGTTATTTGAATTTGGTCACAGGTTCTTGGGCAGACACAGTTCAGGGTAAGACTTAACCTGTGGCTACATTTTATGGATCGTAAACACCCATACTCTACAGTTCCTCGCAATTTGAAATAATAAAGTCTTGTTCAACACGTCATAATAGTATACCTGTGTCATGTCATAAATGCCTCCAGCTTCTTCTGGCACCATGACATATCTCATCTATGAGGCATGCAGAGGCAAAAAAGTTTGTGCAAAAATTTCATAACACAATTAGTTGAACAACTGATGCATTCAGGCCTAAGGCATCCTCTTTCTTCTAGTGGGTCTCTTACTTGTCTTTCTCAAGCATTTACCTCATATCGCTAACTAGAGAAACTGATGTTAGTGGTTTTCCTGGTTTACTACTCTTATTCTCTAGAGTGAAATTTTCCCTTTGGAATTTTCTATACTACCTGAATATAATTGCACGATCTGGGAAAAAATCAACTGCAAAAGTAATTTCTTCTGACCATTTGTCTATGTTTAAACCATTTGTAAAACTGTCTATATCTCACTTTGTATCAACAAAATGACAGCAACTAATAAAAAATTTAAGACATACTCACAGTCCCTATTGCAAAATGTTTTTAATACAGTTTGTATGAAATCCTAATAAGTTAATGCTAATTAATAAGTACCTGAAGAATAATTGTTGAAAAATCCATACAAGTACTAGAACCTATTGGGTTTCTCACAAAGCAGCAAACAATAAATAATAAAAGACTTTGTACAACGACAGTGGCTTCACCATATGTAAAGCTTCTAGGGCAGAGCTTCATAGTAGGTAGGATGAGAAAATGATAAGATAAAATGACTAAAACCCCAAATAATATGCTCAGCAAAATACCTGAAATAAATAAAACAGAGCTTATCAGTTAAATATAATAATTAAAATAGCTTATTTAGATAGATAGTACTAAAAATTGTTAAAATACTATTAACAAACAATTAAAAGAAATCATATCATTGTCTCATTACAAATGATTTGCATAGCCCCATTAAAATTAAAATAAAAATTTTGATAAGTTAATACATTTTGAAGAAGAATTTTAAACAAGACTAAAATAGCAGAAATGTACAAGCCAAAAATTTAAAGGCCTGTCATAGATGGTTTTGGGTAAAAATATGTGCTTCATACGAGCTTCTAAGAGGTACACTACTTCTTTATTCAAGAAGATTTAAATGAACTCATGATCCTGAATAGAGATAAAGTTTGATTTTTACACTGAAGGTACTAGATGCATAAAAATGAATAGAATTTGATGAGAATGTAAACATTACTACACTTGCAAGCAGAAAGTATCAAGGACCTAAATTGAGAAAATAAGAGTGTCTTCTCACAAATAGTTGTAAAAATGAATTTTATTTGGTGGCTATATCTGTTAATAAAAACTTTACAATTATAAGGAAGTAATCAACATTATAAATAGAAGGCTGCTGGGTAAATCTCTAAAACCAGATTTTTACTTCCTTGTACACAAGTGAAGTAAGCATTTTAATCACAGAAATTTTCACATTTCAACAGAATTATTCGTTTTGACCTTTCTTGAACCAATTTGGCGTGATATCTATACGTAGCTCAAAAAGTCCGTTACGCAGGGGCTGCGCAAACTAAGCAGATTTCCCTCGTGATGTTTAACAATAGATAAATCTACATACTGGCAACACAATAGCACCATCAACATCAAGTGAACAAATACAAATGATAATAAGAAACCTCCAGAAGGGAAGCACCTGAAACGTAATTAACAGGTGTGCCAACTTTTCACAGGAAAGAAAAACAATTACGAAAATATATCAGAATATAACATATTAATTTTATTGAAAACTATTTACTATATCTAGTACTGAAATATATAATGGATCAGAATAATTTTTATCTCAATCAATCAAATTTTAGTAGTCCAAGAACTTATAAACGGTGTGGGAGGGGGCTCACCGTAACATATTTGCATTTTTCTTGTACAATATAGGTCTCTTAAAAACAATTTATGGTACTTATTTAAGCTTTCGAATAAGGTGGCTTATTACATAAGAGAGTATTGTTTATGTAACATGAGTAGAAGTGGAGGTTTGCTGAAGGCTGAAAAATGCAAATATCTCGGTTAATATTCAAGATAGAGAATAAATGTATACAACAATATTTATAGTACATTTAATTTGCAATAAGATTGGTTCTATACAATTTTTTGATCTGACTATGGTAACGGAGATATTTCGAAAATCCCCCACTCCCACTGGTCCGATTTCAGCCATTAAGGAACTTGATCTGTCTTTTTACATAAAACATTTAAATATCGAGTTTGGTAACGATCAAACAAAAATTGCGACTGCTTGAGCATTAACACTCAAATGTATGTATGTATGTATGTATGTATGTATGTATGTATGTATGTATGTATATATATATATATATATATATAATTTTGAGCGGACCTCATTTTCGTCATCTCCTGGGTAGAATCAATAAACATTTGAAGAAATGTTTCGAAAATCGCGTCACGAGTATGACCTCAATAGCTGATTTCCCTTAAGGGACTACTTTGTTCACCCCTTATGGAGTCGCTTGCTCTGATAGAGCAAAATTTGGTCTTTTAAGGACTTTTATAGTTTCACCACTCTCAGTTCATCACAATCCTTATACTTTTGAAACAAGTGGGTGCAAGTTCACAGAATTTAGCATGAATTTGCAAATTGTAATTCTGGATTTCTATTGATTGATGCAGTCACAAAATTTGAGATACCTTCAGATTGGGGTGTGCACCAAAATGTGGGAGGCTTAGAAATATTTTTCAATAATACCTATATTCTAAAACAGCTTTGGTAAGTTATCATTGAGTAGTTTGTTGTTAATATCATTGGTTGTGATATGGATGATTGAATTTGACATTTTCCAGGACCATCCTCCTATCTTTAGCACCATAAATATATTCAGCTAAAAATACTTTTCACATATTATGCTTCATTCTTGCATTTCTCCTTTTATGCTCTGATAGTAAATTAAATATCAAATAAGGTACTACCTCTTTTATACCATATCAGAAAAGGTAAGTGATTTATTTGACAATAGAAGAAGAAGCAAAGTATTATATGACTTTAAAGGCTAATGCTGCCAGTCACCCCTACTTCATCCTCACTCCCTAGTGAGTATTTTAATTGGATCTCATATGAAAGGTATATTTTTTACTTTGCTGAACTTGGCCCAACCAGTTTAGTAGGGAAATCTGACCTGTTTACAATTTTTTTTAAATGGTGTGACAGTTTCCAAGAAAAAAGATAAGGTATCTTTTTGAAATGTTAAGAGAACAGACCTTCCATCTTGTGTGCACTCGCACTCAATACATGATTGATTTTTCTTATTACTACCTGATGGATTTATATATTTGAATACTAGCTCCCTAACTTACACCACTGGTCTTTTTTTATTTTATGGTTAACAAGCATAATTATTTTATAGGAGTAAGCATTCAAAGTGACATCAAGCATAGGAGTATGTTTTGTTAGTACCTAAGTATTTTAGTGCATATATTTTAGAAAATCATGATTATCAATGAGTTGACTAAGTTATTTATTTTTTTACTGTAAGGCACTTTTCATGATTTTAATACTTAAAATATCTATCATGAATGAATGATTGTGTGTTGAGAGGGCAATGGTAATATGGAAATCAGTCTATAAAAGTGCTTTGCTCTTCATAAAACTATATGAATATGGACATTTTCTATCCCTAAGATATAAGACTGCTCATCCTCCAAAACTTTCCAAGTGATACAAATTTATTATTTAATAAAATCCTCAGATATGCCATTATTATTCCCCAGCATACAATCTAATCTTGTCGGACCAGAAATGAAGTAATCTCACATACAACCAACCTCATTACTGATTGGTACTATTGACGATGTAAATCTGGGCCTCTTTCTCTATTTCACATGGATTAAGTTCATTTTTTTTATTTTTATTTATTATTATTGGGCCCTAACATTCACAAGAAATTCTTTGAAGCTTTAATCCAAGTGCAGTCAGTCTCTAGGCCACCCCTGACCTCTGGAAGTGAGATTTTCTCCTCTGTTTCATGTTTTCAATGTCATGCCACCAAATCTAAAATATTATTTATTTTTATACTTTTAATTTCTGGCTTAGGGTCACTAAATAGAATTCATTAGTGTTCCAAGAAACTTGCCTAAATACTAATGCTATTTTTTAAAAATATGCATCAGAGGTATGAATCCAGTCAACATGGGGTAGATTATGCTCAACCATTGACAGGTTTGGGGATTGGAATAGCATTAATTAGATTTCCACTGGAAACCAATTTTATTTGATTCGACAAAGATGGGTAACAAAGTTTCTAATTACTTCAGACTTAGGGCAACATCTCTTAAATTCTTTATGGTATTACAACAGAATGCCTGAACAAAATTTTATATTATGTTTTCTCCCAGTTGCTACGATGATACAATCACTTTATTTCGACAGGAAGCTATATTTATTAGATCCCAAGAGCGATAATAAATTTGTCAATATCATTCCATACTTAATGCTTAAATTAATAAATATGACTTCTTTGAAGGCAATAAATAGATTATTTAGTACTTCTGATAATCCAATATTTATACTTCATGGGAGAACATTATTTATATGAATTAATTTCAGGATAACAGCAGTTTTAATCATACATTTGTGTAACTGCTTATATTTTGGTTAAATTAAATGAATAGCACCACTTTTACTGTTTATGTTACAGAGTATTTGTGTTATTGATGAATAAGGTGGGATGATTTTTTACGACTCCAATCTTTATTGTTCCACAGGAAGCCAAATCTATTTCAACGCGTCATCAATGGGAAACACGGCTAGTTTATTCAAAATTTCACAAATCAATTCCAAATAAAATTTATCATTATATAATCTTTTTGTTGGTGCTTACTGCTATTGAATGTGGAAATTATACACACAAACAATAAATTAAGAAAATAACACTTGTGTCTACTACTCAGAGAAACAAACAGAAACTGGCCTTTGAGAAAAGAAAGGATTAATTACAGGTAAAACTATAGGCTGACACACATCCTTGAACAGTTGCAATAATTCTTCACTATCTACTGGAACAGTTAGTAAACATAAGTTAAAGAAATATCCACAAGAGAGAATTAGTTGAAGCCAGAATACTTCTTTCTAATTTTCTAGTCGTAGGTTTAAATATAGATTTTAAGTGATTGTTAGAAATATACTTTTTAAGTTGTTTATGTATATATATATATATATATTTTAGTGTTCTTTTTAATATAAGGTATGTATGTATGCATGTATGTATATGTATATGTATATATATATATATATATATATATATATATATATATATATATATATATATATATATATATATATATAATAAGTTGAACCCATAAGTTGAATATTAATGAACAAAAATCCTAGAATAGTTTGAGATTAGTGTAAAACTCTTGTAACAATCGAAAATAAGCCAGGCAAAGGGTACCTTTATTTTTCATGCAAATGAAAAAATGATTTCTATATTTTTATAATGAAGATGATTTCTGTAAAAAAAAGTAATGCTTAGGATAAACCAGACTTTTATTGATAGAAAAGGAAATAAATGGGATTTTCACATTCTAGAAACACTGCCTACGACATTTTTTTTGCATACATGAACTAATAAACATGAAAATTGTTTTTGACAGAACGTTAGATAAAACCGTCAATGAGTATATCACATATCAAGAAATTGAAAGGATAAAGGACCATGGGCATAAATTAAGAGCTATACGATTGAAATTATGCTAAAACCCCACACCACCGAATACAGGTTTAAGAGTTTTTTTATTTCTATGGTTAGGTCTATTCAGGACTGTTCGAAGACTAGGCAGTCCTCATTTTGCAAATAATGGATAATTAGAAGTGAATTAGAACTAGTCGTGAGCAAATATTGAAACTCTGTTCTAGTATCGGTTAAGTAAAATTAAAAACACAAACACACAATCTAATACTTATTGTAAAAATTACATATAAATAGACGCAGAAGTTTAAAATATTAAAAAATTGTAAAGACGAACAGATTATTTACTGTTCCACTCGATGAAAGAGTGAGTGCACATGCATCTACAAGAAAAAATAGTTTAGTAAAAAATATTTGCCAAATTCAAATAATTATGAACTGGTAACAATGAAAAGCTTGTCCTTAGAGAGTTTATAATACTCTATATTAAATCTAATATCTTACTTCAAATCTCTAAGAAACATCCAGGTAAATTCCACATAGTATAGGATAAACCTGAAAGAAAATTTTACATGAACTTCTATCTAACAATAGATATATATACACTAGGCAGACAATGAAACAAAAACATGTGATTAAATTGACAATGAATGATAGCGTTGGAAGAGATGGTCAGATAAGTTCTTAATGAATTAGTAAGATTAGCAATACTATGTGAGAATCTGGATATAATATTATTTTGGAACTAGAAGATCTGGTTTTTCAACAACTTTATGTTATAAATTTTATGAGAAATGAACAAATCAAGGGAGGTATCTACTGGTCATATGGTATTCTATGTGATGTAAACTGAGGCGTCAAAGCTTGTTTTCTTCTCAAAAAGGGCTTGAAGAAGATTGAATAGAAATTTTGAGGAAAACATGGATTTGAATGCTATAGTACGATCACCTTTCAAGTAATCAAAATGGAAAGAAATATACAAGTTTCCAATGCCATGAAAAGTACAATTGTGAATATAACTCCAGCTTGTTCTTGCAGAACAATAAATCTTCCAATTCTGAAGTAACTACCAGACAGTCTCATTACTAAAATATGGCAACTAGCTGAGATACATATTCATCCCGTTTATATGAAATAAATGTTACATCGTCTAAAAGTAGTGCTTAACATGGCTCAGTTTATCCCAAGAGAGGCACTCTTCAGCATGTTCTTTAAGGAAATCAATAGTAATATTAATTGGCAATGGTAACCTTTGAAGTTATACTTGAATTCAAATCCATGTATATTCCATATAAATGCTCTTTTGATTTTAGAAAAAAAAATGTTGAGAGCCCTTTTAACAAGTAACTAAAGTAATCAATAATATTGACCTCATAACACAGTGTAGGGGCCAATGTTAAAAAATAAAATTATTCGTCCATTTTAATCAATGTTGGGACAATAAGGCTTCTTGAATAGAGCTTATGTTTATGAAAAAACCCTTGATATTTAAGGATACTACACTGTAAGACCTGAAGGAGAATAGCTTCATGAAATAAGGGGTAGGAGTGGGTGTTTACTGATAACCGAAAACCAAAGAAGTACAAGATATTCCATTAATGTTACACTTAAAGAAAAATATGTAATACAAAAATTGTAATACATTACATTATCATCGTAGGACATTAATGAGAATAGTTATCTAACATCGATGTCAATATAGCATTCGAATGTGTAATAGAGACATAAAGAAAAAAATATAATAACGTAAAGTAGAAAAAGTTTCAATGTCTTCTGGAATACTTATGAACAGGTATGTGTACTTAAGAAGTGAAGTGCTTGTCCGGAACACGAAGATGAATATCTTGCTTTAGCAGGCACTGGATCAATGAATGCTTCCAGGTCTGTGTATATCAAGTCCCCTTGCTTATGGATAAAGGTATTCTCCAAAGACTGAGAGATGCTACGTCTCCTGCAGTATATTGGTAAAGCTGAACTGAGAAGATACCAGGTACCCACTACCCTCTGGTACTTAAGATATTTTCGTGACTTAATCTTCCAGTAACTTATGTTCTATTTTCTCTTCAAGCACTTAAACACTGTTTCACTTTTAATTTATATTTTATATTGTTTATTTTAACAAGTTTTAATTATTGTTCGACATAATATTTATTGCCAAAAAATAAAAGATATGCCTTTATAAAATACACTCTAAACTTTTTTTAAAACAATTTTTCATTTATGAAGTTGTTGACCACAAACAATATAACTTACTAATATGACATATAATATTTTTATACAACCTGATATTAAGTTTGTATGTTGTCACAACCACTGAGTTAATAAATAAAAACTACCATCTCTCAAATGTAAATTTTTGAAAATGAGTTGTTACTATCTGGTGTACCTGTTAGCACCTTAGAGAATGTATATATATGTATATATATATAATTGTGCTGATGTTTTCGACCAGGTTGTATTTATATGTGGTGTGTTGTTCTTTTCGGAGTTTTGGTCAATGTTGGTGAAATGAATCTTAGTTTATGCCAATATTTTGAGAATTTTTATTTTCTCTTCCTCAGGGCAAGACTAAATATATTTATAGACTATTATACATTCTTATTGCACTATGACTAGGGTTATATGGATATAACCCTAGTCATAGTGCAATAAGAATGTATAATAGTCTATAAATATATTTAGTCTTGCCCTGAGGAAGAGAAAATAAAAATTCTCAAAATATTGGCATAAACTAAGATTCATTTCACCAACATTGACCAAAACTCCGAAAAGAACAACACACCACATATATATATATACACACACACACACACACACACACACACACACACACACACATACATATAAATTTGAGCAGACCTCATGTTCATCATGTCTTAGGGAGGATCAATAGGCTTTTGAAGCCACAACTACAACCTCAATTCTACTTACAGTAATTTCACTTTTTAACAAATGAGTTTAAGGACTCATTCCCTAGAACATTAGAAATCATTCACTTAATATACATGACATATTTACATTAAGAAAAATATTTTACTTCATATGATGAATTTCAGTTAATTACACAGATTAGCGACAAAAGTATCATTAATGACATTGGACAATGGTGGTATAACTACTGCAATTTAGGTGAATTTCTGAGTCACAGGATTTACACTGAATTCCATTTAGTTCTGTCATCTTAAGTCCAGCAATATTAATAGTGTAAATATTGTCCCTGAATAGTATTTAAATATAGGACAGGATAGTAAATCCTGTGACTTGTGTGTTAACAATTTGTGTTCTATCTCAGTTTTGATTAAAATATACCATCCTAATATGCTAAATATCTTCAAAATCTGAGGTGAAGAAGTTAAATTGGTGAATCAATTTGGCATGGAATGATCCACTCATGAACCAGCACCATTATCATGGGGAAACTATTAAAAACAAAGCATTTCTTATAACAGGAAAAGTAAATGGAGTTCTCCTAAAGTAAAGGTGAATTATGCTAATAAAGGAGAGAGTAGAGTACAGATGGAACAAATTACATAACATTTTAAAATGTGGCATTCTTCAGGACAGCAGTACCTTTAGAAGAAGACCAAAGCCCTTCGAAATAACACAAATAAAAGAGCCTCTTGTACCTTGGGCATAATGGAATCAAAATCTGATTTTTCCTATATGATTATAGTGGTTTATAATAATATGTTTGCTGCCCTAAAATATTTATTGACCAGTGATTTAAATGTCTAGAATACAATGAATAGCTTAAATTTGTGTGCACTAACTTCTGTGTGAAAATAAGGAACTTGGTTTGTTAAAATATAGAATAATAGATGTGCCCTAGTTGATTAAATCTAAATTAATTCTTCTAAAGTGGATATACTTCATAGCAGAATTAATTTGGAACATCTGGCACCATTAGAGTTATTCAAAAAAAGTAACAAATTAGGAAAGGCATTACTAAAAGGAATGCCTGTCTATCTTAACTTACCCTCTGATGCGAGATAATACAGCAACACCGTTGAAATGATGCATGGCAAAACTGTACTAGTGACACTGAAGAACTGATTCTTATTCACTTGAGCTAAAGTAATTATAGCATGTAGCAAAAACCCAAAACTAATACTTGCAGCAGTTTTGTAGGTATGACTAGTTTCTGTATTTTTTATTTCACCAATTACAATTGCTAATGGCAATAAAAATGTCAACCAAATTCCTGGTCCCGCATCTCGTCTAAAAAAACAAAACAGTAATACATTTACACACACAGGGAGTTTTTTAAAAACCTTTAATTTCAAAATTTACCTACCTAGGCGTGATGTTATTATCCGTTAAATATGTTTGAATTTTCTTACTGACAGAAATAAAAAATGGTAAAGCCATCAAAACTAATTATACTAATAAATAGAATATACTTGTATTTTGACCCTGAGTATATGTCACATTTTCAAAGAACAAACCTTAGCTTTTGATAACATTACTAACAAGTTATAACCTCAAGGTAACCAAAGAGCAATGAAACTTGCTTTTGTGGAAAGTGGAATTGAGTTCTGCTATAAAAAAAATGTATATTACCTAATGCTAGTTTGGAATGTCAGATATAGTGTTTTCCCTACATACGCATATATTTAAAGAGATCGTCGGCTCTAAAACGGTGGCATAAAAATTATTTATTTATTTTCGTCAACAGCTGTTAACCTTAACTAAGCTGATTTCTATCTAAATAGAAGGGTTCACGAAGGTTGTCAATTCATCAAGCACAGAGTAGAGACAAACATTCAAAATGGCGTAACTTGTGAAGGTATTACATCGGAATATTAACGAGTTTCTTGTTTTAATTCAACCGATTTAGTGCGAAGGACAATTCAATTTTATTCTCCGAAATGGGTCCTCTAAATAGCATTGTTGTTTTAGTCGATGTCATTATCAACTTCAGTGCAACTTCTATTAGATCTCCGACACTAGTTTTTTATTGTTATTGATACTTTGTTGTTATCTGTACGTTTTTAAATGAAAGTTTTAACTGTCTCTTTACGTTACTTTTTAAATAACATTTAGCTTTGATGTTTGACTATCATTCTATCGATATTATTGAAAATGGATGAGAGGAAAGTAGTAGATTATTTTGTTGTGGCTGGGTTGCCTTCTGAAATGCAACCTGTGGATGAGTTCTCTATTGATGGAGCTCATCTTAAGTCAACACACACCCAAGCACCTATTACAGATATCACTGTGATTTTCCCATCATTAGGAGAGCGAGTACCTGAAGGATACACACTTATTCAACATACACCTACAGGTAAAGTTTATTAATTCCTTTACCAATGAATGATTTCTATTGTTTAAACGTAGCACAAGCTGTTAAACTTTGACATATATTATGGATTACTAACTTAACATTTTGTCTTTACAAGATTTTGGTGTATCATGCACGAGCATTTTTTGACAAGTTGAGTTATAGTATATCCTTGAGTACCACCAGAGGATAATGTGACTGTCATGTTATTCTTTTTGGATATTAATTCTGGACTAGCAAATGAGAGTCCCTTAATTCATGATTTAATATTAATTGACATGGAATTTCAAATCTCATTTTGGTTTGTTTTTTATTTTTTCCCTAAAATTGTTGTGATAATTCTGTGTTTAATAAACAGATTTTTGGACTGATATTTTGTATATCCTTTATATATATATATATATATATATATATATATATATATATATATATATATATATATATATATATAAATTAGGTTTTCATTAGAAACATTCTTTCTAATGCTTGCCTGATTATTTTTATTACTTTGTTGGTAGAAATATCATTGGGAAGAGTTAATTAACTGTAATACTACCAACTGAAATATTGCACAAATGCTAGCTTTGGTTAAGTTTTTGAGAGTTTCAATTGCTCTTATTTTGTTTATAGTATTATTCTGTGACCAAACATTAACATTAGCAGAAATATTGCTTTTTCCTTCATGTGTGATGCTCTGGAGGTTTGTGTATTTATGAGTTACTAGTATTAGTCTTATGTCTTTATAAAATGTTTATTTACACAAAATGATTTTTGAATGAATTTTTTTGTGTTGGGTTTTGTAATAATGGTCAGAATAAATTGTTTTTGCAAATGGTTAAGCTTAAATGATTATACAAGAATCCCTTCCCTTGTTCCAGTAGCAATGTTATTAAAATAAACTGTTTTTCTTGACAAAGTGGTTTAATTCTTGTCAGCACAACAACTAGTACTATTTTGTGATGTCCTTGGCAACTTGCCTAATGAATGTTTTAAGTGTTAGTATATAGTATGTTTTGTCATATAATCTGACAACATATATACCTGTTATCTATCAGCAGTTAAAAATATTCTGTTAAATATTTTTAACTTGTTAGTCATTGAGTAGTAAAAATGAGCATGGGGGGCTATTACGATTTGATTTTTAATTATTATTAATCAATAATAAGCCTCCAGTGGCTTCTGTCAGAAAATAATTTAAAAATGAAATTATAAGCCAATTTTGCTTTTACTGTTTCATGTTTTCTGCCAATTTCATGATTATCTTCCACTCCCCTGATGTATGTCATAATTGTTCATAATATTAAAGAAAAGTATTTGAAATGTTAGTAGATTTATTAAACACAGTGCAATGAGGGTTGTGAAGACACTCTGAAGATGTCGTTCTTAGTGAAAAATTATATAGTTATTAGTTACCATTGCAGTTGGTTCTTTTAAAGTATTTTTTCCAAAAACAATATTAATAATTTTGTCTTGAATTAGTTTTTTTATGAATTTTTTTCTTGATGATAAATTGGTAAATATCTACATACTAAGGAAAATGTTCCCCTTTTACCGTGAAGCCATTCTTCTATACTGGAGTTCAGAGGAATTCTATTGTTAGTTCTTTGGAAAACTAAAAGTATTGCCAGATCTAGTGCTCATATATGATAATTATTTATTTTAATTGTATTAATAAAGAATTCAAACCATTCTGACTAATTCTTGGGGTAATACGTATAATGCACAGAATGTTTAAACTTGTTTATTAATGTTCAAAAGGATTAATGTATTAATAGGAACACTAGTGAATAGGAAACAAATCAGTGTTAAACATCTATAAGATTACTAATGCAAAAATCAAAGAGTTGGAATTCGATCTTCCTCCTCATCCAGCCTATACTTCATTTTGGGATTTTCACCTTCCCTTTGGAAGGTGTGAACCAATTCGTGGAAGTGTAGAAGGGAAACCGAAAGGATTTAGCACAAAGATTACTTTAGGTGATATAAATTGGTAGTTTATATTATGAAGAATAAATGTCTCTTAAAATGATTCTAAAAAAATTAAAGGATGAAAAACACACATGCTTTTGGACCACCGTGTTAGCAGCTCTTCTGGAACACATTTTAATACAAAGCAATTTGAGTTAAGCTTTTCCATTGATTACTGGATAGGGGCATTATGATATGTACAAAATTGGTTTTGCAATAAAAAGTCTTGAACACACCCTGCTTCAAGTTTTTTTTTTTAAATAAGACTTTTTTTTCTGCTATAGCCAAAGAAATTAACAAAAATAAGTCGTTGGTACTTTAGAAAGTTCATATGTGGCTCCAAGGTTTTGGAAAGACAAATGAAGTTTAACAAGCAATCATAATTTTCACCTTGTGGAAAAATGCACTTAAAAGTGAACCAAATATTAAAAGAGTAAATTACTTTTAAAACATCTATCAAAAAACCTTTAAATCTATTAAGACATACACTATGTGGGCAATGTAACTGGGGCACAGCAATCATATAAGCAATATTAAACTCTCTGGTGGTCATATATATCAGATCTATAAGCAAAATTACTATGGAAAAGTGTCCTTTTCTCTACAGACTCATTAAGCCTATTCCAATCATTTAGAAATATTTACTATCTACTGCTAGGAATGTCTGAAGTGAGGGTTGTATTATAGATTAAAAAACAAAATCATATAACCTTTTCTCCTTCTGAACAAACTCCCCTCCCCCTTTAGGAATTATGCTGGTTAATGAAATTATTTCTACTTATTTCAGAAAATGTATCATATATTTCAAGGATAATGGGCTTCCCTAATTTGGGTTTGTAAAGGAAATCAGAATCTTAAATAAATGTCTTTGTTGCTAAGCATTGGCCCAAAAAATAATACTCAACATAATGTGCAGATTTTAAAGATATACAAAATGGTTCTATACAATTTTTTTAAATCTCACAACTGCTTTGGAGAAAATTTTTATGGTTAATTGTGCTTTCAAAAATTAAAAAAGAACCCAGATTAAATTCTATGTAATTCGCTGAAGAGGTATTGGAATGAAGGAGTCAACTTTTGCTTTAATTTGGCAAGTTTTTAAAGTGGTGGTAAATAGTTTCATATGCCTTTAAAATGAGATTTCTGCATTTAATTTTCTGTTTATTATTTAAAAAGTATATTTTAACTTTGTCAGTTTGAAATATATGAGTTCATTAATCACATTCTAATGAATATTATTTACATTCAGGATTGTTAGCTGATTTAAATCATGGCAGTTTACGGAGTCCAGAGGTTTTTCTCTGCTTCCGACGTGGAAGAGATAAACCTCCCCTTGTGGATATCGGGTAATACAAATGTATTTTTTATTTAGTTATAAGGCCTTATATAATAAATAAACACAGATATGTTACTGAAAAAAAAAGTTTAAAAACTTTATTTTGTTATAAAACTTAATTAATGTAGATCTTTGTGTTAAATTAAGTTGTTTTTGTTAAAAGGTCATTTGCTTAAAGTTAACACACACACACACACACACACACATATATATATATATATATATATATATATATATATATATATATATGAATTGATTGCTTTTTTGAACCCATTCGTAGAAAAATTATGAGTCTCATTGCATAAACATATTCTGCAGCAGGAAATGTTAGAATATAGTTGAAGAGGCTTGTAAGGAGGATACATTCCTTACTTATCTTTTAAATATAATCCATTGATCATTGATGGATTTTAGAAAATATGCGAAGAGGTAGGAATGTAGCCCAATTGACAAAATAAATAATAGTTTTAGTCACGTAAAGGATAATATTAAAATTTAGGAGTTTAAATTCAATATATTCCAAATTAAATGTTTAGATTGCAAAAAAGTTAACTCTGGCAAATCAATTTATATAAATTGCACTGTAGCAAAACTAAAAACATTAGCATAATGGAAAATAAATCATCACTTGAAACTGGTCAACAGACCATTCTCTTAAATTTGGACATTCCTTTGATTTTGACTGCATACAAATCTAGGAAAAATAAAGGATTAAAACTAAAATAAAAATAAAAGAGAATTTACATATATATTTAAAAAAAACTGAAATTTGTGACTTAAATAGTTTTTTCAATGTCCTCGGATAAAAAAAGTTTTAATGTTTTTATCATTTTGATTATAGTTAAATTTGTTTGAGATATTGATGCTACTTTATCAGAGAATTTGTTATAATACTGTCATCAATTGTAAATGTATATTTTAGCAATATCGATTGTAAAAGTGTATTGATTTATGGTAGCATTAGGTACCAGGTTGTATCTCCTTATCAGTATCGACAAAGCCGTTCTAGAGAAAGGGCATCTATCCGGGCCATGGGCTGACTGGTTTTACTAGTTGGTTTACACTTCTGATGAGGTGTTAATGCAAGAACATGGAACATGGAGAGTTTTAATAAAGTGAATGAAGAAAAAATAGTATTTCTATAAATTCTAATCCTTCGCCTACAAGTAATATTACATATATATGAGACAATTAATTACATACATAGTCCAAAAGCTTCTTTTCTGTATACCTACATATCGTTTGATTGTTTCCGTAACTAGTCTAGTTCTTAAAGGTTTATGTTTCTTGCTCGAATAATCCTTTTCTCTTTCGTAATCATAACAATGCACATTTTTTTATTCATTAACATGCAAACAAATTATAAAGTAATTAATAAAGTTGAAAATTAATTATTAATACATAGTGATAATATAATAACATTTATTCAGGATGTGCTAACTATAATGGCATTTCATAATCAAAATAAGTGATATCTAGCATGATTTTTAATATTTTTATTAAATGTTTATTTATTTATTGCTAATTAAAATTATTCTAACTTAAATTGTGAAACCATAATCATGCAGGGAAATCATACATCAATATTTCCCTCATTTTAATTTCATTTTTAGTGGTGTTCAGTATATTTTGGTTAATTGTTTGTTTATTATTAGTCTACATATGAATTTTGAATGTAATATAAAGTTCAAATTATACTTTGATTATAATTTGAATGAAACTGCAGAAGTTGTGGATCTCAAAAAATAATAAGTAATACAGAAGTATTACTTTAGATATTTTATTAATTATATATGGTTACTTTTAACTTTTTAGGGTTATGCACGAAGGAAAGGAATATATTCTTCCGGATTCTGAAATAGTGCAGACCACTTTAGGTGGAAAATGTGCCAATGTAAATAATTCTGCTGCAAAAACGTTTCTCACCTTTAGAAGAGCTTCACCCACAATGCCCTGTAATTCACTCGTTGTTACGGACATTGCCGTTATCATAACTTCCAAAGGGGAAGTTGCACCTCATGCATTTTGTATGATAAAAAAGAATTTAAATAAAGGTTTGGTAAGTTATGCTCTGATTACAAATTAATTTATAATAATTTATTAATACTGAGGATACAAATTAATTTTTTATACATATCTGTAAAAATGAATCTCAATGTTTTATTTGCTTCTACCCTCTAGAATACATATTTACATTTACTTTTTATTGACAATTTTTTTTAGAGAGAGTAAAACTGGGGGTACATTAAAATTGTAGTTTGCACACTCTTACTGGCTAATGTCTATCATCAATGTGACTATGAAGGGGTGGCTCCATAACAATTTTGGTATTGATTAGAATTTTCTGCAATCTTCATGTTGCTTTTGTTCTTAGATAGCCTCATACAGAAGGCAATGTGAAACTATTTTACATCAATGTTGTTTGATTGGGATGTTTTACCTATAAGGAAGTATAAAGGACAGCAACTAGACGCTGTGGAAAAGTACTCATAGTTTAGACACTCCGTATTTAGTTAGGATAGAAGAATAGACGACTGGTAGATGGTTAATCGAATTGAACCATTCTATTATTATAGTACTCTACTACTATTATCATGTTCTAATTGGTAAGCTGGAACTAAATAAACAACCAAAGCTTAGAATCTTTAAATCATAACTCCAAGTAGTATTGTTGTATGGATGAACAATCTATATTATTTTACCTGAAATAAGATTCTTGATGGTGGTTATAGAAAAAAACTATCCAAATAAAAAACAAGCCTATCCTAATAAAATCTAGAAATCAGACTCGCTAGAGTGGCCCTTTAGAAGCGCTAACTTTGTGCAGTCATTTTGTCACCACTATATAAAGACATGCTATTCCGGACATGATTTTCTATGCTGGAGAAATTTTATTTATAATTTAAGTTTTGGATATAATTATTGTTGACACTAAAGTCATTTATATTGTTTTTCCAGGTTGGCTCTGATGTTTATCTTTGTTATAAAAAGTCTATGAATCGAGCAAATCTTATCACATACAAACCAGGCAAGTATAGATTTTTCTCTTTTTTGATAAAATGTTTTTAGGATCCCATTGTTGAGACCTCTAAATTAAGTTGAGGTAGACCAAAGTCACGAGATGTATGAAACGTTTATTTTCGGAATTTATAAATTATTCATACAAACCCATATTATAATTGTATTTCTATTTATCCTCTCTCTTAGAAACCTAGAAAGCTATTTGATATGTTTTGTAAATGGCGTGTTGTAGACCATGTTGCACTTTAACCACAGAAGTTGTAAAACTCAAAGTTCCACCTTAAAAGTTAGAAGGGGGCCTTAATATGTGTGGTGGACTTAATCTCAACCATGTGGCTTTTCTTATGCAATAGCAATCCTTTACTTTTTCTTCATTTTTTAAAAGATGTCTTAAATTAAAAAATTGTGGACTTTTAAACATAGATTCATATCCCTCTTGAAACGTGATATATAAGTTTGAAAATTTTGTTACTTGTTTTAATCAAAATGCTATCTATTGGAAAATGCATCCTTTATTCGATGTTTTTTATACATATCTACCTCACAAGTAATAAATTTGGATGTCAATAAATTTATAAAAATGGTGGAAAAAATCTTGCAAAAGAGCAGACTGGTTTACAATTTGTATTTTTAATATAATAATGTATTGGATTAACTATTGTTACATCATGTACCCAAGCAGACAGTTATTTTTTAGTAAGCATCTGGCTAGTCTTATATAATATAGTCAAAAATATCTTGAAAAAAAAGAATACTTAATTTGGAGGGTTTTTGCTATACCGGCTTGTTTTATTATAAAAATCATCAAACAAGAAATTGAAATTTCTCATAAGTTTATTAGAATACATCGCAATGGGTGTGAGGTTAGTGGGTGGGATAGGGCGGATGAGCTATTATATCATCTAGCAAAGACTACTGAATAATGAACTTATGCATTGCCTTCCATCTCCCTAATTTAGAGCGCCCCTAAAATTGACTTTTCGCACCACTAAATAAGTATAATGATTAAGTTTATATAATTTACCTTTTTACTTTTAAATTTTTAGCTATTTTAGGTAGTTATAAGTGTGGTCATAATCATTAGTCTGGCATTTCTATTTTAGGAATCCTATTAAGGTACCCATTTGAAGACCATGCAAATCTTCCCTTGCCATCCACAGTCCCGATGTTCTGTATGCCAATGGGTTGCTCATTGGAAAAATGGCCTATATCAGCTCAACAACCCGCTCCACTAGTATCGACTTTCGTCTTGACTGTTTCAGATGCTGCTGAGAAGGTAATTTTTATTATTAAAGTTTAACTTATTTTCCAAAGTAGTTTGAAAAGATTACCATTTATGGCTCTATATTTCTTGTGTTGTCTTTAAATGTTGCTTCCTTATAATGTTTTATTATTATATAAGCAGTTCTTGTTATTTGTTTCTCTTTACTGTTACTCAGTTTGCAGCCTTTGGAAAGAAAAAAATTTCAATTTTAATATATATGAATAGTTATCCAATCCTTTAAAAAAGAAAATTTTAATAATTTATGTATTAAAAGAGCTTTCAGTAATTCAGTTGACTATCCTCAGTGCTGAATGCCTCACCTGTTAGACTGTTGTTGTTTTTTTTTTCAATGGATATCTGGCTGAAATAGAAGCTTAAGGCTACATATAATTTAGCATAATTGCAATTTTTTTTTGTTTTTGTTTTGTTGAATATTAATATGTTCATTAGCAGATTTTGATTGTTTCTAGCTATATGGTTCAGCTGTTACTTTCTACGAAGTATACCCAAAGAATAAATTAACTGCTGAGCAGAAGAAGGCTCTTGATGTCAGTAACGATGAAGATATGGATCTCTGGTCTTTCAATATTAATAAATGTATTTGTTTTTTATCTCGGTGGCCATTTTTTGACACCTATGAAAGGTTTTTACTTTTTCTGCATGAAATTTCATGTAGTTCTGAACCTCAAGCAGTACCAATTGAAAGGTAACATTAAATTGTATGAATTCCATTTTTTTAATTTATCAGTGTTTTTTTTTCTTAAGTTTTTTACCCTTGGGTGAACATGGGACCTCACAGGTCTGTTTTCTTTTATATAAAATAAACCAAATTCATTTCTGTTTAAAAAAAATACAATAAATAAATGTTGCTTTTTTGTTCAAATTAACATTTAAACTCTTGAAATGAGTTCCTACAATTTATAATCTGTTAAAATTCATGCCCGGATTGCAGTAGACCTTTGGGGTCCCTGTGCTTGTTCAAGTAACATTCAGAGTCCACTCGAAAGTTAATCTGGGTTATGTATTTTAGGTTCATAACATACTTTTTAGAAGACATTCCGTTTCCATCTGCTCAGCGGCCACGTATTTGGGTACAACTTACTGCCAAAGATAGACTTATGCTTCTCCAGCCAGAAGATCTTCCTTTACCACGAAGGTATTCACTTAAATTAAATGTGCTTGAAGTTTTACTGGTGTGAGCAAATGAAATACTATCTCTCTACAATATAGAAACTTTAATATATCATTTTTGTTTGTTAACTAATAGTCCTACATCGAAATATTCAATCTATATATTTAAATCTGAAAACTCATATATTGAAACTGGAAGCTATGCATGTGCTTTGCATACTTATCTGGAATGGAAATAATATTTTCTGGGGCTCAGGTTAGCCATGTGAGTTAAAGCATTGCCTTTAATCTCACATGGTAATCCTAGAGTGGCAAGTTCGATTCATTCCTGGGCAAAGGAAATTATTTAGTGTCGAAATTCATTAAATAACATCCTAAGTCCCACCCTGGCTAGAAAAGTGTGGTAACCTGTAGATAACCCGGCCCAATTAGCCTGAGTTGCAAAAAGTGGACGTTAATAAATAATAATAAAAAAAAATAATAGTAATATTTTCTTATTATTAGCATTACTCTAAATTGTTCCTTTTTATGTCTATGTGGGAAAGAGATCTCTTAAAATAACAGTGATTGTGAAATAACTTTAACATTATAATTTTTGATGTACCAAAAAAAAAAAAAATGTAAGTAATAAAACATCTTTTTATATTAATTATTACTTCTACAGTAAAAGGCAAAAAATGGCTTTCAATCATTGCCTTTTCTTTATCTTATTATAAATCAATAAATCTTACCTTCTCGTTACGTTAACAGCTGATTAGAATTCATTAACCATTTTTCATTTTAGCAAATGGAAATCATCCATTGAAGTTGTACTAATGGCACGATTTTCAAAAATTTTCTTCCAATGTCCATCGATCCTACTCAAAGAGATGAAAGAAATGAAATCCGTCAAAACTGTATAAATATATATTATATGTATTTGTTTTGTATTGGGTTATAGTTATAAAAACAAGCCCACTGAAAGTAAATAAAAAAAATAATAGGCCCTAGTGAGTTCAAATACACATATAAATAAAGATATTATAATAAATCAACTTACCTCTAATTCATTTACCCTGAGTTAAAGGAAAGGGATAAAGGATACGATTTAAGGGAAATAAGGGGCTTCTCAACAAATTGCTGCCTGGATATACTGTAGAAGTAAGCACGGAGACATGTAATAGCACCAGAAAAATGCAGTTTGTATTTTCAAGGGAAACTGATTCCCACAGAAGCCACAACCACAACGAAAGCAAGATGGGCGGTGCATGGAACACTGATACACTGATTTCTCACAACACCTCCCCCCCCCCACGAACACATATACTTTCACACTATGCCATACCATACACTTAAAAAATAAAACTGTCACTAGGCAACTTCATCCATGACAGGTTCTAGAACTATCGATGATTACTCATGGTGGAATGATTTTATTAATTTAAGAAATTACTGGATCTTTTCATAAACAAATTGAATATTTATATGGATTGAATGGTGATGTAGTATATGCTGAATGCTAATAATAATGAAGATTAAATTTTGCAAGTGTGGATCAATAATAAGATTTCATGCAGTAAGCAAGAAATTTTCATTAGTTAATAATATATAAATATGCAATAAAGGTAATTATTTAATTAATTATTTCAGTGGAGCAAGTTTTCGTCAGCTTTTAATGAATTTAGGACCTGATAATTGTTTGGCCATACTTCTTTGTGCACTGACTGAGCAGAAAATGCTGGTCCACTCCTTGAGACCCGATGTGCTAACATCTGTTGCTGAAGCCATTTCAACTGTAGAGTACCAAATATTTAATTTCTTCTTAATCCTATCTAAGAGCCAACTTTTAATTAGTTAAAATACATTTCATAACTTTGTTGTTTCAGATTATGTTTCCATTCAAATGGCAATGCCCATACATTCCATTATGTCCATTGGGTCTTGCAGAAGTGCTGCATGCTCCTTTGCCATTTTTGATTGGTGTAGATTCAAGATTTTTTGACTTGTATGATCCTCCGACTGATGTTAGCTGCATTGATTTGGATACTAATAATATTACCATGTATGTAATTAATTATTATTTTCCTTAAAATTAATTTATTTCATAGTCATTGCTATTATTTTCTTGATTTATGGTTTCACAGGTGCGAGGAAAAACGGCATTTGACTATTAAGTTACTTCCAAAAAAAGCTGGGCGAGCCTTGAGGTTTAGTTTAGAACATTTGTACAAGAAATTACAGTTGTTTATTCAACAGCTAATTAGTAAAGGAGACCAAGCTGCTGATAATGATTCCATTGACAAAGAGTTTCAAATGAAAAAAAAAGAGGTATTGAAAAATAACTATCTGCCATTCACCACCTTTCAACCTAATACTAGGTTGTTACAAAAGTCCTTGTGCATATCAAGTTGTTTACATTGAGGTCTCTAATTTAATCCTTATTTCATCTCTGACGAATACAATTCTTATATCAATGTTTACATTAACTAATCCTCTAATTATTTATGTACGCCAACAGTCCCTGCCTTTCATTCAGTTTATTAAATTTCACTAGAAATGTCTGAAGAAAAATTTGTCATCCGCGGGCTTCTTAGGCATTATTGGAAAAAAGGTTTTAGTGCAAAGGCCTCAGCTGAGGAAATTTGTGCAGTGGAAGGGAAAAGTGTGGTGCATCGAAACACGGCCGCATTTTGGTTCAGGCGGTTTAATTCTGGGAATACAAGCCTTGAAGATGAACCTAGATCAGGTCATCCTTCAGTCGTCGATGATCCAGTGCTACTTGAGTCTGTTGGTCGGAATCCACATGTCACAACTCGAGGATTAGCCGAAGAAATGGGATTTTCAAATGCTACAATAAGCCGACATTTCAAAAAGCTTGATGTCCAAAACGTCCGTTCAAATACCAACTGCAAACAGTGGGTTCAGCAAGGCCAAGCGGCACAAGCAGAGGTACGCCAAGATCGATTCGGAAAAAAGATTATGCTTTGTGTTTGGTGGAATTATGAAGGCATTTTGCACTTCGAGTTGGTTCCAGAGGGCAGGGCTATCAACGTTGAGCTATACTGTGAACAGCTCGATAGGGTATATGAAGTTTTAAAAGTGAAATACCCCGCTTTGATTAATAGGAATCAAGCGTTATTTCAGCAAGACAACGCCCCTGCTCATCGCTCACGATTAGTTAAAGAAAATTTTTCAGAAATAACGGGATTAGCGTCTTGCCCCACACTCCTTACAGCCCAGGCTTTGCACCGTCTGACTATGAACTTTTCAGGTCAATGGCACATTTTTTGAAAGGTCGGCGCTTCGAAAACTTCGATGATGTCAAATCTGGATGCGATGAGTTCTTTGCCTCGAAAACTGCAGAGTGGTATCAACATCAAATACAACTTTTGGCTGAAAGATGGGTTAAAGTAGTTGAAAATGATGGCCTGTATTTTGAAGAATAAATTTGATTTGTAAATTTTGTACTCACATTTGAATAAAATTAATTTTGTGAACAAGGACTTTTGTAACAACCTAGTAAAATTTGAACTAATGTGCAATTTATGGTTATTTCATACAACTCTTTCATCCACCATCAGCTTGTTTGCAATCAACAGTAGCTGCTTTTTTTTCAATTTTTTCCCCTCAAGGGTCAATGAAAATGGAGGGCTCAAGACATACTCATCTCTATTAAATATCTTCTCTAGTACTTCTTCATCAGTAATTACAAAATCAGTCTAAAGGTCTATTTATTCTATTCAACAGTCTCATAGTTTCCCTTAGAGGAAAACAGCTATTGAGGCTGTATTCATGCATGCTTTTTGAAAAATTTCTCTGAAAGCCCATCAATTGAACCTAGAAAATAAAAATGATGGTTCATTAAAATTTTTATATATTTTTACCGGTTATAATTATTTTTTTACTGTTATGAAACTCAATATTTAAACCTTTTGTATAAAACTAAAGGCTAAGTTCATTAATGACTAAAATTCGACTAGGGTGGGGGTACTGCAAATTCAAAATATCTCTGTTATTGTTAGACATAGCGAAAAATTGTGTAGATCCATTCTTGATACAAATTAATTTGACTATAAATGTACTATTGTTCAGTATCTTGAATATTAAGGGAGATATTTGCATTTTTTGTATTTCATCTTCAGTAAAACCAACCCCCCTGTCCTCATCTGTTGTGAATGTTTTCACTTTAAGGAATTGAATCATTAAACATCTAATATCTAGCTTGAATTTCAATTCCTGTATACATAGGCTTCTTACTACAGGAGAAATAGAGAATATATGGTGAGTTGAGATTATATGTGTGTCATATACCTGCTCTTGAGAGATCTGTTTAATTTATGTAGTCCCAGATCGGCAAAATTTTTAACCTATAGCATTCTTTTAATGCTTTCTCTCTTCGGCATATGCTACCTCTTTCATAAAATGCTCTTATTGTAGATCTAAAAACTTATTTTTTTGTTTCTTCATTTTTATGTCTGAGGTAAAGGAACTTTACGGTCTAAATGTTGTCCAATAAAAAAAAAAAATTGTAAGTCAACATGTACAGGTTTTTTTTAACCCTTCATAGGGCAACACCTGCTAGCGCAGCCTCCTCTCGTATTCTTTCTAACATGGACCGCGGCCTTTTTCTAGAATTTTTTTTAAACCATTTTGTTACTATTCCTAGTCATTTATAGACCCCCTAACACCATTTTTAGACAAATATAATTTTTTTGATAGCCTGCGAAATGTAGCCTATATAGGGCTAAGAGCCAAACCCCATCTATCTATCTCCTAGTAAATAACACAGCAACTATTTTCCCACAGTGATGTAATATTATAGCATTAAAAAACAAAAAAAAAAAATTACTCAAATATATTCGTGTTTGACTTTATTAATAAAACATGGTTTTCTTTGTCCTGTTGTAAATTTTATATGAATTAATTTTTTTCTTAGTTATGGTTATAAAGCTCTTACCAATGGATTTAATAAAATAATTTGTAAAATATTCTTTCCTGTTTTTCTCTATAATTTTCTATTTCATTTTTCAGCAAGCCTTGGAGTTGGAAATCCAGGAAGCATTTCTTAGATTTATGGCTACTGTCTTGAAAGGCTACAGGTCTTTTCTTTTACCAATTACTAAAGCTCCTACTGTTGGAACAACTGATACAAATTCTTTATTTGATTTATCAGGTGAACTAAATATAAATACATCATATCTGCAAATGGTTTTTATGTTCTTTAGTAATCAGTTATGTTTTGTAGGTTTTTTAAGGTCCAGGGATAAAGCTCATTATAAATTTTTCTCTCTTGTTACAAAAACTCAAATGTTCATTCGATTCATTGAAGAAAGGTCTTTTGTGTCTGATATGGATGCAAGTCTTGCATTTTTTGATGAATGCACTGAAAAAGTAGATTTAGAAGATGAGACCATCCGCTTACTTGAAGTTGATGAATCTCATTATAGTGAAAGAACAGTTTGCATCATGCCTCCTGAACCTTCTGGCCAGGAATATAAATACGATGTAAGATTATTTACTGTCATATTCACATGCAGATGTATTACCAGTATTGGAAGTGATAAATTAATCAACTCACTGTATGTCTTGGACAATTGTTTCTTTATTTGTGAATCATTTAATTTTGAGAGAACTCATTTATTATAACTTGAATGTTTTCATTTTTTAAATATTATTTATTCTAATCATTTCTGCATAGTTATGAATTTCCATGATTTAAATATAAGATATATTTTAGGGGTTTGTCCTTCATCCTAAATTATTGAAGCATTCTTCAAACAACAGGAATCATGTATTGGACACAAAGACAAAAAACACTGTAGGAAGGATGAGTGGGAGCGGGATTGCTCCTGGAAGCCCAATGGCAAGAAGGACCAAACATGAAATCAAGCTATCGCAGAGGCTTGCCAGGCAGTGCTCAGCTTCACCCAATCTCTGGGCAAAATGCCTTGTTGGAACTTGTTACAGGTAAATTTACTGCAATTCCATGAAATTTTTAAATTTAAAATTATTGGAATACCAACTCTTTATTGATTTCACAGGTGTGAAACATCTTCACTGAACTGGCAACTTTTAACACAAAATTTGTTTCACCATTATATTAAGTGCTAGTGTTTTTCCACCTTATCTCATCTTAGATATAGATTTTAAATATATGTAATTTCGAAGCTCATGTACTTTAAGTATTCAAGTATTAAATAGGATAGTCAATGGAATAAAAAAGTGTTCAATTTAAATCTTTTTAATTGATAAGCAATTGACAGAAAGTTGAATGGAGTTGGACTAAATCTGTGTTGGTTGCTCTTAGAAGTGCAATTGATATAATAGATACTATTAAATATATATTTAACAGTTGATTAAAACAGTTTATTCATTTGTAGCAATCATTTTCCTGAGGTTCACTACATGGTATGAGGAAACATTTTTATTTTCCAGTTATATTTCAAGAACTAAGGGAGATTTATAAAATGTTTTCGAAATGTGTATGATAGTGTACGGTCGACTCCCTTTTACTGATAACTTTTATTATAAGTTATTTTTTTGAAAAAGACAATTTCCATCCATGGTAATTCTTCATCAGTGCCTATAATGAGTTTTTATTTCAGTGCTTACTTTCTAGTGTTGCTTTTGTGAGTAATTAATGTATTACTAGTATTGTGTGAACTATTGTAAATAGTCCATTAATCCTACTCAGGAGGTGATGAAAATAAGGTCCATTCAAAATCATATATATATCTTGTATGCTCTTACAGTCACAATTTTTGTTTGATTGGTACCAAACTCGATATTTAATCGTTTCATGTAAACAGAAATATCAAGTTCGTTAGTGGTAGAAATCAGGCCTGTGGGCAGGGGATTTTTGAAAATTTAAAATATCTGTGTTATTATGCTCAGGATCAAAAAATTGAATAGAATTAATCTCATTGCAAGTTAAATGTACTATAAATATTGTTATATACATTTATTCTATGTCTTCAATACTACCCGCAATGTTTGAATTTTTTAGTTTTTAGCCTTCAGTTAACCCCCTACTCATGTCAGAATAGCAGTACGCTGTTATATCATGAACCACTTTCTTTTAAGCCAATTTACCAAGTATTGTTTATAATAGACCTTTATTATGCTGGGGGGATTCGAAAATTCAAAATATATACGTTATTAAGAGTGGGATCATAAAATTTTATAGAATCTTCTTAAACTATTGATATTCTACAATTGTTTTTCTATACAATTTTGCATAACTCAAATGCTAATCAAATTATTTGTACTTGATTTGATTTCAGCCCTCAGTAACCTCCTCCTCCCCTTTTACTCATCAGTTTTTTACATAAAAACAGAGAATATGTGGTGAGGTGAGGTCACAAGTATGCTATGTCTGCAAGTGGGAAATCTACTTAGTTTATGCAGCCCCTGCTTGACGGACTTTTTGACTTTACAGAACATCCATTTCTGTACCATTCTTGTCAATCTTAATTAAACATTAGCAGATTTCCCTTAACCCTTTATACGGCAAGGGCCACTAGTGCGGCTTCTTTGCTCATTCAAACTTGGAGTGAGAGGATTGCGAATAGGTGTCTGCTAGATTTCAGGAGAAAATGAGAAATTATTCCTGAATGTTGTATCGTCTGGAGCAGAGAAACCCCCTTCCCGGCCGCTCAATCTGAGTTTGAATGAACTTGGGAGGTGGTCATGCTAGTTTGATGCTAGGAGCCCTCGCCCTATAAAGGGTTAAGGGAAAATGAACTATTGAGGTTATACTCCTGATGGAATTTTCAAAATTTTCTTTAAATGTTCATTGATCTATGAAAAAAATGAGATCAATCAAAATAATATATATATATATCTGTTAACTCTATATATAAAAGTTTTATGTAAAACTAAAGATCAAGTTCATTAATGATTGAAATCTGACCAGTAACTGGGGAGGGGGAGAATTTGAAATATATCTGTTATTTTACATCGGATTGAAAAATATTATGGAACCGATCTTTTTGAAAATTTAATGTCCTATAAATGTTGTTATATACTTTTTCCCCCTATATTGAATATTAACCGAGATATTGCTGCATGCTTTACTATTGAGCCTTCAGTAAACCCCCATTTCTGCTCATCCAATTTCACTTGAAATTACCATAGTCACTAAACATCTCAAGTCCAATTAACAGTTTAATTCCTGTTTACATATGCTTCTTACTGCGGGAGAAACAGAGAAGAGATGGTCCGATGATGTCATTAGCATGTTATATTCCAGTGCATGGGAAATGTGCGTGACACGCTTTTGTTCTCAGGGTCTACTATGTTAATTTTGCCTATCTACACTGTATAAGCCTGTTGGAAGTGAATGAAGATGTCATGTAAAAGAATATCAAGTATATTTATATCACACAACTTATCAAGGAACACTATTAGACCTAAAAAACATTACTTTTAAGTGATGCGATTATTTGGTCCATTTCCTCTCTCCCAGATGGCACTGCTTCTCTATCATCATTATTCTCTTTTCTGAATATGCATTATTTGAGTTACAATTTTTGTTTGGATCATCTTTAGCTAGGGCTTGTTCTATTCCCTAATTATTACACATTACTTATCAATCCAATACATTTTTTACTACCTTTTCCTTTTCCTAATTCACACTCAATTATTTTGTTAGTATATTTTAGTCTCAGGCACCCTCCATTTAGAGGTTGTCCTTGTTCGTTTGCTCGCTTTGATTTGGAATTTCTCTTTTCTCTTTTTAACATTTATGAGTATCTCCATCACAGAAGAACAGTGTCTGCTGGATGCATTTGTCTCCAGTGTTCTTTCCCTCAGCCCTAACTGGTTACTATACTTGTATAGTACTTGATATTGACATCCTTGTTGTATGTGCATAAGATATAATCCCTTTACAAGTTTAATACTTTGTTACAGAAAAATTTAGTGGAGGTTTTAGGGGACTGCTAATTCAAATATCGAAGTATCATTATTTTAGAAAGAACTGAATTGTTAGATTCTTTGTTGGATTGTGAATATACAATTTTTTAAAATATTGTTATCCTGTAATTTTTGTTTTGTTTCATTGTTACAGCTCCATTCTTTTTCTCTCTTTTTCAGCATTTGGTTTATTCATTTACCAAGCTATGTCTTAACATCACATAACCCTCCAGCTACTCTACGATATGCCTATGATCTACTCATTAGGATACATAAGAGCAATATACCTCCTACAGATGAGGTAATTATGTTTTATTGTATTCTTGCTTTTTTGTAATAATAAATGCTATTCTTAATTATGTATTCTTAAAGCGTATATGCTTTATGAATTCATAAGGCTATAATTTCCTATAGAATGCTTATAGTCTTGTCTTTGTGTCTGTTTGCTTTTTTACTGCTTTATATCAAATACATCCAAATGATGAATTAGTGTCAAGTTCCAAGTTAGGTGATGTCAGGCTTGTCACTCGAAACTTTCTGTTTTCTGTCTCTCTCCTTTTCCACCATAATTCAATGAAATATTTGTGAATGTTCCATTTTTTACTTAACCAGTTATGATAATAAAACAAATTAATACAAGTCTTTGTTTATTATTTCTTTGTCATTTTTCTCTTTTTCCTTCTCTTTCTTTTCTAACGTTTTATGTTAATATTCAAAATAGATTAGGTGTTTTTTCACTGGTTCTCTTCGGAAATTTGTTCAACAGACACTTGAGGGCATTTTTATTCAACACTCAGGCAATTTTTAATTGGATTATAACTTTCAGGTATGCTATCGTGTAATGATGCAACTCTGTGGAGTTTATAGTCAGCCAGTTGTTGCTGTTAAACTTCTTTTTCATATGAAGAGAGCAGGTCTTCAACCTAATGCTATTACTTATGGTTTTTATAATAGAGCTGTACTTGAAGCTACTTGGCCTTCAGGAATGAACAATTCTAGTCAACTGTTATGGAATAAGTTAAGGTATGTTATTAATATTATAACCTGCATTTCAAAATAATAATAAGTATTGAGAGATTGAAATAAAAAAATTATATATTACATAATATATAAGATAGGATGGATAGATAGATATCAGATGATTTTCCCCCTGCCGGTCGGGGAGGCCACTGCGGTCCTGAGGTCCTATTGTGCAAGCCTAAAATTTCTACTCAGAATGGCTTTATTTTTCTTATAACATATGTATAAGATAGTAGAGCTTGCTGTGGTTGGGAAATGAAGGTCATATCCACAGTGTTCATTCATGAGGAGGTACTTAAAGAAACTGGATTTTGCACTGATAGCAAAATTTGGATCCAAATAGAACATATTTTGTAGTGTTTTTAAGAGTGTTTTATTTAACTTGGCATAAGTTTGGTTGTGAATCATAAATTAGTTTATTATTTATTTGATTTAAAATTAAATCACTGAAGTATAATATCTTATAAGAAAATTAGTTATTATTAGAAATCATTTTAAGAGGTAATTTAAATGCAATTGCTCCTTGTTTTATGTTGACATCAGATTCTAATTATCTGATTTGCTCATGTAATAGGTTAAAACTATATGTGAAGCATTTTAATTTTTGGTTTTTTATATCAGTTTTGTTAATGACTTTTAAAAAAATAAAAAATTAATAAATGATTTTTTTCAGAGAACTACAGTTACTATGAAATTTATGATTTTTATTACTTATGCTTGTTATTATATATTTAGACGTTTATTTAATGTTTTGTTTCTTTATCCTTCAAGTCAATTTTCTCCTTAGGAATGTAATTTTGGGTGCAGCTCTTTTCAAAAAGGCAGGTGCAGCTGCAGGTAAAAGGAGATTATCTACTACTGCTGAAGAAAGCTCTTCAACGCTTGATCCTGCAAATTGTGGATCAAGGACTTCTATAGACAGCTCCGAGAGCTTATATCAAAAAATTAATGGTATGTCTACATTTATACTTCAGCATCTGGAATAGAATGTTCGTAGTCAGTCTTTAGAGCCTGCTTTCACATCTCATTCGGACGTAAAATGCATTAATTGAAAATGTGATGTTTTGCCTGCACTATAAGCGCATTAAGTTGTTTAGAAGAACTGCTGTTCTATTTAGTCATGAAATAAGTTAACATTTGCTTATTGATTTATTTGATTAATGTAGAGTTTTCTATTCTATATATTTAAGTGTAGAGAATACTTCTTTCTTCAGCCTAGAAAACATATTGAGAAATACAATTTTGCAGAGATTTTAAAGGAAGAGGAATCTGTAACAAATGATGCTTCAACCAGAAATATAGAGAGCCAAGAAATAGTATCTGAGTGTGGTATGTCCATTTGTGGAAACTCGCTCTATTCATTCTGCTTTCTGTAATCCTTTTCTGCTTGCTAGTAATTCAACCCCTCACTTCTTTTAACATTGGCTACTACTCTAAGGAAGTCTCCAGATCAAACCAGTTTTAGCAGTCTTCCTTATATATATTTACACACATACACACACAAATTTTTTCAGAAATTTCGAAATATAGATTGTTTACATTGTGTGGTCCAGTCACCTTAAAGCTATTATTATTTGAAGTCTATAGAGTGATCACTTAGTTTTGATTTCAGTATTTTACTCTCTCTCTCTCTCTTTGAGATGTATATTAACCCTTTAGATGCCCAGCAATCATACTTCGGACATAGCCCTACTGCCAATCACTCTCCTGAGGTCAGACATCCACAGGCCTACCAATCTATACACCCGTTATTTCCTGCTCTTTACCTGCCCACTTTTTATTAAATTTTATTTGTAACCAGTTTTTATACAGGGTGGGGCAGAATGGACTCCCTGATTTGAAGGATGAATTGTGAAAGAACAAATAAAGATAATCTCAAAACGTTTTTATTTCCCAAAACTACATTCAATGCCATTTTATTCTCATTTGGTTTTGAAAATTAGTTCATCCAGGTGACGACCTTGGCGAACAATGCACATGCTGAGTCGTTCAAAAAAGTTTCCGAAAACTCTTCTCAGCATATCTTCTGATATTCCAGCAACAACATCTGTAATTGCCTCCTTAAGGGCTTCCAAGTTTCTTGGTTGAACTTTGTAAACCTCAGCTTTGAGACAACCCCAAAGAAAAAATCGCATGGGCTCAAATCCGGCGAGCGAGGGGCCATGGAACATCCCCACGTAAGGAGATCAGGCTATGAAGAGGTCTTGGGTGGAGCCCAGACTTGAAGCGCATTTTTGCGCAAGGTCGTCACCTGGATGAACTAATTTTCAAAACCAAATGAGAATAAAATGGCATTGAATGTAGTTTTGGGAAATAAAAACGTTTTGAGATTATCTTTATTTGTTCTTTCACAATTCATCCTTCAAATCAGGGAGTCCATTCTGCCTCACCCTCTATATAAACTGTATTAAAAAGCTAATAAGTGAGTAAATTTATTAACTTTTGTAGTTAACTACTGAATCGATAGATTTCATGGGGCATTAGTGAAATTAAGTGGATCAACTACATTTTTATATAAATCTGGGCATTATTTCAAATATGGCCAAACTAATAATGGCAATTTTAGGAAAACTTAGGTATAAACTGATCCATGGTGTAGGGTACATGAAGGGATGAGAAATTTCAGTCATCTGCTCTGCTCTAAGGATATAAGTTGAGTAAATAATAAGCCCATGCTGCTTGTTGGGGTGGTAAATAAGAAGACCTCATAGCGATAACCGTCAGATAACTGTGAAGGTCACAGAACTAAAACTATGGGTTACTGAAATGCCAGACAGAAATCGTGTTTACACATCCATTTCCTGTAGGGAATTACAATGTGAAACATTGCATACAAAGGGTTAAGATACTCTCATCCCCGGACAGCTCCAAACTCTTTAGAAAACTAGATGGTTTGATTACCACTTATGTTTACGAGTTTCTCTATAGTGTGGTAGTTAATGGTTAATTATAAATAAAAATCCTATAGAAATAGGTTATTTCACTTTACCCACATGTTGTTTTTACAGGTTATGCCTAGCTTCTGGTCCCAATAACAGAAATTGCAGATTTCAACACAAACAAATAAGGGGATAAAAGAGTATCCTAAGTATTGGGTTGTAAAATAAGTTCATAGTGCTTTTTACAGGTGATTTCAATAAAAATTTCAGATGCTTGTAAATATTTGTAATCAATTATATATTGACCCATTTTGATCTATTACATGTTCCCATCTTTCAGATAATTTTTTAATTCTGTCCTCCCAGAACTTCTCATATTTTTGCACAATGAACTCATCTATGTGCATTTTGTAGTCCTTGAGCGAATTAAAAGTGTTTCCTGTTAAGAGAGTTTTGAAGGGCCCGAAATAAGTGAAAATCAGTTGTGGTAAGGTCTGGTGAATAGGGTGGGTGGGGGATCACATCCCAGCCAACCGTCTGTGCTGCAATTTTTTTTTTCTATAAATGTTATATAAAACTTTTTTCTATCTTAAATATTAACTGAGATATTTGGATGTTTTAATTTCCAGCCTTTAGCAATCCCCAACTCTTACTCATATCATATTAACAATAAGTTGTTATATCATGAACCATTTTATTCGAAGGCTAAATACCAAATATTGTCTTCAATGTACATTCATTAAATAAGATAAATGCAACTACTTTGTGTGATGACTCCACCAATTAAGATTTTACGTTCTTAACTTAAAAATGTTTATTTGACTAATACCATACTGGATGTTTAATTGTTTTGTGGAATACTTGAGATCATTGTCATTAATAGCTGAATTCGGACAGGGGTGGGGGCAATTCATTGAAAATTTGAAATATCTCGATTACTATCAGTCAGATAGAAAACTTTTTAGAGAGTTAATCTTATTAAACTATTCATACTCTTCTTGTTTTGTAAATTTGTAAGTAGCTCAAATATTTAGCATGTTATTATTCATACTCCCTAGTTGTCAGTCTTCAATAAACCCCCTATACTACTCATAGGATTTTTATTTAGAAATAGAAAATATATAGAGAGATGACATTACTAGTGGGCCATTCCAGCATTAGGGAAATGTACTTTTTTACTCTCCCATTTGTAACTGACATTTTTCCTAAAGTATGTGTTTTTGTAATGTTAGGACACTTAATTTGAATCCATTTGAATATTTTTATTAAACATGTTTTATAATTTCTTAATTTGAGAATATTTTCTTTAAATATTTTAGTATTTGTTTTTCTTCCACAAATCTCATATATAATGAATGATTTGTTATATGTATTTATTTTTATGGTTTCTTTTGCTCTTATTCTATATTTTCATTTCTGTTCTATTGACTAGCTCTGTCAATTATATCATTGCTTAATTTGATGTTCAGAAACTATGTTCATCTCTTCAAGGCAAAAACTTTAGCTTATTTTTGAAAGTTCTGTAAAAATAGTAATTGAATTATGACATTTTTGCTTTATTGCGTTTGATGTAATTTGGGTTGTATCTGGATTCTTCCTGAAACTTTTTTTGCATGCCAGCTTATGCATGCCTTCTTTATGTGTTTGAATGGTGTCATGTTAATTTATAATTAACTTGTATTGAAGCTGTAAAAAGGTTTGTTAGTGTGGAAATAGAGAGGAACTGAAACAATAAATACTGACAGGTGTAGTGATAGCTGCACAGCGAATAAACTGAATGGTGGTGTAAGTAACATAACCCTGAGTATACCAAAAATGTCTCTTATGGATATTTTATATGATTCATTACTGTTTTAACCATTAGTTTTATTTATTTTTATCTTCCATTATTGCATTGGCCGAGCATTTCTACATAGTGTGGTTAGAAATATATATGAGAAGGCAGGTCCTGTTCAACTACAAAGAATAGGGAGGCACATCCAGCATTGGACTGCTCAAGGCCATTGCTTATGAACTACAATTGTAATATTGTGACTTTTGTTTTGTAATAACATAATAGTAAAGAACCAAGTTTAAATATCAAAGAAATCAATCAATCAAATATCCAAGAATAAATTAATTATTGATGTGTTTTTGAAATTTAAAGGATAATTATTATTCTTTGAGTTGTAATCATTTCATTCAAGGTAGAATATTTTATAATCCAACAAATGGAAACGATTTTGTCAATTAATATTTTGGTTTGTTTTATTTTATTTTATTCCTGAAGGTTTTAGAAGAAAAAGTTAATTATGTGCACTGAAGTTGTATTAGTTAAACAACTATCTGTCACAATCACAGGGATATACTCAATTAAAAAATGGTTTTGAAATCCATATCCGATATAATGGGGAACTTGTATTTATCAGTTACTTGCCATATTTGTATTATGATTCTTTTAATTAAAGTTTGTGACTTTGAGCTCCAGCATCAAATAATTCTCGTTAAGCTTGGGATATTGGTCAGCATACACAATACAGTAATTGTCCTGCTACAAAAAATGTGTGTGGTTCAGACACATTTGCAGGTCATTACTATTTAGTTTCAGGGAATTTCTTAATTTTATTTGTTATATTAAATGTGTTATGCTATTGAAGGATGATTATATAGCTGGCATATATCGGTCTGGGTCTTGCTCCAATCAGTTTAGTGACTATAAGTAATTTTTGGTTTCTGATTGTGGCTTATTCAATACTAGATTCTGATCATTTCCTTCATTTCAGGAATATTGAGACTATATCTTATAGTTTTATTCTGCGTTTTATCTAGTAGAGTCCTTGTGACAACCCTAATTTATAGTTCACTGGGCCGGGCTGGTCCGTCCAAGGGCATAAAAAGGCCACAAGAATTAAATTTAATATATTAATGCTAGATATAATTTAGTATTTTACTGTTGTGATTTTTTCAAAGTCATTTTTGCAAGAAAAGGGATTTCATAAACACCTATCTATGTTTATTAATGTACTAACTGACTAATTATGAATTATAAAATATGCATATCAATTAGTGGTTTAGTTCAGTCTGTATACAATACTCTTGTCGAATCTATGGTCAGTGGCTGTCATTTCTGGCTGATTGAGTACACGTGGCAAACGCTTTTGGTGTGAGGGACACCATTTTCAAGCCTGTCGAATGTTGCTCTAAAATAAGTAGTATTACTTATTATCAAGAGGGTTGAAAATGTTATTAAAAGTGCTCGCCACATGTACTTGACCAACAGCCTCAATGAACGATGAGCATGAAATGACGTCTCCTACCAATAGATTTGACAATGGTTACAAAATTTGAATTATTTTGATAATTTTTCTAACAGGCTTATTCACTTAATTCTGTTTATTTGTAAACTCATTACTGTTTTTCATTTATTAAATTCTGAATTGTGCTTTAAAGTTTGAGTGTTTATTTATAGTGATTCCATATTCTACTTTTATGACCAAGACATAGTATAAGCCTCAATACCTTGATAATCCCATGCCGGCTATAGAAGTCTGAGAAATTATGCTACTAAATGACTAACATTCTTCACCTAATGCTCAAAATCAAGTTAAACAATTTCAAAGTAAATTCTTTGATTTCCTGTTTGACTCATTTGTTTTTTAATTTTGTCCTTATTAATTCCTTGGCATGCCATCCAACTCATGCTACCATCATTCCATAACTCCTTTCTCCATATTACTTGGATGTCATACAGATCAAGTGTCTACAATATTTAATTTTATGACACAATTTATAAAACGTTTTATTTTATTTTTCAGAGAATAATGTTTCCAATACAGAAGGTTTTGCAGCATTCGATAAATTTCGGTCACGTGTGGGTAGTATTGTTAAACCTAGAGGATTACCTCTTATCACACCATCATCTACATTCAAACAGCCACCTTGTAAGTTTGTTTTTTTCAATTCTTTATTTATCATTTAGCCCTGTAACCTGTAAAAAGTTCATTTAACAAATACTGATAGTTCAAATAAACTAATATTAATATCTGTATTTCTTTATTAAGAAAATAAATAATAATAATAAAAAAGTAGGTTCACATGCATAATGAATAATGTTTCAAAATTGTTTAAGCAATGAAAATATTCAAGCCACTGTTTGAAATTTCAAAAAATGGTTACCATAACATACACAAGTAAATGTAACATTATATATACATAATAAAATTATAATAAAGATTAAGTAAGGGGTAGCTCAGATAGATAAATGCAATAACACAACATTGAAATTATAATTTCTATGCTGGAACACTGTTTTATATTTTTGGTCAGTGTAGACCTTATTACTTGAGAAAATATCACACACAAAGCTACTAAATCATTTAGTATAGAACTTTATATGAAATTCAGAAAGGATTCGACTGTCGCCCATAAATATTTCTCCATAAATGTTTCTGCTGTTGGATGGCTGCTCCTTATCTTACAAGGTATACAGTGTTCCCAAAACTTTTAAATTTGGAGTATGTTTTTCTGTGTGATGTATTTCAATGGCAACAAATCATTTCGGTTTCCTTGCAATTAACGATTTTTATTTCAGTCGAAAGCAGTGCTGGCCTTCTGATTACTGGTCTTGGAGGTCCACTCAAGGAAGAAAATTTAGATTTAGATCAAATTGATTCATTAGTTTCACAATCAAATGTTAATGCTAATCCAAAAAGGTATTATCGAAGTGGGTCATGTACGGAATTCAACCATACTCAGCTTCGTCATACTCCAACCAGCCCTAAGCCAACTAATAATGAAACTGCATATAAAATGTTAAGGTAAGGCTTTTTCTATTTAAACAGTTATTTTCATTTATTCATATCTTTATTAACTTATATTCAAATAATTTACTCATTTTGTAATTCATTCTTAATTTTGAAATGGTATTGTTAGTCCTTTCATCCTAAATACAGCAAATTTAAAAATAAGTTAAAACTTAAATTTAAACTCAGCTCTGCTATTAAGGCTACTTGGTTAGGATTCTTTACAGCTTTTCACCATTTTATCAGATTTCCTTTAAGGGAAATCAGCTATTGAGGTCGTACTCATGAGGTGATTTTCAAAACTTTTCTTCAAATGCCCATCAATCCTACCTAGGAGATGACAAAAATGAGGTTCGTTCAAAACTATATATATATTTCTATTGTATGTGTGTATATCACTGAACTCCTCCTAAACGGGTGAATCGATTTGAATGATTTTTTTTGTACGCATTTGGGTGATGCCTTGGATAGTTTAGTGTCACAAATCAGCCTGGCAGATGGAGCAGGAGTGGGGGTCGTAAGGGAGGCCTGAAATTAAAAATAGCGACATTTCGTTTCCTATTGGTTTTTTGGGAAATATGCCCACGATAAAAGTTGTTTATTTTGTTATTTAGAGTAACTTTTGTTATATTCATTTTTGTAATGTAACAAAGTATAAAAGAGATATACACTAAAAAATTAAAGTGGGAGCCAAAATTTTTATTGGGCACTAACGATTGAACCGAACTTAACAAAACTCTATACGTAAATTAGCATTAATTCTTCCATGATTATAAGCTATATTAAATTTTTTAGGTTCGAACGGGAGTGGGGGTTATAAGGGAGGTCTGAATAAAAAATTCGCGATATTTTATTTTCTATTTGTTTTTAGGCAAACGTGCACATAACAAATGTGGTTTTCTGTGTTATTAAAAGTAGCTTTTGTTTTAAAAATAATATTAAATTTAATATCCTAATCGCTTGAATATTATGCAGGACATCTGTCGGGTCTACTAGTATATATATATGTATATATAAATATATATATATATATATATATATATATATATATATATATATTTGTCTGTTACCGCTCTAGTGGTCGCGATTCTTGTTTAATCGTTCCAAAACTCGATATTTAGTCATTTTATGTAAAAAGAAAGATCAAGTTCTTTAACAGCTGAAATCGGACCAGGGAGAGGGCGAGTTTAGAGGGGAGGATTTTTGAATATTCGAAATATCTCAGTTACTATAAGTCGGATCGAAAAATTGTATAGAACCAATCTTATTGCACATTAAATGTACTATAATTATTGTTATATACATTTATTCTCTATCTTGAATATTAACCGAGATATTTGCATTTTTCAGTTTTCAGCCATCAGCAAACCCCCACTTCTACTCATGTTACATAAACAATACTCTATTATAAACTTAAATATCAAATTGTTGCGATCTGGCTGCGGCGATAAGCAGTGGAAGCTGAAATATATGAAAAATCCCACAACCAAATCACTAACAAGAATTTAGGAAGGGCCACCAACAATCGACTCAAGTCCAAATTCAAATATATAAATTTATTTATAATAAAAATATTCACCAATTATAAATATTAATGATTAAAATGAAAAGGCACCTTTATAAATATAATGGGGGACACTTAATAATACTTAGTCTATATTACAATAAAAAGACTTAGCTGTTTAATAGAAGTGCTGACTTAGCCGTGAGAGATAGAGTAGCTTAGGCAGGCAGGAACAAGCTGAAGGATTAACTCTCCGAGAAGCAAGGTCTCCCTTCCAGAGGATGCCGAATATGACTGACCTTAATCCCTCGTAAGAGGGTCCTTTTATAGGGCTAATCCGGGAGTGAACTTTGAACTGCCGATCGAAATACGCTCAAAAAGAGCATTTAACGTGAATTAATTATCGAAATTCATCCGTATTATTACTTAGTATACCGACGTAAAGAGCTGTGAATGTTATTATCAAAATCCATCGGTGTTATCTATGAAAATGCTAGAGCACATGGTGACTTCACTCTAAATTGGATATAATTCTTATTTAAAGGTAAAAACAATACATTTAAGCATTCATACATAATAATCTTAACGTGCTCTGTGCTGGGAATACTCAGAATATAAAATATATGGCCATTTATAATGGGCTTATGTAATGTAATGTCAATTTCATTACAAAATATTGTATTCAAGAGACCTTTATTATACGAGATACATGCAAATATACTAAAATGTGATTGATTGAGATAACAATTATTCTGACTCATTATTAATTACAGTACTAGATATAGTAAATAGTTCTCAATAAAATTAATATGTTATATTCTGATATATTTCAGTAATTGTTTTTATTTACGGTGTGAGGCTAGCAGATCAGTTTGTTTATATTTCAAACGCTTTCTGTTGGCAGGTTATTGAAATTGACTGAAACGTTTCTTATTTCTGTTTTTATTTATTCACTTAATATTCACAGTGGTGTTGTGTTAGTAGTATGCAGATTTATCTATTATAAACGAAACGAGGTTAATCTGCTTAATTTACGCAGGCCCTGCGTGACAGACTTTTTTAACTTATGTGAAAGAAAGTACTTTATTTGTTGATCCCTTCATAATAATAAATAATAGCGTAAACACTGTTATTTTCTCTCCAAAACTACATGCAATAATTTTTCTAGATATATCTTGATGTGGATCATATTGATTCCACTAATGTTTTTCTTCTAAAATGTTTCTGTCTATTATGTTGACACCAGCACTCATTATTTTAAGGATTATTTTGAAAGCCATTTGAAGTAACATTTTATGTAAACATGGGATAACCATTGAATAATTTATGAAATTATCGTTTATTTAAAATGACATTGAACCTTACCTATTGAGGTTGTCACTGTAATATGATATTTCAAAAATTCAACTTTCTACCATTCACTTAATATATGATAAAGAAGAGATTAGTTCATTATCATGTATAATGGTAAGAATATAATCAATATATAATGGTAAGAATTAGTTTTATTTTTACCTAGCTATTGTCTGTCTATAAGATTAAACATTTCTTTAAAAATTTTTTTTATTTGTAGGTCTGAAAGTTTTGCTAATGATGCTGGAATTTTGGCTAAATTAAACGCTTTAAAGCTAGAAGGTCCTCCACTTCCTGCAGCTGCAGAACCTCAAAAGCCTAAGTCACAACAAAGTCTAAATAAGCTTGGCCAGTCTAGAATGTTTAGCCGCAGAGGGAGCTTAAATTTGCGAAAGATGAAGGAGGCCTCAACGGCTATTTCAGATAGCTGTGAGTCATCTTCAGAAAACCTAGGTGAATTTGAACTTCACACCTCTTTATATATATATATATATATATATATATATATATTTAAAAAAAAACATGTTTGTGTACAATTAGTAGTTCTACTGTGTCTGGGGGTTTAATTGCAGCTTTTTCCATCAGGGTTTTCATTATATAAGTTTAAAAATTAAAATTGAAATTACATTGGGTTGAATTGTGTCAGTAATAACTTACTCGCTTTATCACCCCGCCTCCCATGAAGGGATCACTGACTAAGGAAGGATTGTCTTCTGTGCTACGTCCTTTTAGATCATGAAATCTGTGATCTGATGTGATTTATTTTCTGACGTTAGTGGTTTTGTTGATTCCTTGGTAGTATGACAAAAACTATGTTACATTAAAAAGGGCTTACAAAAAGTAACTTTAAGTTTTTCAAGAAATGCTCATGTTTTGCATTCTATAGTATTTGCAAGTGTTATTTTACGACTTCAATTATGTAAGTTAATAATTACTCTGTTCATTATTATTTCAGGGAGGTCAGTCGGAGGAAGTATAGAAGATATGAATGGCATCATCACACCTAAGAAACATAAAATATTGAATCCTTTTGGTTCTCGTTTACAAAAATTCTCTCAAGATACTGGGAATTTAAGGAATGGTCCAACATCAAAATTAGGGAACATTCCACAAGTTAAGAGTGATAGCCACTTGAATAGGACTCCTTTGAACAGCCCCAGCCGAACTCCAGTTACTGAGAATGATCCCCTTGGTGCTCTCATTGCAGACAATGAGTTTCATGAAGAAACCAATGAGAAAAATGAAGTTTCAAGGACGACTTCAGAAATAGAGCTCGATCAGTCTGGAAACCCCATTCTCTTTGATAGGAGGTTGGGTGATTGGGGGTCTTCTGTTGTTAGAAGTGCAACGTTCACTAACCAAGATGAATCCGAAGAAGAACCAGAGCCTAGATCCAAGTCCCTCCATAGATCTTCAACAATGCCTACTGCTGATCATCCATCTGCCCAGTCACCATTTACCAACTTCAAGTTACCATTCACGTGAGCATTTTTCTTATTGTTTTCCAATTGCATGTTAACAATCACTGTTCAATGCATGTTATACTTGTATGATGCTTGTTTCTTTGTTTTTCTTTCACGTTTTCTAAATTTTTGTTTTTATTAGTTTGTTTTGCATAAATTGCTGTTTATATTTTTATTTGTTAGGATATGCAAATTAATAATTTTCTAATTATGGTTAGTTTTCTCAATTTATATACTTATAACATTTAACATAACAAGACAGAAAATTTTCCATCATTGAAACATTTTAAGGGCATGTGATAAACCAAATAAACAGTTTTCATTGCTTTTTGGCGTAACTACCTTTGTCTAGGTAAAAGTCTGTAAACTAAGCAAATTTCCCATGTGCTGGTATAACACGCTTGTGATCTCATTTGAGCACTTATACTCTATTTTTATGTAAATATCCGGTGAGTAGAAGGGGGGTCTGAAGGCAGAATACAAGAAAGTACGAATAACTCCCATTATACTTGAGTATAATGTATATAGCAACAATTGTAGAACATCAATAGTTTAACAAGATTTGATGTATACCATTTTACGATCCGACTCATAATAACAGAGATATTTTGAATTTTCAAATGCCCCCCCCCCCTTAAAGATAATTATTTATTATCTTCAATTAAAACTAGAATTATGAAACTACCATGATACTATTATTATTTATTAAAAAAAAAATTAATATCCTGCTATTTGAAAATTCTATTAGATCTACTAATTCTAATTCTTCTAATTAATAATGTGGTCTTCTAATGATACTGAAGAACCTATAGCAATCCTTCAACTCCTTAAGAAAATCAGCCACTCTCCTATGGTTTATCTACTGACTCTGGTTATTATAAAACTAACCTTTAAAAGAAGCTATGTAAATAACAGCATTTGATTTTTCGAATTAATAATTAGTAAATTAATGTAATGGTAGCAATAATTTTGTCTTAAATGTTGTATAGATACAAATTTATTTTTTAGAATGTTACATTCTATTATGAAGGAATTACTAAATGAATAGTATATTATTTATTTTATGAACTATTTGCAAATACTTGATTAAATGATAAAAATATTGTATTTTTGTTGTAAACATTACTGATAATTTGCATATTCTAACTTAATTTATATTTGTTTTAATTTTGGTTGAGTAGTGCAAGCACAATAACATTAGTAATGTCCACAGCCGATATTCCCCTGGAAGATTTAGCCTTCGCAAAGCAACGGATATTAGGATTGGCACACAGATGATTGAGAGTGCTATTACAAGTCTCAGGTAGAGTTATTTCTAGTATACAATTAACCTTTATTTATATTTAAACTTTTTTTTTCCTGATTATTAGATCCATCTGAATTATTATGGACTTAGTAATTGTGTCTGTTTTATTTATTCAATGATTGTTAAAATTATATTTTATTCATTATTTTGATTCCATAGGTAGGTTTGATCTTCTTGAGCCGTTTTTCTTTATTAAGTTAATTCTTTTAACTATTTTTTGTCTCTCCTTGTAAGTATTGTTATGTCTTGTAGTTAGTGAAGTATGACAAAAGCCCCCCAAGGTAGGATAATATTAGGCTAATAAATGTATTTTGGGAAATATATTTTCTTCTTTTCTTTTTTTAACGCAACATGTTTTTTTTCTTTGTACATTAAGGGTATTATTAAGAAAGGGACCTTTTTGAAGGGTTTTTGTCATTTCGATATCAGAAATACTAGTATTTTTAATGTATCTTTCTTGTGCTTGTGCTTCTTGTTATATTTACTACTGGACATTAGGTCCAATGACAGCGTGAAATTTCAACTCTCATCAATTCACTTCAATAAACTTTCAATAAATGATTATGAAATATTTGCCATTGTTAGAGGTACAGATGTAGATTTAAAACCATCGTGGAATTTCACAAATATGTCATAAATATCTTTTCATACTGCTATGCCTGTTCTAAAACTTTTAAAGTAATCACATTTGTAATATTATAGAAATAGTTTTAGTTCAAAAAGTGTTTTTTTTTTTCATATTTTAAATGGCTGCCCCTTCTTGGAAAACTGTTGTGGGATGGTGTGTCATTAAAAAAAAAAATCAATTTCATGAAAGCCAATGCTGTATTCTTTAAAGTCCTGTAGAGATGTCCTATATCGATTATTACATTACTAGTTCTCCCTTGTCTATTACATATTTATAGTTTTTCTGCTTTTAGTAATAAATTATAAAAATTCCACAATAAATACCACAATGATTTAAAACTCTTGTGTTTCTTCGCTAATTGATTGCCAAAGATCTATAGTCTTTATCTTTCTTCAGAACTAGGGGTATCTCAAATTACTTTTCTGTTGCTTGGATGACATTAGTTTCAATTCCAGAAGCTGCAGATATTGTTAAACACCATTTGAGGCCTCAGCAGACAAAGCGAAGTGTGGAAACTTGAAAAAACTAAAAAAAAGTTCTAATGACATTCATTTCATCAAGCATGTTATGACATTTGACCGAATGAGTGTAAATAGTTTGTTACTTTGAGATTCATCGTGACATTGGCATGATTATTGAACATTTAGCACAAACGTGGCTTCAAATGAGAAGAAAATATGGTTTATATTTCGAAGAGTGGAAATTTGTTAATTTAAAAAAAAATAAAATGGTAAAAATAGACAGGCTTCTTTATCACACTGGCAGATAATACACCCTAAAAATTATAATTATTAGAAGTAAAATATACTAGTAACATTTGAGGAGCAAAAAATATTTAATAATTGAAAGCTTCGGTGTTTTTATACATCAGCTTTCAAAAACACAAAGGTTCTCATTTTTCAAAACTTAGAATCCATATATTGATAACTGTGTAGGATGTTTGCTTTGGAATTTTTGTTTTATATTGCCATCTTTGAATCAATAGCTAGAGATGTGATGATTAATCAATTTCAAGATGTGCATTTGGGAGTGAGAGATGAATGTATGTTAATTCAGAATTATTTTTTCACCTTTACTAGTTGATCCGAGAAGTGGACTAAATTATCACTGTACCATGAAGGATCTGCTTTGAGGCATTTTTTCCTAAATCCCTCCACTTACTAATGCTACATTCTATATAAATATAAGTTGTTTTATCTGTCTGTAGAAGGCTTGAATCTGGTGGTCTCACGTAAAACGCATTTGCCCTGTTTACTTGACAATGAGCCGGTAATTATGACTTCTATTGACAGATTTGACAATATATATGTAATATATGTTGGTGGGACATACTCACTCCTTGATATTCTGTAACCATTAGGTTTATGTGTATTTTCATCAAAATCCAATGGAGGCACACTATTTTAGGCCATTCTATGACCATTGGGTTCAAAATCAGAAATTTAACTATTTTTTTTACTCCCCCCCCCCTCTTGGTAAAGGTAATCCAATCTTATGAGTCACTTAATAGAAGGGCATTTTATACTTCTTATTTTTTGTTTATCATTGTTCATTACTTGCCAAATACAGGGTGCGTCAGAAAGGACGGACGGTTTTTAAAAAGTTATAAAACAGTTAATTTTTACTCAAAAACAAATTTATTGATGCAATAAGGTTCACGAGAAAATAGCATTTGAGACAGTCAAGTGTGGAAAATAACCTCAGGCAAGTGGTGGCTGAAATTGTTGATGCAGTGCTGGAGGCGTTCTTGGAAGTTCGCATAGACTCTCTCCAACATTGCTCCCTCAACTTGGGCGACTTCCACGCGAATTTTGTCCTTCAATTCGTCCAGAGTTCGGGGCTTGTGTCCGTATACTCTAGCCTTGAGGTGTCCCCACAAGAAAAAATCAAATATGGATAAATCTGGGGACCGAGGAGGCCAATGAACATTGCCAAATCTGGAAATGAGGCGACCAGGGAAGAGAGGGTGAATAACGTTCATTGTTGCTCTGGCTGTGTGGGCGGTCGCCCCATCTTGCTGGAACCACACACGTCGGGTTGGGACACAAGCCCCGAACTCTGGACGAATTGAAGAACGAAATTCGCGTGGAAGTCGCTAAGTTGAGGGAGCAATGTTGGAGAGAGTCTATGCGAACTTCCAAGAACGCCTCTAGCACTGCATCAACGATTTGGCCACCACATGCCTGAGGTTATTTTCCACACTTGACTGTCTCAAATGCTATTTTCTTGTGAACCTTATTGTATCAATAAATTTGTTTTTGAGTAAACATTAACTGTTTTATAACTTTTTAAAAACCGTCCATCCTTTCTGCCGCACCCTGTAGAATGTATCAGTATAAAATATTTTTTAATTATATATATTTGTTTTTAATAATCACACTTTTTTTATTTTTGTGCGTTTTTGTTTAAAAAGTGAAGCATGTTGATGTTGCCAATTGAATTAATGAATTTTTAATTGAATATTTGTAAATACTTATATATTTGGTAAACTTTATGCAATCCTATAAATAAATGTTTTTTTCTGTCTTATTGTAAAGAGCTGGGATTTAGTGCACCTTGTTATATGTAGCACTTGCACATTATTGCATCTTTCACAATCATTAACAAAATTAATTTTCTCTTTTGTAAATAATTAGTTTCTTTTTGAAATAGATTCATTGGTTTTCTAGTGATAGTTCTGCTTGCTGAATGTTAAAAATCCTATTTACTCAAAATATGTTATATTGTTGCGTAATTGCTGTTCTCAAGCTAATAATTTATTTTTCTTGTTTATAGATATAATGGTTTTTCTTCTGTTAACTATTAAGACACTAGGTTATCAAGTTATTTTTAAAGTTTTATCTTTTAAAAATGTTAATATTAATGGATTTATTTTTCAGATTTTTGAGCATGAATTAGTTCATTTTTCTGAAAGCTGGAGTTAAATTCAATGAGAATCATAGACATTTTTATTAAGGGAGGACAAAAATAATTACTTTAAAACTAAAGTAAACTTCCTGTTAACTGTATCAATTGTCTACTTGTGGTTTGCAGGTTCATCCAACAATAGTTTAGTTTTAGAAAATTGAACTCGCTATTACATTAAGATTTGAAGAATTCGTACCTATCAAACACATTTTCTTGTGGAAATGTGTGGTTGTCATATTGTTCTTTTCTGTGATGTTTGAACATAGAAATCTCAAATCATAGGTTCCTACTTCTTCAATTAAGTAGACCCTGAACTTCTTTATTTAAGTATTCCCTAAACTTCTTTATTTAAGTAGTCCCCCAACTCACAGAAATAATTGTTGGTAGAAGTGAGATGGGCAAGGGTTTATACATGGAAGCATTTTAAATTTTCCCAATGGGAACATTTTTTTGGATTGTTTGCTAATTACTAACATAAGGGATGCTATCAAAATGATCAACTTAATCAAAAATGGGCTTTAGGGAGTGTCCAACAGAAAATTCCCTTGATATCTGGAAACCTTTCTTTATATTTTTCGCAATTGCAATGCTTTATTTACTTCATACAGAATGTAAAAGTGAAACCCACCATACTTCCCTAGAAGATGCAATATTGTACTCTAAAAGGAAGTGGGAAAAGAGATAGGCTTAGGCAAAGATGCTTTAATGTCTTGCAGAAGTTAGGGCTCCTTAATCAAAGAAGCCTGACTACGAACCTTGTGTAATAGTCAACAGTGACAGAGGGAGATGTCTTAAGTTCTTCCTGGACTGCAGTTGTTTATAAGTGACTATGACACTCCATAGTTCCATGAACAAGAAAGTCATTCAGTGTTCATTAGAAGGGAGTCTGTTGAGCATTCAATTGTTTCTTCTTGTCTCCATGAAATTAGCCAATTGGGAAGAAGTACTCAACTTAGAGTGCGCACCACATTTGATTAAAATTGTTAAAGAACTATTCCTCAGTAGCCTCCACAGAGTTCCTAATGACCAATAATGTCTACATTAACTACTATGAGTATGCCAATCGTAACTTGCTCTGTTGTGCTCAATTATCATACTGTCAATGAGGAATTCAAACAGAAAAGTTTCTAAAGTCTTTGGAAAGCGTAGGTGCTAAACTAGGTTTGTTTATTAATGCATCAAATACAGTGAGTTATGTTTTCACGATAGCAAGCTTAAATGGAAGCATATCCACAATGCATTTTGAGAAGATTCCAGTTTTTAAAATTAAGGATTGTTTCATGTTACATTTACTGTATTATGTGTTTGAAAATAAGACCCATTCAGAGGGTCTTCAGTTAAAATAATCAATGCAATTTGTATTAGATTTATTACAAGGCCGATTTATGTAAAAACTAAACTCGTGTTTGACATCTAATAGCAAACACATGCTCCTACAATGATCATCTTTGCATGTTCTCTTATAAAATCTTCAGTCATTAGTAAAGATAACTCAATTTCAAACATAAGCTAAATTGGTTGCTCAATTATTAAAAAAAAAACTTTGATTTTACAATAAATTGAAATTTAATCGTTCATTTATTTCAATATAGCCCCAGCAGTCTAACCACAAAAAAATCTAATGAGTTGATATTGGGTGGACTGAGTAGCTTGAAATCTGCGGCAACTTCTGTTGCAAAGAAATTTGATGAAATTAAAGAAGCTATTTCTGCAAATAGTACTCCTGTGAAGGCTGGAAGTCAGTAAGTATATTTTTCTACCTATTTCTCTAATATTTTTTCAGCGCTTGTTTTAGAATTTAAATATGTATTTTTATAAAGCTCATGCCAATAATAACAACACTAATTTATGAAATATTATTTTTAATATGTTAATTATATCATGAAAAAAGAAACAATTTTCCTAGTAGTAGATGTACCTTAGGCTAATTAGTAAAGCTTTTCTTTCGAGTAAGAACCCTAATGCTAGATCCTAGATTAAGTTTACATGATATTTAGTGTCATATTGGAATTTGATCCAATTCCTCCATTTTCATTACCATGAAGTCACTTGTGTGTTCCTTTTTGAGAAGTGCTGTATTACTAGTGAAGTGATTAATTACTATCATTACTAAATACTTTTTTTAAGCCTAATCTTTACTCTATCCCAGAATAAGTTCAATATCATTAGAAAAATAGTAATGAAAATACTTGTATATTCACACTGTAATTAGTTTTGGCGAGAGAGAAATTTTTCTATAAAGGATGATGATTTCTTCATAAGTTAATTGATTCAGTCTTTATATTCACATGAAAAACAATTTCAATTTCAACCCATCAATGAACCCATCAGTTATGTGTCTCATTTGTGTTTCAATTGAAATTTATAGGCATTGGTATATGAAACCTCTAATTAATAATTAATTAATATACACACATATTTTTCCATTTTAGCAGATTTCCCTTAAGGGAAATGAGCTATATAAGTCTTACTCATGGCACGATTTTTTAAAAATTTCTTCAAATATTCTTTGATCTAACCTAGTAGATGACGAAAATAAAGTTCTTGTTTGATATCCAAACTCTAACTAAAGTCAAGTTCGTTAATGGTTGAAATCGAACTACTGTGAGGAGGGAATTTCAAAAATTCTAAATATCTTCATTATTATACGTCTGATCGAAAAATCGTATAGAACCATTTTTATTGTAAATAAAATGTACTATAGATATTTTTATATACATGTATTTTCTATCTTTAATATTAATGGAGATATTAGCATTTTTTAGAGTTCAGCCTTCAGTAAACTCTCACTCCAACTCTTGTCATATTAGCAATAAGCTGTTATATCATGAACCACTTCATTCCAAGCTTAACCCTTTCATTGTGCAAATCCACTATAGTGGCTTTGCGCAATTAAAGGGTTAAATACCAAATATTGTTTCCATTGAATGTTCACTGTTTGTGATACGTGACGACATCAATTAAGATAAGATTTTGTGGTCGTGAATCAAAAACATTTATTTTTTCTAAGCCATACTCGACTGTTTCATTCCACACTAAACATCATAGTAGTTAATGGCTGAAATCGGGTTTGGAATAGGGGAAGGGGTTTAGAGAGGATTTTGAGAAATCAAAATATTGCCGTTATTTTGAATCGTATCTCAAAATGTTATAAAACCAATCTTGTTAAGCTACTGATACCCTACAAATGTTGTATTAAACATTTTTTCGTAACTCAAGTATTTGTCATTTGTTCTTACTTGTTTTCAGCGTTTAGTAACCCACGCCCTCCATACTTTTTTACTCATTGGTTTTTTACGTAGAAATAGAGAATATGTGGAGTGATGAGGTCACGAGTGTCTTATACCTTCATGTGGGAAATCTTCTTAGTTTACGCAGCCCCTGTGTAATGGACTTTCTTATAATTTCATAAAACATTTCTAATCGCCTATAAAATGAATAAAATATGATAAATTATTATATTCTTGGTATATGTTGTTAGTTACCCCGCTAGAATTCATACTTCTTGTATTTTTTTAGGCGGAGTACTCTGGAACGAGATGCCTGTTTGTATGAAGATGAGAGTGAGTATGGTGATGAGACAAATGGAGGAAAACGGAAAATATCGTCTGAGTTTTCACCTTTAAACATAGGAACCCATGCAGACTTATCATGGGGGAGTAACATCATGGACTGGTTTGGTGAAGGCAGTAGGAAAGGCAGTACAACAAATTTAGGTAATTCCATAAATATTTGGTGATTGGGCATTTTGGACCTTATATTATATTGCTTAAATATATAACTAGGCTCTCATCTAGAAGTTTATAACACATTTATAGAAAAAAGGTGGTAACATCGAACTTCAATCGCAACTTCTGTTATTATTTATCCTGACTTTATTTGTGCTCTCCTATATTATCATAATTTTATTTATTATTATAATATTTACCACAATATTTTCTGAATATAGGAACCAATGCTGATGTATCTTGGGGAAGTAATATCGTCGATTGGTGGTTCGGTGAGAGTAGCCGAAAAGGCAGTACTACAAGTTTAGGTAGGGTAATATGTTTTCCCGAGTTGATGCTTATGTTGTTATAACACTGGACTAAGGGCTTTAGCTCAGTACTTAAAATATCTTCAAAGTGTATAAAATGGTTTTAGTACTATTTTTATTTTCTTATAGTTTTATAGTCTAGCTTTTTGTATTATAACACCTAAAACACAACTATTAAACTTCTGTACATTTTCTCAAGTAATAGGATTTACTGGTGGAGGTTGTAATACAGATGAGAGAAATAAACGAATTTCCCATGTGCAATTCTACAATAGAAGCCCTTGGCTCGTTCAAAAAGGCTAACAGAAAGTTGAAACATGATCTGTTACTAGAATTACATTCAGACGACATCAGATAACTACCACATTAGACCTTCAATTCCTAGTTTCGCCTATAGTAAAGGCCATACTTTGATATAACTTAAGAAATTTAAGTGGGATGTTGCAGATGTTAAGTGACTAATAGACTAATATGAAAATTGTATGAGTGAGAAGGGGAATTAAAGGCTGAATATATAATATAATAAAAATTAAATAACTTCATTAATATCATATCATTAGTTTAGAAGTCAGTATCATTCTTACACTCTGAGCTCACAGTTATAGTTATAATGTTTCTGCTGTAGCCTTAAAAATTATGATGTGGGCACCATATGGCTTCCTTGTACTCCTATTAAATAGACAAAACGTTTTGTTGCATTTCGCTTAAAATTATTCATTTGAAAATAAAATCCAATACCTCCATTCCAATGCATGCAATTGAAAAATATAGAGTACAATTTATAGATATATTTATGATTCTTTAGGACAAGCAAAGGTGCATACAAATCTTTTCTATCTCTAACAGGAACAGCAGAATTAGTAATTTTTCCCTCATTTAAATCCGTCCTACTGCCTGATAAAAATGAAAGTGCTCAACTAGACGTTACAACAATCCTGATTATGAAATTTCAACATTCTAAAGCCTAGCCATTTGGGAGTTATGCGAGATACTTATAGATGTCATAATGAACTTGTCAAAAGTCCGTCACGCAGGGGCTGGGTAAATTAAGTAGATTTCCCACTACTATACTATTACACACTACTGATCTCATCTCACCATATATTCTCTATTTTGAAATAAAAGTCTGAAGAGTAGTAGTGGGCAATTGGGGGTTTTGCTGAAAACTCATAAATGCTATTATCTCAGTTAATATTCATGATAGAGAAAAAATGTTTATTACAATATTTATAGACCATAAAATATTAAATAAGATATGTTTTGATCAGATGTAAAACAGAGATATTTCAAATTTTTGATAAATCCCCCTCCCATTCGTCCAATTTCTGCCATTAATTAATGATCTTGATATTTACTTTAGCATAAAACATTCAAATACTGAGTTTGGTAATAATCTAACAGAAATTAAGACCGTTAGAGCATTAACAGACTATATATATATATATATATATATATATATATATATATATATATATATATATATATATACACACATACACACACATTCAGACACATACATATAGTTTTAAATGTACCTAATTGTTGTCATCTGGGTAAATAGAGCAAAATATGGTAGTCATTTTTGTGTGTGTTAAGTTTCATGCCTAGTCTCTGCTTTCTTTATACTAATGATTTTAGTATTGTATACTGCTCATGTATTTCTGTTTTATTACATTTCTTTTAGTCACTGAACATTGATATTTTTTAATTGTTATTGAAATTTCTTACATAAATTGTTTTAAGAGAAATGTTGATGAGGTGCTAATGTTGAAAGCATATTGGAAAAAAGATTGTGGGTGGAAAAAAAAGATTGCATATGTGGTTTATTTCTCTCACATGAAGTTAATTGTTTATTTGGAGTATAGTGCTTTGGTTGCTGGTGGAGGGTAGTCTTGTTTATAAATTACAGTTAAATGCTTTGTTGATCATTGTTTGAAATATTCAGCATGGATAATAACATTTTCTTTGGTTTTATGTTCTTTTATTTGTTAGATGAGATTTGTATCTCTCTCTATAGTGCGTTTCACTTCGAGATGGCAGTAGATCCCGTGCGCTGTTGCCAAATCTCACTCAAATCCGCCAAATTTCTGAAAAACTCGGGAAAAATTCTGAAATGTGCAGAATTTAATCTTCTATCGGCCTATACTAAGAATAAATCAACAAAACAAGATACACAATCGAAATAAATTGTATTGTGCCAATTTTTTACCTAAAAAATTTAATGGAAATTCTTGTTTCTCTCGTCACTGCGATCATATTTTTTAAGATATTTGTTTGAAATTCTATACGAAGTTAGTTTATGTTATCTATATTCGTTACAAGGAACAATTTTTTTTAAAATGTCATTCCTTATCATGTTTTTTCCATAATAAAAATAAAAATTGTGAAATCCAATTTTAAAAAAGTAGCCTGCGGGGAATTTTCGTTCTATAATAGTTTATTATGTTTTGTCATAATCCTTTTAAAAAGGACAGTTCAAATTTATTTTTGAGCCTCCTCCGAACATTATGGGTCGATTACAACTTTCATTCAGCCTTTCATAATAAGACTGGGGTCGACGTCAGGATCCTCCACTCAATCGCTTACGGACTCGCAAGGAATGAGCGGAGTTGAACCTCTGTCAGACGAAGAAACAAGTACTGATGTTTTTATATAGCACCTAATATAATATTATATTTTCTTAATATAATATTACATTTTCGTGCTTTTTGTTTTGATTGTTAGGCATGAAGCATACTTAAGATTTTGACTATTTTGGCCAATAATCTAAATGGATAGTTTTTTCTTTAAACGTTAAATTTAATAGGCTTCTTCTCCTTGGCAGATGGGCTAAGAAATTAGATACTCTAAAATTAAGTTGCTTTCAATAGACATTTTTGAAGGTCATTAAAGATTTTTATTAGGAATTTCTTTGATTAAAATGGTTTTATTTTTTAATTATGCAACTATAATTATGATTATAATGAATAATTATTAATGGATTAAATATATATATTAATATTATTGTTATAAATAATCATCCCAATCCTGTTTGTTCACAGTCCTCTATTGCTCTCAGTGCCGCGACGCTCCCACAACATATAAACATTAATTGCATCAGTTGTCAGCGTCCCATAATGTTCGGAGGAGGCTCAAAATTAAATTTGAATTGTCCTCTTTAAAAGGAGTATAACAAAACTTAATAAACAATTATAGAACGGAAATTCCCCGCAGGCTACTTTTTAAAAATAGGATTTCTCAATTTTTATTTTTATTATGGCAAAAACATGGAAAGGAATGACGTTGAAAAAAAAATTGTTCCTTGCTACGAATAAAGATAATATATACTAACTTCATGTCGAATTTCAAACTAATATCTTAAAAAAGAAGATCACAGTGACGAGAGAAACAAGAATTTCCATTAAAAATTTTATGTAAAAAATGGACAAAAAACAATTAATTGCAAAAACAGATTTTATTTTCTTGATAAATTTTTAGCATAGGCAGATGGAGCGATAAATTCTGAACGTTACAGAATTTCTCCCGTAAAAATTGGACAACTTTGAGATATAGCGGCAACGTCGCACGGAGGGAGGAGGACAGAGCTATCTAGCGAGGCATATGCAAGAGGGAGACAGAGCACCCCATTGAAAATACATACTGCCATCTCGAAGTGAAACGTTCTATAGTAAGCGTTGAGTAATATATTCGTAAACAGATGGACTTACATTCACTTTCAATATTTTATATATTTCAGTTTATTAAATTTTGGAATTTTTATTATGAAGCTTTATTACAGACTTTTTAAGTGATGGTTTAATTTTTGATACATTTGACTTCAATGATTTCTTGCTCCTATTTGATTTTTCTAGAACATCATGATAGAAATAGCTGTATGATAGACTCTGAATCTTCATGGACTGTCTAGCCGAGGTTTTATTTATTACAAAAAATAATGATTGATGTGCGAATTGTATTGTGTACTCAATTAACTAAGGATTAATTTGGTATAATTGTTGGTTATACTTTGTGGAGTCCTTTGAGAATTCCACCTAAATATTTTAATGACATCATCACTGAATATCATGGCTGTAGTTGAATGAGGCTTAAGAAACTTTGGAAAGTAATGAACATGGGTGAGAGACTATCTAACCAAATATGCAAAGCAGGTTAAAACATATGTACTACAGTGTGTAAAACGGAAATGGTGGTAAGCTTATGGTTGCTACATTCTGTTCTTAAATGTAGGACATGAAATAAGAACAAATTTAATTTAATTTTTTTTTTTTTTATTTCATTATTTTGAAATGTAGGAATGAGTGCTGATATATTATGGGGAAGTAATATCTTGGATTGGTGGCTTGGAAAATGTAGCCAAGAATATAGTACTACAGATGTAGGTAGGGTGATGTACTTTTTTAATGTATGGAGAGCTCTAACAAACTTGATTAATTGACTGAGGTTTTTTTGTATATTCACAAAATTGTATAAATAAAAACTGCTTGGGTGTTTTTTTTTTTTTTATTGTTCGGTTGTGCTTTAATTTAGTTGACTAGTTTAATAGAAACTAAAATTTAAATGTTAGTTCTGTGTTTTACATTTTTATCATTTTTCTAAATACAGCATCTTGTGACTAGTAGCATTTAATTCAGTTTTATAAAAGCTCTAGCTAAAGGTCAAACCAATTTGACGCATTTGATTTGAACTTCTTTATTTATATCGCTTTACCTGTTTTGCATCCTCGTGATGGTTTATTAGATTTGTAAATACAGCTAAGATTAATTTCAGCTACATTACATAATGGTATAGTCTTCCTAGATTCAAGCCTTTAAACAGCTCACTGACGGGTCAAATGGGAAAGGCAGTGAGACTGAGATTGGGAAAATGTAGAACATTTAAAAATACTCAATCATTATAACAAATGTTTAAGGTTGCTAGAAGTATAACTGGTGAAACATCAGCCAGAAACATGAACACACATTGTTCAGTACCTGAAGAATTTGATTATAATATTGTTAAGGATCTTAGAAGTCTATGAGTTTATTTAATGAATATTTTATTTTTCGATGGTTACAAATAGTTGACCCAAACTATTCGAGTTAATTATTCAAAGCATATAATAGTCCTAATGACAACTTATCAGACAACTTAATAATATAATCTATTAAGATAAACAACTTATTTCTTTTAAAAATTTTAATTGTTTTTGGGAAATAAACAATGCAAATGGAAAACATTTCAAAATTCAATTCAATTATCCATCAATACATCTGAAGACAATATGAACAATATGATGAACCATTCAATCACTAAAGCCATCATAGACACTCCAAATAATACCAGGGCCAAACCCCCATGTTTTGGACAAAGAATATCAAGCTATGATTAAGCAAAGAAATAAAGCTTTGAAATGTTTCCAGTACTACCCAACAATTGACAATCTTATCCAATACTAGAAGATAAGATCAAAAACTAGACATATGTTCAAAAATAAAAATTCCATCACATAGGAGCTGTGTAAACTAAACAGATTTCCCACGTGCTGGTATAACATACCAAAATGATGAGTAGAAGGGGGGGGGGGAGCTTACTGAGGTAGAAAAGAAGAAAGTACAAATAATTCGGTCAAACTTGAGTCATGAAAAAATGCATAGAACAACAATTGTAGTGTATCAACAGTTTAACTAGATTGTATTATATATATATATATATATATATATATATATATATATATATATAATATTATATACAACTTAATAACAATGGAAATATGTTGGAATTTTTGAATTCCCCTCCCTCTAAACCCCCACTATTCCAGGTCCGATTTCAGCCAATAACAAATACTATCTTTATTTTTGATTGAAACAGTTATAAATGTATGGTATAATAAAATTCTTATTTTCGAGTAAAGAATGAAAAATCTTAATTGATGATGTCCTCACAAAATATTTGTATGTACCTCACTGTTTAAAAGTTTAATTTAAACCATATTTGGTATTTATCCTTGGAATGAAATAGTTCATGCTATAACAGCTTATAGTTAAAATGACATGAGTAGGAGAGAGGGTTTATTGAAAACCAAAAACCTAAAACATCCAAATATCTTCATTAATATTCATAAAACAGAATATATATATAGGACAACATATATAGGGTATTAAATTTGCAATAAGATTGGCTATATTCAATTTTTTGGTCCAATATATTATAACAGAGATATTTTGAATCCCCACAAAAAAAAGGTACTCAATGAGAGATTTTTTACAATATGGCAGTCATTTAAAAAAAATCTTTCCCCTTCCCCAATTAAAGGGTAAGACTAATTTTGATTAAGTGACCACAACGATCTAGAATTACAGTGAAATGAATTTACGAGCAATTCCAATTATAAAAATTATCCAGTTTTTTTATATTACTCCACGGCTACTATAATTTTATTATGTGTAATTTTTTTGTGTGAACAGAAATTTTCTTACAGAACAGAAACTAAATTATTTACTTTTGAATTAACAAAAAATATATTATGTAGGATTCTTAACTCTGGAACATAGGGTAAAAACCTGAACTAAATAAACTAAAGAATTATAAATCATCTATAGCAGACAGTAGGTTTAGACAGAGTAAATTGTGAATGGTTAGCCTCCCAGATTATGTTATGATGAAAGAGGGGAGGTGATTGTATGTTGCCTGAGTAATGGCCATTTGAAATTATCACGTACTCGAAAACCTATGTGCCATTTTGAAACTCTTTATTGAATATAAAACACATATTATAACCCATAAGCTTTTAGACTATAAGCTCATTTAAAGATACATAGTTCGATGTTAGTAGTTGTTATTGAAAAAATAATTTTGATGTGCAATGTTTTTGTTCATGCCTGTATCGATCTGTTTATACATACACACCCACATAATATAAACACGCATATTATTGTATCAGCAATTAATTTTTAACCATAACATTTATATATAAAAAAAGAGGTGGAGGAGTAATTCTTTATTAATTTCCTGTTTAACAGTATTTACATATTTAATGCAAATTATATAATTATTTATGAAATATGTTAAATACTTACAACCAAAAAAACATAGTTACTGGTGGGCAATAACACTAGTGGAAAATAAAATAGGAACTAATAAAATAAAAATTATTAAAACAGAAAATTATTGAACGGGGAAAGTAATGAAAAGGAAATAGAAACATGAATAACTGATAAAAGACAAAAAACAAAAAACGAAACAAAAATGTCATGTTAAATTCGAAAACAAAAATATTTTATAAAAGTTAATAAAAGTATAATTAGTAATAATTTATAATAAATAAACAAGGATTTCTTTAGAAGATTGTAAAATCTTACACAAGCATTCAGAATTTCACACAGAAATCTTAATTTATGTGAGATGCCATTGGAAGGAAATCTCAAAATATTTCTTCAGTGAAATAAACAATCTACTTTTGATTTTTATATTTTCTATAATTTAGGCAATTGAATTAAATATTTTTACAGGAGAAGGTGGACCTTGGACCTCCCAGCTTTGTGTACATTTGCCTAAACAGTTGCGTGACCCTTCTGTTCCTGTGGCTCTCCAAGTTGTTATGACTACGTGTTCAAAGTGCCATAACTGTTATAGCATACTTTATGATGAGGAAATAATGGCAGGATGGATTCCTGAGGATTCAAATCTTAACACAAAGTAATTTAAATACAATTTAAAGAAATAAATAAATCACTTTTGAATTTTCTCTATTTGTAGCACCTTTATTTTTACTAGTATTGTCAGTTGGGCTCAGCCAACTTAAGTCATTTCAATAAAATTTAAACTAAAAGTTAAAATAGTAACCTTAAGAATTCTAACAAACCTTATAAAATTATTCTTCTCAGCCACTTTTATTCTCACTAATGAGTCCACATAATAAAAATCTCCTATAATTTAATTTAGCCTTACCAAGAGGTAATTTGTCAATATCTAATAATCTGATAATATCTAATCTCTTAACAAGTATGTTCTATAACCCTCATTTAGTGCTATGCCGTTATTAACTTTGTTCATACATATATAGCAACCATAAAATCCTAGACTATATTAGGCAATTATAAATCCATAAACTTAAAAATTAAAAGGTTAATAGTTATTTAAAATTATCACAGCCAAAACATTTAAATCACTTCAGAATAATAACTACATCCCCCCCCCCTAAAAAATCGTTACCATTATTTGCCAGAATTATTTTAATTTTTCTAACACTTCAGCATAATAGGTATTTAAATTCCTTGTGTCAGTTTTAAAATTGACCACATTCTCCAGGTCTTTGGAAATGTACATTGCTTCCGGAATTTTCCTCTGACTAGACTTTGGTTCCTTGTGTAATACTAATGTTGCCTGAAACTGTTAGGCATAAGAATGCTCTCATCTTTTGACAGATTGAGTACTTCTTTAGTAGCTGGCACCCAACTATCCTGTACGTCATTTAAAACCAGTTACTAACCAATGACCGGCAGATTATGTTTTACAACATTTTTTGATCTGGTGTATTGGTTCAGGGATATTGTACATTACTTTTAAATGAAGTATATCAAAATATTTTGTTAAATTTAACAGATGTACAAGGAAGCCTTGTGTTGCTCTCATTTGATTTTTTTTTTGCAGGTGCCAGTTCTGTGACAAGGCTACTGTTCCATTACTTTCAATTACTCTCATTGATTATAGAAATACACCTATGCCTCCCGTTGAACAGGAGAGGAAAATATCTACTGCAGGTAATATTTACAAAAGTAATGTAATGTTAATTAATTACTACTATATTTTTCTGCCTGTCTCTCTGTCTCTTTTTTTATATTTTTCGTATCCTTCTTTATCTCTGCTTTACCTTAAGGCTGCCCTTTATACAAGTGGTTCTTTCCAATATCTTTTTCACAATTTTTAAACCCTAATTTTAATAGTCACAATAGCTCGTCCTTACTACTCAAGTAGGTAGGAGCAGGGTTTGATCCTGGGTTACCACTCCAAAAGCTTCATAGCAGTGATGATCAATATTTACATTTCAGTTTCATACAAATAAATGCTTATTTTATGACTGGATTTCTGAGTTAACTTCAATTAACTTACCCGAAGAATACAAATTTTAGGTGTTATCTCAGAACCGTATTCAATATGTTGTTTTACATAACAAAAATAACAACTCAAATTAGATAGCACTTTGCACAATATAAGCATGCTCTCAAATTTTACGACACCTATAAATATTATTTAAGCAATTCTTTTCGTCTCCTTGTTAAATACAAATAAAACTTTACACACCCTATCTTAATACAAATAGTATTGCTTGATCTGTTGAATTTGGGATGGCACAGTTTAGAATTCAGAATCTATAGAGGTACTTCTAATATAAATCTGTGGTTTCAATAGTTCAGATACCTATAAAAAATTTAACCAGATTAACCCTTCATAATCATAATATAGACTATGTTGGACAGAAAAAGACACAGTTAAAGGCCAAGAAAAACATTGGATAATAGCTCCAAAGAAGCATTTAGAAGGAGTAATTGTCTGGCACCTGGCCTCCTTTGTTGATTAGGCTCTATGTGATGTTCCATAATGTAAAATTGGTACAAAATTACTGTTCGTTATTTTTACTAATTAAAATATTTTTATTTTTTATAATCAGGTAGATTAGTTATTGTAAGAGGCAATCAAATGATGCACCTCATAAAGAGTCGTAAGATTTGGATGTAAATGGATTTAATACGCCAGTGGTTTAAAATTCGCACACTTTTTATGATTTAATGACCAGTGAAACTCTCTCTTTATCGGTCGTTTCCTCAATTCATCATTCCTCTGTAAGTTGTTGAAAGGGAAGCTTTGAGCAAATGTTTGTGTCGTTTGAAAGTACATGCATCCCGATACTTGGTATGGGTGGTTGTATCACTTACCTTCTCTTCTGCTTTGTGTGAATCCGCCTTCCTTGACAAAATAAGCTGGAATTGTCTATCATTGGAGAATGGCGACTTTCCTATACAGAAACCCTAGTGAAGAATTACCAGTTCATCGTGCTTCCTGTATATATGTTTTTATCTGAGACTCTTTCTCGCTTCCTTTGGGAATACCATACTCCTGAGAAAGCAGGCTGGAGTTGTCTATTGAAGGCGAGTGATGAGATTCCAAATTCCTATTTGAATCTGTTTCCTTACCCTCATTTCCTGTCTCTCACCTCTTTCTCTGTGCAATTGAAAATTAAGACAATTTTATTATATTTTCTTTCATTTAAATGTGTTTACTTGGCCATTTTCCTTGTTAACTGAGCTTACCAGAGCCTAACTATCATGAAATCTTTTATTATTTATCATTATTTTTCATTTATGTGACATTTTTACCACAAATTTCTTTTCTTGTAGTTTTTTCTGGGTTTTATGTATTTTTTAGCAGTAATTTATTTTCCTTTGCTACCCATGGTTTATTTATTATTATTTATATTTATAATTTTGTTATTTATTTAACCAAAAATTTCTATTCATGGAAGTAATCCCTTTATACATTTCATTATTTAAAAAGAAAATATATATAAACAAATGATTTACTTGTTAATTATATTTGTTTGTACTTCATTTTATTTATAGGTTCAAACAAGAATTCTTCACCAATGCTAGGAAAGAAAGAAAGAAGGGATGAGCCTAAAACTTGTGAGCCAATAACTGTGCCTTATTTAAATCCTCTTGTTCTTCGTAAAGAATTTGAATCCATATTGGCTGCTGAAGGTGACACTTGTCTAACACAACCAAAATTTGTTGATGAACATCCTATTATCTATTGGAATATGGTAAGTTTGTTAATTATTAACAACTTTGTGCTACTAACAAGTGGAGTGCACGGCATTTCCCCCACTGATTGGAACAAAAAAAATTTTCAGTGTGTAGTATCTAATGAAAAAGAAATTCGTTTAAAGCATGAGAACACAATTCTCAGTGTTCTTCTTAAAAAAAAAAAAAAAAAAAAAGAAAAGATAAGATTTGCCTGAAAGTCTTGAGGTGTTTCGAAGGTCTATCTATATCTCAAAGAGTTTCGGGGGCTCAGTTGGTAGCATTATTTTTTTGTAACCACAAGATCTTGAGATTGAATCTCACGGGGAGCTTTTTTTTCTGGATTTTTTAAAAAAAATTTTGTTTCTAGGGCATTTATTTAATATTAATAAGTTAATAAAAAGTTTTTTTAATTATTGACATTTAATTTTTAACGTGTTCCATTTATTTAAAGAAAGTTTCAATGCTTTCTGTCAAAAATATAATATTTATAAGGAAATATTTAATTTTAAAAGAAATATATTACTATTATTTGAATACATAATTATATAAGAACTATCAATAATAACACAGATATTTTGATAAAATTTTTAAACAGTTTTATTTAGCTTTACCTATTTGTTATTATTTTATTTTACAAATAATAAAGATATTTAAACTTGTCTAACGCTAGACATAAAAATATTCTTTAACAGTTTCATACTTTAGAGCTATTTTTTCATTCATCAGGCCTTGGATCATTGACATATATTTCTATTATCAAGTTAAAAATTTTATTGCGGATGACAATGGTGTTGAAGATATAATGAATTTTAATACATTCCTTTCTGGAAGATATTTTGGGATTCTGTTCAATCAAAGACAAGCAGTTTTAGAGACGCTTGCTGAAATTTTAACTTGATAGAAATATGCATCAGTGATCCAAGGCCAAGCATAATGAAAATATAGCTCTAAAGTATAAAACTGTTAAAGAAAATTTTTATGCCTAGAGCTAGAAAATTTTAAATATCGTTATTAATTGTAAAATAAAATAATAAATAACAAAGAAACAGGTGAAGCTAAATAAAACCATTACTCACTGAACATTTTTTTTGTTAATTCCATTTTTTAGATGAACTTTTTGTTAAACAATTTGTTTCCAAATTCCTAAAAATTATGAGAAAAATTAACTACTATTTAACTATAAAATTTCATGCAGAAACAAAGATTGTTTGGAACACCTAGTTTCCATAACAATACAATTCTTTGATTCTATTAATGCATAGAGTGGTGGAAAATAATGTTTTGTTTATCTAATGTTTTTTAGAATTAGTGTTTTTTAGTGTATTCCTTTGAACCACATGTGAAAAGAACTATACCATCATAATATTCAATAAATAATTACTTGTGCTATAGGTGTGGATGTTCACAAGAATTGGTGTTGAATCCCATTTACCTGGCCTTGCTCTTGGTTCCTCCAGTGTTATATCAAATCCTCATCTCTCATGGGAAGCAGCAAATTCATCGAATGTTTTGATTTCAACTATGTGGCATAATTCTAGATTGCATGATGAGGTATTTATTATCATTATTATTTTATTTTTCCAGCATTCCTTCACCACAAAATATAGAAAATACCGACGCCAAATAGCTAATAAAGTAAATTTGTTTTCTTATTTTACAATATAGAGAATATTTGACCTTTGTGCTACTTAATAAATTCACATTGCATTTGATGTATTAAAATAGCAATAATATGATTAAATGGATTATTATTTATATGTATACATACCTCTTTAGATGAAGTAGATAGACTCATAAGGAGAGAAATGACAAAAGTATGTATGCATTATTCAACTTCCTCATTATTGAACTTCATTAACATCAAAAATGTATGTCTTTCTCAAGAAAATAACCTACTGGATTACATTTTATTAAGAGAGAACCAAGTCTTCTAGGAAATGATGAATTGACATAATGCCTTATATTACGGCAGGATGTGAGGTGCTGGTTAGTTCAGAGTACTTTCAGAGACACAATAATGCAGTTAAGATATTTAAGAAATTTTTATGAAGCTTTGCCCCATATTATTGCTATATTCTCAAAAATTAGTTGAAAAGGATAATATTGAAATTTATTGATGGATACACTAATGACCCACACAGTTAGTCTGATGTCGCTTGTAGGCAATGGGCCAGAATTTCTCCTTCATTCACTTTATTATCACTCTACATGTTTCATGTTCTTTAATGCAACGCCTCCTGCCACTATTATCCTTCCTTTTATTTATCGATTTACGGTACTGGGTTGTATCTTTTTATGAGTATAGACGAAGCTGGCCTAGACGTAAGATGTAGGCCATAATAACTAGGAGCCTAATAGAAATTCATTAATTATACAGCCTGCATGAAAGGTTTTTATTTTATTGTTATATCATTATTTTTTTTTAACAGCTTGAAATGGTTTCAAATATAAAACACAATTTTATATATATATTGTTACGTTTTTTATTACAAAATCAAGTAATAAACGTTGTTAATAAGAGTTCTTTTGGATTGCAAAATTAAATACTCACAAGTTTCACAGTTTTTATCACTGCAAAATTTATTTCACAATGCACAATACACTTGGTAATTATTCTTAATTACTACTTACAGTATACACTGATAGCGTCACTGTTCTTCAGATTACACAGTCCAATAATTCACTCTCGGTCACTGAAGTACACCATAAGACGGCACTGCAGTGTCCTTTACTTCGCAGCACTGCACTGTCTTAAACATGACACTAAACTGTTACTTACAGTCACGGCACAACTCTGTTCTTCTTATAAAAACACTTTACCACACTGCACTAAGTCACACTGTAGCACCGAACGCGCATATGAGCACTTCAGAAGAAAGTGACTAGCTCGCGGCTGGCCGATTCTTTATATAGGTCGTCGGCATACATCAAAGGGGAATTGGCTGGGCCCTTCGACGCTGGACTGGACGGGTCTAGTAGGAGCTAGACCCTCTATCGGCTTCTTTGATCTACATCGCACTTCCCAAATACGCGACTCTCTGCTAATCCTTCTGTATTTAATTTTCGCAACAATATATATATATATATATATATATATATATATATATATATATATATATATACACACACACGTATAAATATATTTTTTAAAATGCTGAAACCATCAGGGAAAATATTAGTTAGTCTAAAATAGAAGAAAATAAAACATCTGTAGCATTTGTTAACATCTTAACAAAAAAGTAAGTATAGTTTGTTTTTTAAATGTTCACAGGTTGGACAACCAATGTATATATCCTGGAATGCTGCAAATGAACAAAGTTCACTGGTCAGTGCATTAATCACTGACAGGACATCGGTTCCTCACAGGTTGGTTATTTTTTAAATTTTTGTTATTTATGTGCACAAAGAAAATTCACTTGTTCCCCAACCTACTAACGATTCAAATGCATTTAGTTCAGTTCTTTTTTAATTTGATAGAGGCTTATACAAAAAGGGCTCAGCAGAATTATATGACAAATTAACCTGCCTGGCTTTTAGTTCCTGATATTAGATTTACATATTCAGAGCTATTCAACCAGATATTATGATGTTTAATATATCATACACGTTTGGTGTTCCAATTTAATTCTTTTACTTGCTTTAAGAAGTATATAACTGATCTCTGAGTATTGATTGATCCTTATCTAAATTTATAATATTGGCTACCATTAGTCAACTTATATCTACTGAGAAGTTATTACCAATTTGGTTTCAATAATTCCAGCTTTATCATTGAATATTTTCAAGCAGAAACTAATGGAAAACCACTGCATACCCATATACTCTCAACCTTCCCTAATTGGTTTTTATGGGAAGGACTTACTTTCAATGGTATAACTACAAGGTATAGTCCTTGAATGAGTGAACTACCATGGGCCTATTAGCTCAAAGTTATGAAAGCAAATAAATGATTAAAAGAGGTCGATCATGCAACATGCTTCATCACTTTTGCTGGATAGATGGCAGAACATGCCTATTTAAAGAAATATGTCTATACTAATTGTGTAAACTGCACACTAATTTTTAACTTAGTAGAAGGGTAAGGTCGTGTGTAGATTAGGAGATTTTATTTGTACTCATTGAGCATTCTTTTTATTAATCAAGAAGTTTTGTGTTCCATTAACCTCCTCCCACATAAAAACAAAAAAAAGCTGTGTCAACTAAGCAGATTTCCCACGTGGGCCACGTATTTGCATTTATTTCAAAACTTAAAAGTTCAATGAGAACAATATTTGGTATTTAAGCTTCAAATAAAGTACTTCATAACATAATAGAATATTGTTAATATGAGATGAGTAGGAGTGGGGCTTTACTGAGGACCGAAAACTAAAAAATGCAAATATCTCAGTTAATAATCAAGATAGTGAAAAAATGTACATAACAACAATTATAGAACATTATGTTTGCAATAAGATTGGTACTATGCAATTTTTCAATCCGACGCGTAATAATGGAGATACAGTAAAAACTGTCTAAAACGGAATGCAATTGGTCCGGCCATATTTTTCCGTTTTGACAGGTTTCCGTTTTAGACAGTTTGCTAGAAAAGGTATGAAATATGTACATATTAAAAAAAAGCAATAACTTGTGTTCTTTTAGTAATTTAATAAAACTCAAGTAACATATATGTAATTTGAAATGAACAAATAGATTTACATTAATTTACGAAACTTAAATTTACATTACATTAATACAAGACACTAAAATTAAGATAATTTATGTAAGTATGTATGTAATATACATTAACATTTTTTGAAAAAGTCAGTTATAGTTGTTTGGTGAACAGATTTAGAATAATGATTATAAATAATTACTTTTGCATCTTGCATAAATCCAACAATTGCGGGCAGTTTTTATTTGCTGCAAACTCCACTAGATCATTTACAGCTTTAAGTGCTTCACTGAATGTTTTTATTTTCAATTCCCTTTCATTTTCTGGAATTGCTTTCGCGTCTGATTCAGTTCCTTTGCTTACAATATCAACAGCTCTAATTACGTCTTCGACAACTGGGAGGTTATCATCGAAGTGTAACACCTCCTTACTTTCAACATCAAGGTTAGCTCTGCGGCATAGTTCAGACATTTTTTCATCGCTGTCGATTACATCGTGAACTTCCATTTGAACATCCCCACTTGGGAATCCTGCCTTTACAAAACAATTTTACAGTAGCTGGAAGTACGCTCTTCACAGTTTTACTAATAAAATAGACTGCATCCAGAACATTAATTTCCCTGCATGTGCAATCGATCAAAAATTAGTGATTTTAAAAGAAACTTTTTGTAAAAGCATTTGGAATTTTGAATAACGCCTTGATCCAGAGGTTGAGTAATTGATGTGGTGTTAGCTGGAAACCAAACTAATTTTATATTTGATAATGAAATATGCGGATGATATGTAGCATTGTCCAAAAATAACAATATGTTTCTTTTTTGAATTTTCATTTCCTCATTGAACATATGCAACCACTCTTCTATTATTGCACTCGTCATCCACGCTTTTTTATTAAACCTCCAATGGACTGGTAATGAATTCCTATCAAGGTGTCTAAATGGTCTAGGACGTGCAGACTTACCAATGACGAGAGGTGCTGGCACAGAGAAAAATCGTCAACCTTTCCTTCGATTTTTTCCCACCACTAAACATATCACCTTTTACCACTAGGGAATTAGTTGGTAACATTCTATAAAATAGTCCGGTTTCATCACCATTGTAAATATTTTTTCTATCATAACTTTCTATGATTTTGTTGATTTTATCTTTCCATTCTTGGACAGTTTGAGGATCTACGTCTTTAGATTCGCCAGAAATTTTATTGAACACTATATTATGCCTTTTTCTAAAGCATTCAAGCCATCCATAAGATGCTTTAAAATCCAGTTTACCTATATTTTGGGCTACTTCCAAAGCTTCCGCTTGAATCATAGGTCCAGAGATCGGTATTCCTCTTGCACGGGCGCTAACGAACCATTCCCAAACGGCTTCATTAATATCTTCGTTCGAACCAACTTTTTTGGCCCGTTTTGATTGGCCTGCTGCTCCACCTAACCACTTTTCCATAATTTTATTTTTATTTTTAATAGTTTCGTAAACTTGAGTTTTTCCGATTTTATATTTTTCAGCTAAAAAATTCGTCGATGTTTTCTTCAGTTCGTGCTCCTCAATAAGTTTCACTTTTTCACTAAGAGATAATGTATTGTGTTTACCACCTGACATGACGGATCAATAAAAAATTCGTTTTGATAAAAGAAACTTTTAAACCGAACTGCTCCAGAACTAAATAAGAACTGAATAAAAAGTGAAGGAAATTAAAAATTCTTGGAGGAGTACTGATGAAACCAACAGGACAAAGTTCTTCGAAAATTCAATTCCATCACTTTCAAACCTAAGAGCCCTAATTCTATTTAAATCTAATGAAACAATTCCTCGAACCCTGTCCCTCACAAGATAGTTTGATTACAAGGTTGGCTATATTCCGTTTTAGGTGACTTTTCGTACCGAAAATAACATTCCTTTTCCGGGTTAGACAGATTTCCCGCTTATACAGAGTGTTTTTAGGTATAAAGTTGGTTGGTTCCGAGATAATTTTTCCGTTTTGAAAGATTTCCGTTTTATATAGAGTCCGTTTTAGACAGTTTTTACTGTATTAAGAATTTTCGAAATTCTCCCCCTCTAAACCCCTCCCCCCCTGGTCCGATTTCAACTGTTGACGAACTACATCTTTCTTTTTGTATATAATGATTATATATCCAGTTTGGTAACAATAAGACAAAAATTGCGACCGCTAGAGCGGTAACAGACAAATATATATATATATATATATATATATATATATATATATATATATATATATATATATCATAGTTTTTATCTCATTTTTGTCATCTCCTGGGTAGGATCGGTGGGCATTTGAAGAAAAATTTCAAAAATCGTGTCATGAGTACAACCTCAATAGCTGATTTCCCTTAGGGGAAATCTGCTAAAAAAAATCTCAACATTCTTACACATGTTTTTATAGTTAGTTATTCTGAGGTAACTCAAAAAGTTCGCCACGTAAGGGCTGCGTAAATAAAATTCCGATGAGTAGAGGGGGTTTATTGAAGGCTGAAAACTAGAAAGCACGAATAACTTTCTTAATTTTAAATATAAAAAAAATCAAATTACAAAAAAATGTATATAACCACATTTCTAGATCAACATCAACATAGTAGTTTAACAACATTGATTCGATGACACTTTTCAATCTAGCTCAAAATAATGAAAATATTTTGATTTTTCAAATTCCCTTCCCTTTAACACTCCCCCCCTCTCCTATTTTTGGTGTGATTTCAGCTATTTATGAATACGATCTTTAGTGTTGACTGAAACTGTTAAATATGGAGTACGGTCTAGAGCAAATAAACATTTCTGAGGTTAAGAATTAAATTCTTAATTGATGATGTCAACACGCAACTTATTTGCATGTATCTCATATAGTAAAAATTTCTTGAAAACAAAATTTGGTATTTAAGCTTGGAATAAGACGTTTAATGATATATTAGCTTATTGTTAAAGTGTGATGACTCATAGTGGGAGCATTTATCTTGGTTAATATTAATGATAGAGACAAAATGTATATAACATTTGTAGGACATTAAATTTTCAATAAAATTATTTCTATAAAAATTTTCTAACTGATGTATAACACTGGAGATATTTTGAATTTTCTGTTTTCAGATTTCATTGAAATTTTGACCTTCCTTGAGCCCATTTTGATTAGCTTTGGTATGACTTCTGTATGTATCCCACGTAATCCAAAAACCAGCGAGTCTTGGAATTTTGAAATTTCATATTTGGGATTGTTGTAACGTTTAGTTGTCCAACTTTTTTTTTGATCAAAATTAACTAAGGGAGAGGGGAGGGGGGTAAAATAAAGGTGAAAATAAAAAAAATCTAGTTTCTCCATACATATTAGAGATACCAAAAATTTGTATATGTCTTATTTTGTTTTTCATGAAGAGATCAATAAATTATGCTCTATGACATTTTTCAATCCGATGCATTGGAATGGAGATATTGAATATAACTTTTAATTAAAATGTAGCAAAAGATTTTGTTAAGTTAATTTAATAAGAGTACAAGGAATTCATATGCCCACATTAGATTTTTTGTTATTTTCATTTAACATTGATCTAATTCACTTTCCATCTGTCTTTGATTTATTCCTTGCCTATCTTGCTATTTCCAAAAATGAAGAAACACAAAATAGGTTTTTTCCTCTCATGCTACTTGTATATTCTTTTTTTTTTAGTGTGATGCAGAAAGTTATATCATGTCTGCAGTGCAGTAATCTTGGAGAACCCATGAAATTTCTTGCTGTAGAAAGGCAGAAGCAAAAAAGTCGGGGCCATTCTCTGTACAGAGAAATACTTTTTCTGGCAATTACAGCACTCGGGAGGGAAAATATTGATCAAGGTATTCAGAATATTTACATTTATATATATATTATTTTAATGAATTAAAAATTTAATGAAACTCTCTTATTATTTTCTATTATTATAGCTGAACTGACAAAGTGCTACTTACTTATTATACAGCTATCTTCAGCAACGTGTTATAATAAGTAACACGTTGCTGAAGAAAGCTGTATAGTTACTACGCCCCTTCCTATTTCTGCCCTTTATGATCATATTTAAAATCACAAAGCTTATGAATCATGGGAATATTATATAACATACATTATTTCATGATATTTGCTCATAATTTACATAAATTTTCTGGATAGGAAAATTTCCTTTTAAGGTTTACTGGTAAAGAAATACATGATAGAGAAGCCATTGCCCAGATTGTTTAATTTTTGATGTGGCAAGAATTCTTATGATTTTGTGACAAATCTAAGTGAACATTGTATGGAGTCCAGGGGTTTGTCTTTTTCAACTTCACTAAAGTAAATATATATTGCAACCTTTAATTTTTGTACCTCTGAATATATTTTTACTGATTCTACAGCTATTTAGGCTATAATAACAATCTTCAAGCTTTTTGATAAGAAAATTTCATTATTAATGAAATTAACTGTCAAAATCTGTTAAAGATTCAATATCTTTGCTTTATTTCATTATTATTATTTTTGTATATAGAATTCCATTTTCTATCAGGTAAAAAGATGTGTCATAACAAGGTAAATAAGTAGTTGATAACTCTCGAAAGGTGCCAGTTACAAGATTGGTGCTCGCATAACTCGAAAAATGGCTTACCTTTGTTGAAATTTCATATTTAGGATTCTTGTATCTTCTAGTTGTGTCTTTTGATCTAAATTGATTAAATGGGAGGGAGGGATGGGAGCAAATATAAAATTTCTCTGTATTTATTAGAAATAGAAAAACATTGTACAGGACCTTTTATGCATATCATGAAGAGCATATATTATGTTCTCCAATTCATTGGGGCAGGGATATTGTATATCACTTTCATGTGAAACAATTATAAATGAAAAGCAAACAAACATTTTGTTTAGTTAATTTAATAGGAGTTTAAGGAAGTCATGTACTGCCCACATCAATTTTTTTAATTCAAAGAAGAATATTACAGCGTGTCTCATAGACTATTTCTCACAGTGTGTACTAATTAAGAGACATAAAATAAAGGCATTTGTTTAATGTTTATTAAGGGAGAAGAGAATCTTAAGCATCATTGTTTTAAATAGATTGTTTTTCTTTCAGGAGCTTTTGATCGAGAGTATATAATGGCTTATGAAAGAATTCCTGAAAAAGATCCAAAGCTATATTTACGATGTGACCAGCCTCTCTCTTCAGCATCAATGTACTGTAGGCAATACTTTCGGCCCTTAGAGTTATGACCCATGACATCCGTCGTATCGTTCCAGCATGCCGTCCAAAACGTTTATTCATCCTTTCACAAGTGCTTTATTAGTTATTAGTTAATTCATTTATGACCAAGTCATTACATTCTATCCAAAATGTTGACTAAGTGTCCTAATCAGTTACATATATATGAATATAATGTTATATATAAATATTTATATTTTTCTGTATAAAGAATAAATTTTAAGAGAGTTATTGTATAATAAAAATGAACAGTTTGTCAATTAGATTGACCCTATTATGTACATTTGTATACATCTATGTTGGTCTTGAGTCTATAAATATATTTTATTTTCCGTTATTTGTAAAACTATATTCTACTTATCCTATTATGGTAGTGCAGAACATTAAATGTGGCCATATATATTATTCTTGTCTTTGAATAACAAGACAATTGAATGATATTTACAGTACTGGTAATGTAAAGAGAATATAATTAAGTCATGGTGTGGATTAAAAAGTTAATCAAGATGTCTGGTTTTACTCTTTTTGAAGAAACATTTCAACATTCTTTAGTATAAAATGATCCTTAGATTATAAATCAGTTGACTCAAATTTTAAAGTAACTGAGCATGTTTATGTTGTTGTAACCATTGTGATATTGTTATCATATAATGTTTGTTTATTTTTTTATTTACATTTTCAAAGTTTATTGTTTTACCTTCATTGAAAATGACTTAATTAATTTTAACTTTTTATTATTACTGTTCAGTTAGTGTGGTATTGTGCTGCTTTTTTAACAAGAAAAATGGTCTTAAGTATTCTTTATTAATCTCAATATAATCTCTAAAATTATTGAAATGTTTAGTAGATAAAAATGTCTTGATTTCTTTATTTTCTTTTATTTTTTTAATTTTATTTATTTGGTCCTGCATATTTCTTAACAAATTATGCCTACTCTTCAGAAGCCTTAATCTGTGTTCCCTTTCTTTCTTTTGTATGAGAATTCCCTTTTACCTCACTATGAGTAACAAAACCACTTCTTTAAACAGTATCTTCCTTTTTAAATTCATCTTAAAATTGGTGGTATTTAGTTAAATATATAAAAAAATTAATGCTACCAAGAATTTCTTCTTTTTTTAAAAAAAACTGCCAATGCCCTATTCAACAAACACACAATTATAATTCAATAATTCAATGAAATTAGTTGGACCTACTAATTTCTTAAATATTATTCTTTGGAAATAATGAACTCTATTGAAATGCCCTACAAGCTTTTGAATTGTGTACAAATCCATAGAAGGGATAAGTGGACTAAATCTTCTTTCTTTCTTTGTTTTGAAACAAATCGTAGAATACTCTTTCTTAACCTCTTGTTCTATTTTTTTTTTGGTTTGCTTTTTTACCCTGCTTCCAAATAAAACACACAAAATGGAAATACTGTTAATGCTATGTCAAGTTTGTTATTCTCTTCTGTTCAGTATTCATAATAATTTCTAAAATTTTGAAACTGCTGAAAAGAAAATATAATTTCTCCGATTTTACTCATTTTTAAAAATGTTTGAGGCTGAAGAGTTGAACAATGAAACTTTTTAGGGTTTTATATTTTTTTTAAACCTAATTATTTTTTATAATGAACATTATGTTATTTATTATCTACTTTTGTTTCAATTTAGAATTATTTCTAAGAATTTGGTGGTTTAAATTTTCTCATCACAATTCTAGCACAAAATGCATCAAACAAATTTAAAAAAAATCATAAGTAAATTTATTTATCTGCAACTTATTTTTACTATTGTCATTTGTTTCTTTTATTTTTGTTCTTGAGGCAAATAATTAATTTGAGCCAGAGGATTTGTTACCAACTAATTAATAACTTAATTAAAAAGTTTTTCTACTCCGATACTAATAAGTCCAGTTTCCAGCAATTATCGAGCCATTGCTTTAGAAGTTATAAGTTTGCGGCGAATCATTTCAGTGAATTTATTGGAGTGGAAAATAAAATCTCATTTGTGAGATAAAGATATAACGGTGTAACAAAAAAAGGAAAATAAAAGAAACATTTACAGCTTGTTGAAAAGATTGATTGTTAACAGTTATACTTGTTAAAAGTTACATTTATTAAAAGTTAAGAGGCTGTTAAAAGTTAAGAAAGCATTTCCACTGTTGAAAACTCAAGATGGCTGTTAGTTTATTTTATAATAATGTTTGCTTGTTATACATTTTCCCCAACACCTTACTTTTATTGATCCATGAGACTGTCTCACAGGTTTATTTGAGCTTTAATATTCAAATTTGTTCAAATCATTTATATATATGTAAAACAAAAATAAAAATTAAATTAAGCTACTCCCTTAACAACACCCCATACAGAAAATTATATTTCTCATAAAATTAATCAGAATTAATCAAATTATTAAAGTAAGGAGGTTGACCTTGATGGTGTACCCCCCAAAAAGGGACAGCTTATTTTCTTTTTTATATATTTAGGAATTGAATTATAACTTATTTTTTACTTTTACGAAGTTATACAATTTTTGTAGGAAAAAATATCTGGGAGGGGATTATACATGATATAGAAGTCCAAAGGCCATAAATAAATCATTAGAGGTATAAATAAATCATAATAATGAAATTGTTCTCTTTATTCTTGTGTGACATTATCTAAAATTCAAATTAATTGTCTTTGTCAGTCCATTTCGATGCTACACTTTCAGTAATTGTACAGTAGGCTTTAATGAATTAATGAGTTTTTGTTGCAGTATCAACTATCAATTGGGATTGATTATCAGTTTTACTATGTACAAACATGTCAGTAGCCAGTGCCACTTAAAAATATAAACATATCATTCGAATATTACTGATATAAATACTATTTTCTCTGTATAAAAGACAGGTAAGGGACTAGAAATAATGTTCTAAAAGACCACCTGTAGTTTCACTGTTCCAGAATAATTAAGTGGAACTTTGATCAAGAAATAACTATTATAATAGTGTGTAGAATATCTAATCATCGTACAGAACTCCTGAACATCGATTTCAATTTTTCAACTATTAATTTCTTCTCCAAATTTTATGGAATCTTTTTTTCCATAACCCATCCCCTCCTTTCTGTTTATTATTTTCTTCTGTACTCATTAATCCATTTCTCATCACAGTTTAATCTTTGAATCAAACGGGATGTGCTTATAGAAACTTGCATTAGTTTTATTGCACAGTAATTATTGACTTTTTTTAAATCTTGAAATTTAAATGTAAGATATAACTTTTTGAAAGATGAAAATGTTCTTTAAAACTTTGAAATCTTACAAGTTTTTTTTTTCATGGATTTTATATTCATTGATCAAATAGCATTATTTTGTTAAGTTATTATTGTATTTATTTTACATGTGCCCATTTTTAGATGTTAAGTTTTAATATCCTAGTTACTTGTGCTTGGCCTATAATTTAGTAAGTCATTTGTCAATGTGAACTTCTTAGCTTGCTTGATATATATATATATATATATATATATATATATATATATATATATATATATATATATATATATATATATATATATATATATATCGCTTTTGTGCACTATTTATTTATTTTTTTGCTATATACTTTAGTTAACTAATTTATTTGTATTTATTATGGAAAGCAATAGTAGGGAGGAAATAAATCCTACTTCATGCATGATCCACTGCTTATGAAAGGAATCATAATTCATCAAAAGTCATATTCATTTTTTCTTTTTTCTTATTTTTTTTTTTTTTAGTTTAATCACCAAAGAAAACAGAATCGATAATTGCTTTAATTGTGTGTATATTTATTAGGATTAAATGCCTTGTGTTTGTGATAAAGCTGCTCAATTAAGTATGTGAATGAGGTAAAAGTCCAAGTTTTGAAAGCACTACTGTTATAGGATTAAAATGAAATAAAAAATTGTTGTGAATATGAATTTGTAATTGTTGCTTGTATAATTGTGTAAAATCTATTTTATATTCTGAGCTAATAAAAATAAGTTATTACCTAAATTGAGTTGCTTTTTTTTTATTTAAACCCTAAAGAAGTAAAATTTTGAGTTTTAACGTTTTATCTTCTGGAGTTAGGATTTAAATAATTATTAGACTAATCAGGAAATATTTGATAAAAATACATGCACATTTGTTCCATATATATGTATTAAGTATATTTTGCGCTTTAAGGATCAAATTTAACAACCCATTTAATATCAAAAAGCAAACACAAAAATTCATGTATTAATCCCAAGAGTAAAAACTGCAAATAACTTAAAACCAACACTTTAAAAACTATTACCAAAGTAACTAATTACACATACTTCTTAAACAACTAACAAGTACTGTATCCCCCCCCCGGGATAAAAATGAGGTTGTTCAAAATTATCAGTTTCTGACCACAATTTTTCTAAACTCAATGTGTAAACATTATGAAACTTAATACTAAGTCCATCAATGGCTGAAAACTGGTGCATATTTAGTATTTCACAAATATAGATATAATGAAAAAAGATCTTGTATTTTTTTAAGGCTTCAAAATGAAGAATACTCCATGAAAACCTTCAGCACTGAAAGTATTGAACATTTTTTCTTCAATAGGCTTCCCTTCCATTTCAACTGTCAGCTATTCGTTGATAAAGATTTCTTTATACATTTTGTTTGTGAACAAGTGTGCAGACCTCAGTGATTTCTTCAAAATCTTTGAGAAATTACCAAATAGGATGGCTTTCCATCATGGGCCATGGATACACTTATCTTTTGTGAGTATCAAGTGGCCATATCAATTGCTCTTCTGTAGTCATTATCTAACAGCCAAGTTACTATGCATGCATAAAATGATCCACAATTCGTAAAAAAAAAAAATTAAATGGAAATATCAAATAATGCCTATTAAACTTCCTAAAATCATTTACAAATACTGGACTTGTTCTTGGATACACCAGCTTTTCAGACATGGTGTAAACTTTTGCTCTTATGCCATAGCCTACAAAATGAGGCATGCAAGTTTACTAAGCAACAATACTTGGACAATTTCTATAAATTTAAATGGATGTATCAATCAGCAATATAAGGGGAATACTGCTTTCTAGCAATGGCTGTAAATAATAAGAGGAGTACTTTGTGTAATTTTAGTTCTCACATATTTAGAATTTTTTTTTTTTTAAATCCCTGAACTGTTTCCAAAGAATTGTAAGTCGCAAAATATAGTCAAAAGTGAAGAAATTTTAAAATTGTCCGAAGAAAACACAAATGATTCTGGGATTTAGAATTTAAAACCGTATGCGTTAAAAAACCTTATAACTCGCTGTATAACATCTTTAGCTATGCCTACACTGGAATTTGGAAAACGAATACGGATTGACTTTAATATGTTTTGGTATTTATTTTAATAAGTTACATCCTTAAGTAACTAAATGACAAAATAGTCTCATTATAAATTCACAGCATGGAGTTGAATGATGGTAGAGGCCATCCCTACTTTTTGGCATATTTTCATGGTTACAGACAGTAAAGCAAATTTCTCAATCTATGTTTCACATCTGAATCACAGCAATTAACTTAATATAAGTTTGATTGGCTTAAGATTGAAAATAACTATTATCATAACATATTATAACCAGAAGTAAGTAAAGTAAGAAAGACTGCAAAATACAGATACTAATGTATCGAAAATCAAAATAGCCTAACATATCCAAAAGGAAAGTTCTAGAATGGTGTTTAATCAATAGATTCCCAATTGTTCAGTCTGCATATTTTATTGTGGTAGAGCTTAATTTGAAATGCTGTTCCCTAACTAGATTAACATTGAAAACAGCTCTTCAATGTTCACTTGAATGACCAATGTAAAAAATCCATGGTATGTAATGTACCCATAAAAGAATTAAACACATTGTATTCACTATTCAAATTTTACTTTACATACATTGCTACATTATTATATATCCTTATTGTCTATAGAAGTGGGGTTTAACTTAGGGCTGAAGTTAAAAAAATACAAATAGCTCTGTTAATATTTGAGTTATAACAAACTGTTAGGGACTACAGTTGTAATAAATACCTAGGTAGTTGTCACTTCAAAACATATGTGCTTCATTGCCATACCATTAAAACCATAAACTTTTGGAGAGAGTGAGTTTCAAGTCCTCAAGTTATGTAAACATATAAGTGTGCATATGGACTGTGAAAAACGTAACTTTTTTTTTAAAATGTAATAGGTTATTGCTCAAGATGGAGTTTTAAGGAACAGTTGAGGGTTATGCACTTATGAAAAGAACGCTAGTAGAAGAAATAAATAAATAAAATATATAAACTGAGTTTGAGTAGCTGATTGTTAAATGAAAATTTTCTAACAGTGTCTGGAAAAACAATTAATTGAAGAAACTGGTTTTAATGTTATTGATTGAATGCTGTAGATTTCCCTGAACAATTCTTCACTTTGAGACCTTCAAAAACTTATAAAAATGATATCATTGTTGTATTGTTACTTGGGTTGTGCCTTTATCTTGTTGCATTCTGCTCGAGAAAACAATAAGCCTCAATATCCAACCCTAAAGTTGCCAGGGGAATGGACATAACTCCACTAGAAACAAAAACTCTTTTGGTTTTGCTGTCATCACTCATTTGCCTTGACAAGGAACATGCGATGACAGGCATTAAACAGTATGCAAGCTGCAATTAAATGAACTTTCCAACTTTGCACTCTGGCAAAGAGTTTTACAAAGAATAATTAATACTAATAAGAGAATACAAAAATATGTTTTGTGTTATATCTTCCCATCCTTTATTAATATGTATGCCCTAGTATTTTTGTAACTTATTATAATAGAGCTCAAGCCTTTCTTCTATTAATAACTCATTGTCAATGTCATCTTCTTTTTACTGAGTTAGGGTCACCATTATGCACACCTTGACACCTTGGCTTCTCTGTAAAACTTGAAAGAAGTACTTAATAATATGACTTCTTATATTGGGAGCAAGGTATAAAATGTAGGGCAGGGATGTTCGCAGTTCTAGGAAGAAAACGTCAAATCACACATTTCGAACTCAAACATTATATTGGCTGGGTAGTTAATGCATCTTCTTAGCACATGATTTGTATTAACTTGAACATTTATACATATTTATTTATTAGGGATGCTTATTAATAAATAAATATTTAGTTATTGTCCTTGTTACTTAGATCCCTTGGATATTGAACATTGTTAAACTTTGGACACCAACATAAGTTCTCCTGGATCTAATGTAAATGATATAACCAAAGGGTTGAATAATATTAAAGCTTCAGGTTACTTTTAGAATGTAGATTTAAGTCTAGTTTCAGATATTCGGCACATTTTAATATGCAAGTCGTTATTTAATACTCTCTTCATTTTGAAAAAAATAGTAACTCTTTACTGGATTAACCTTATAAATTATGTGTTTTCAGAAACTAAAACGTATTTAGTTGTAACACATTTTCCTTTGAAGAAAAAAATAAATAGTTGGGTAAGGCTTTTAAAAGTCGCTCTGAGGAGCCAGTTCTTCCCAAGGGTTCTTTGGTTCTCTCAGAGCTGTTATCAGTCATAGTATCAAATTAATTCCTCAGCATTAATGTTTTGTTAATTGATTTGGTGTTTTAATAGCAAGTTCATGACATTTCAAGTAATAAACACTATTATAAAATTTTAAAACATCGCGAACATTATGTACTTGTAGTCCATGCTTTATATTATTTAATGTCTTGTGGAGTAATGGTTCCTGGGTTGTTGACGTACGCATATAACGATTGTGCTAAATTGTATGAAGGAATCTCATTGAGAATCCCAAGGAAGATTTATATTTTCTCAAAGATGCACAAAAACATAGGCCTTATAAATATTTATGTGGTAATGTCTTGCCTCCATGAAGTGAGCATAATGCAATTTCAATTTTATGGTTAGATGGAATCAAGGTCAAAAACAATAAGAGAATTTAAAAATAAATTGTAATCCACAATAAAGTACCATATCGACAGTGTTGATCAGCAACTTCGTATGTCAAAAATATGAGAAATCCTGATTTTTGCTTATATACATTAATCATGCTGTTATTGATGTTCTGTATGAAGGCTATATTCAAAGTTATTTTATATTATTCACCTGTAATTGGAAGTAATAATCAATATTTTTATTTACTGAATGATTTAATCAGTTTTTATGTCTCCTGTAAAAGTATTTTTTTGACATACAGGATTGCTGGTCAACACTGTCGATATACAGAGACAGTAAGTTAAAATCAGGCACCTAAAAACATGCTGAACGATTAAATATTAATGGGGATTTGAAGCATAAACAGGCGGGTAAACATCACATTGATAATGTGAACACCTCCGAACTACATGACGTACTTAGGAATTGCTCAGTCTCTTCATCCCTTGGCGAGAGAACGAATTTCCAAGTATTTCAACAGTTTTTTCCCCCTATACAGGCTAATACCCTTTCTCCCTGTACAGGTTAATATCCTTTTTATACCCCTAGCTTATTTTCCATTGTGGTGTTTTCTCTCAAGTGCTGAACGAAAAGTTCCTTGTCCTTACTTACTTACCAGATAACAAAGGCCAGAGGATCATAAACCTTATTTATTTATATCAAGCTTATTCCTAAAAATGTACAGCCAGTTCACAATAGCGCTCTTCATTAATTTTTCGCAAAGAACTGAGAACGTGAAATATTTTTCGCAATTTTTAGAATTCCAGGATATTTACAAGCTAACGACCATTCACCTAGAGCGAATAATAAACTAAAAACAATATTTTATAACTTAAAAATAATAAACATTGAACTTATTTATATCATACTGAGATTTTAATTAAAAACTTCATTGATTTTTTTAAATGTATTTTTTCATTTTTGTTGACTGCAAGTTTAAGATATTTCTGGAATCTTTGATGTATAAAGTTAAGAAAATTAAAATTCTGACGTTAGGTTAAAGGGAAATATAAACTTTACATAAAAAACTCTGCCCGGCTAGAATTCATTAACAGTGATTAAAAATATCTTTCCTTTGAAACTCAACTGTAATTGAACCGAGGATATTTTTTTTTTTATCTTTAATAACAAGATTTCAATCAGTGATGTATATATATATTTTTAAAAGTATGCAGTGGTTATAAACGTAAACTGGTTAATCCTGAAAGTAATTTTGCTCTTGTATATTTTTTTAATGAACTTCCTGTAATTATATCCTTTAGCAGAAGAAGCAATATCGGTCCCTTTAAGGGCCGTCCACGCAAAACTCATCAAAGGTTCCCCGTGGGCAAATAAAAAATGTCAATGAGTCCATGGTTACCATAGCAATTCTCCACAGGCTCCATTTAAACTGTTTAGACCATGATGATTTCATAACAATTTTGGCCTTCGAAAATAATATGGTTTATTTACTCTAATGCGCGCAGCTTATGAAATAATATTTATATATATATATATGATCACAAACTTATGAAATAAAATCATTAGTCCCATCCTGGCTAGATAAGGGAGGTGACCTATGGATTGCACGTCCCAGTTAGCCTTAGTAGCACATAGTGGGTGTTATAATAAATGACATTATTACGTTGGTTTCTAGAAACATAACTAAAACAACTCCGAAAACCCAGCTGTCAAATAGTAGGTACTAACTCATTCTTTAACAAGAGCAGTTTTTAGGCAACGCACGTTTGTTGGAGTTTCGAAGCATCACCAGGCCTAATATAGATGTTTTTTGAGATTTATATCCGAATGGACGGTAACTCGAACTACATGCGGTAGAGTATTGTAATGCAATTATACGTGGATTCTTTCTCAATAAATGAGCCCCACTCATTCAACAGGACTTCTTTCCAGTAAAAAAAAGGATTCTTTACGATGATGAGAAACAGGCCAGCAGTTCGACAAGGTCATGAATGTTGCTTCCACTGTATTTACCACAACCCCAAAACTTGGCAGCTCGTATTATCCTATTCCGAGCACCAAACCTCCAAATGGCTTCACTCATCTCATCCATGACCCTCTGCCAATCTCGTTCATACGGGGTATCGTGAATGGTGATGGGCTGAACTCGGGCCAGGCGCGACTGGCATGGGGGTATTGTGTAAAGAACTCCGCGTACTACCTCAACTAAGTAACCTTTATTAACTGAACTATAAGCATAATCAAACATATATTCAAATAACATTCACCACATCATCCATTTTCGGTCTAGATGAAAGATTACTTATATGTCGTCGGTGGTCTTACTCTTCTCCTGTATCTTGTTGTGTGTCTTTCAACATCATTCCTTTGTCTTCTTTCGCCCAGTCTTCATGTACATCTTCCTGTCCATCATTCCCCTCAGATTCGTCTTCTTGTAATTCTTCATTTCCCCCGCTCCTCTATTAGGGGCTTTCACTTGGACTCCTGCTCTTAAAGGTGTGACTCCAATTCCATTTTTATCTAGAATACTATGGTAGAACGGATAGGAACTCTAATCGGTTTCAAAATGCTTATCGGATGGCAATAAACATTTCCTATTTCTTCGGTTCGTCCGTCTTCCTGATTTTATTAAATAGTCTCTATCGGTAACACACTTTTCGACGACAGTCCCCTAATGCTTCAGTTCTTTAATCCAAACTACTTGCCCAGGGGATTGCTTCTGGGGATTTAGATAATATACGACTGCTGAAGGTGGGCAGTTGGCTTCCCTTTTTATCCCACTTGAAAGTCAACTTGGCGGTTCGGCGCTTAACATCCCTTATTCACTGTCGGTACTTTTATATTATGTCCTGGTTGACTGCTGTCAATTTATTTAATCCCTGAGGAGAACGGGTAACCTTAATGAACCCTGAAGAAATATCGACTACCGCACCGAATCATCTAAGGAAGTCCATGCCCAGAAGCTCGCCACAGTCTACTTATATCTACTTCCGCTATAACCACAGGGTGGATAATGTCGGTCTGGTCCAGTCGAACCCTTACGGACTGCTCACCACGAAACGTCAACGCCTTCCCGGACACGCGCTTTGATTTACTACTCGAAGGAAGTAGCTCTCTCTCTCTGACAGGCTTCTAACGGAGTGCCACACCAGCCCCCCTTATCTAGCATGAGGTGTGGGAGGCCGCCTATGCTCAATTGACTTATAAATCCCGGCTTTTTTTATCCTCTAACCCCATGGAAACTAACGTCCCTGCCCTCGCCTTTTCTTAATTTCGACCTAGTTCGCGGGGCTGGAAAAAGTCTTGGCCTTTTTGGTTGTCAGTTCAAGCACGGTCTGCTCTAACCTTCCGGCGGTATTCCTTAGCGACGTGCCCCGGAGTACGGAACCTATAGCAAACGAGGTGTCTCGATTGCCTGGAGCGACTGGTGTAGCACATCTACTGGAAATGCGGCCGCTACATCCACAGAGATAACATATAACTTCCGGCCTATCCTGTGATTTCCCTTGTTCTTGGTGTACTACACTTACTACCGGCTCTTCTTCTCCGGATTCATCAGCTACAAATACCTGGCAACTACCACCCTCCTCTTTCTACTACTTCGGCCAAGGAGGAAGGAGAAAACCTCTGCAAAGAGCGTTCTATATCGCCCCTATGGCCACTCAGGTACGCTGTTAATGCGACGCGATCGATCTTCTCTCTCGCGACCTTCTACTCTACGGGGACTCCTTTTCATAGAGTGATTTTTCACCTATAGGTCTACAGCTATCCGCAAAAACTCTGGTGACTTCGCCCTCGTCATGACGAACGCTACTCAGTCTCATCAGGTACTGCCCCGGTCACCAGGTATTTTTAAACCTAGCTTCTAACACGCTCCTTATCACCTCGTTCATCGTCTGAGGGCCCGTTAGTTCACGACGACTGACCAAAAATGAAGCTGCATAATGATTCCTTTAACTTCATCTTAACCACCAGAATTTTATCTATGTCTGTCAAGTTACTGCATTGAGCAACAAGTTCCACCTCTTTAAAAAAGTTACGGGGAATGACCCAGGTTCACCGGACCACTGTAATACCATAGTCCGGAGGCTCATATCTTTTCTAACTTGAGCTTGGGGAACGCGCCGACATCTTATCTTTATCCGCTTCAGACAATTTCACTTCCTTACACGTTAGCGTGCTGAGCTGTCAAACACTCTTTTCAATGATGCATCCCTCTTCTCGAAAGCCAGGTTAGCCTCGATGAGTTGCTCCAGTTTTTGTCGCAGCTACCCCTCCATGCAACAAAAAGTTCGTGAACAACAGTATATTATTTAAATAATGTATAAACACATATATTTCATCATTAGTAAAATTATGTGTGTTGGGGGAGTGATACGTAATAAATACGATGTCTGTTCCACTGCTCGAGTTCAGGGTAGTAATACATCGAGTAATCACTTCCGTGAGGTAACACTACCGGTTACTGTACCCAGCAAAAATAGTGTATATCGTACCTAGGAAATGTCCTAGACGGCGTGTTGGGTTCCCGGTTGACTTCCAGGGCGTATCAGGCAAACGTAGGAAGGATGGGTACACGGTGATTCCTGAGAAAGCCAGACTGAAACATAGCAGGCCTTTTTAGCGTTGTGAAGCACTAGACTGACTCAACTTTCCGTGGAACCACCACAGAAAAGTTAAGTGTTGAAATGTTAGAGGCTCCAATTTTACTGTGAATTCCTCTACAAAGTGAGCTGCTTGTTTCGTGAGCCGAATGGCAGTTTAAACATCTCAACAAACAAAATATGTCACCGTACATCGTGGTTGAACTATTATCTTCATTCGATCCAAATAACTAAAATTGCTCTAAGCCTTTGTGAATGATGTGAGAAACATTATATCCTCTACTTACATAGGTTTGACCACACATTCACATATGAACCGGAGAGATCATGAAGCTTAAAACCATGTTTTAATAAAAAAATAATTAATGATTAATTTTTTAGATGAATTTTAGGACAGTTCTCGATATATGATGTCTTGCTGGATACGAAAAATGTATGTAATATCCCTAAAAGTGTTAAAAATATAACCTGTTAACACAAATTTTATAGGGTTTATTTTTTGTAATTGAGACCTTCTTCCATTTTCTACATAAATGACAAACTTTGTGACAGATCGGTTAATTAGAGGTTAATAATTTACACAAATAAGTCATATTATAAAAAAGTAAACCAAGTGTGCTCTAAGCTGTAATCGAAAGACGTACAACTTATAACTGACATATAAAAATGATTAAATGAATGTTGAAGTGTACTTAGGGTAAATACGAGGAAAGAATATATCAATTAGCAAAGTAACTCACCACCGACGTTATGGAAAGGAATAGTATCTAAAATAAATATAATTTTCAATTAAACAAACTGGAATAAACCTTTCGCAGACAACGGGCGGGTTCCGAGAATTTCCTACTGCATCTACAACGCTCAATGGTTCAATATTTATTAGTTTATTCGCCGGCAGAAATATAACACTTTAAAAATATATGAATGAAACTCTTCATATAAGCGTTTTGAAGGATTAATAAAGTTTATCATGATTGGTGACTAAAAATGACCACGCCCTTAGGAGAGGAGTGGGCGAGGTCGACTAAGGAAATTGTTAGTACTTTCGTTTCTATGAATCGGTTCCAAACATGTTCCTGTGTGTGTGTGTGTGTGTGTGTGTGTGTGTGTGTGCGTGCGTGCGTGTGTGTATAAAATGCTTTTGGTGTCTGTTAAGTTGCTACCTATTCACGCCAAAATTGCAAAACCGAATTTAATGAAACTTGATACGTGTATTATTACTAACCCAACTTAGACTTTAGGTTATACTAATATTCTCAGAGACGATAAATATAATATGATCATTAATCTTTATTTTATTCAAGCATATTATGACATATGACGTAACGTTTTCAAACTTATGTGATTCGGTCTCTTGAGGACATAATGAGTCCGAGAGAGGAAGTTGTGGAGAGACAGTCGACTCTTGGCCAGCTCTAATCACAACCGCTGACTCAAGACCACATTTGGCGGGAAAGGGGTAGATGATACACATGGCCCCCGCTACCATATGTGCAATGCACACGGGCGCCATCCTTTAGGGGCGCCAAAACCAAGGTCCCCAAAAAAAAAGTTAGATTTTATTCTGTTTATTTCATTTTGATATTTTAGCCTACAAATAAATATGACTTTTAAAGATCAGTTCTTTGCTTTATTTCAAGCACCTACCTACCATGAAAAAAAAAGATGATTCAAAATGCCTTAAGGGGCGCCAAAATCCTTTTATGCACACAGGCGCCAGTAGCCCTTAAGCGGGGAGCCTGATGATCACAGTAATAACGAATACTATCGACGATTCTTATTTACGTTGTCCACATTAATTTAAATAATGAAGTCGGATTGAGTAGGAAGTGATTTTACTCATAAAGTTATGAACAACGAATTGGGATAGAATACTAACAGCTTAATGTTTAGTCGGAATAATCCGGCCATAGTACATCGTAACTACGCAGACAGGAAATATTAATAGAAAGGACATTAAAATCTTCTAATGAATAAAATTCACACTCACTATTCAGTTTAAATATTTCTCACGAAAAGCTACCTCAGCAATGGTACTTAATAATAATGAATGATATCCATGATTATGATTAATAATGTTCAAGGTATTTTGAACAGTGATGAGAGATTGAACAGGATATCATTTCTTTTTTATTCTTCAAGACTAAAAAGTTCGCTTTAGTTACGATCCTGAGGGGAGAATATGCGGAGCGCACTTTGCCTTATATCGAAGTTGTACAGCTAAAGTTCCTGAAACAACTTTTTAGCTGGCCGAGGAGTACTGCCAACTACATAGTGCGCCTAGAGACAGGCCGAAATCCCGTGAGGCTCAGTGTTATGAAGAAGATTATTAACTATTGGTCCAAATTGTCACTCATGCCGGAAGAGAGGTTGCCAAGGCTTTGCTTCAATAGGCTAATTTCCCTGGATAGGAGCAATCCTGATACAATCTTTAATTGGGTCACACAAGTCAGATCAATAGCTAATCACTATGGCTTCGGAAAGGAGTTTACTGAAGTTTGTCAGAACGGAATATTAAAATACAAAAATTAAATTTTAGAAAAGTAAAAAAAAACCACGTCCTTTCAATTGATATCCACCGAGCTACAAATTCCAAAAGTAACCCTATCTACAGAAATATATCCAGCTTTAATATATCCAGCCCGGAGAACTACCTGATATTTAAGACAAACATAAAAAAGCTATTATCTGTTAGCCAATTAAGAGTATCAAGCTCAGAATTCACGAAACAAAACTTTCTCATTCAAAGCTCAGGAACCTTGCACTTTTTGCAATCAGTTCATCCCTAATAGCATGTCACATATACTTCTCTACTGTGAGACGTTCATCGAAGACAGGAATAAATATCTACAAACACTTCCTCAGCAGTCAGTGATGTGCATAAAATCGAAGAAATACTTATTATCGATAGCCTCGAAAAACTACACAAGATTTACTGTTTCATCACGTCAGCATGCAATACTATGGAATCTATAAGTGCAGATGGACCACACTCCAGTTAAATGTTATATTAAGAAGGAAAAAAGTTTATAGAATGCTTTTAGTTATCTTTTATGTACTATATTTTACTATTTACACTGTATTGCTTTTTTTATTGCCATATTATTGATGATCTCAAGAACTTGGATATAATTACTTATTTAAACAGTCAGAATTGTTATTTGTTTAATTAATTTGTACAAGATGTAAATCTTTAACAAATAAATACCTATATATTCTATTCTACTTTGCCTCATATGGGATACAAAGTTAATATTTCTAAGAACAGTTAGTTATGGCGAATGAAGTGGAGAAACACTCATGCCCGTAGCCAACTAACGACCTAATTTTCGTAAGGATCTCAATTTTGAACCAGTGGACCTATTTTGCACAATTTACAAGGGACATTTCATATATGTATGAACATACACGCAACAGAAATTTGAATTTTGGCTTTATAATCATCTAGGGGCATATATGACAGACTGTCCAGAAAAATGCATTAAAAAAAAGTCCGCCACGCAGGGGCTGCGATAACTAAGCAAATTTCCCAGATGCGTCACCCATTTATCTCAAAATATAAAAGTTCAATGAGAACAATATTATGTGCTTCATAATATAACAGCTTTTTGTTAACCGCGTTGTCCTACCACATGAGTATGAGTGGGGGTTTACTGACGGCTGAAAACTAAACGAAGGTCCGTCACTTTCGTTATCTCCCAGGTAGGATCGAAGGATCTTTGAAGACATGTTTTGAAAATTCCATCATGACAACAACAATGAGTGTAAGTGAAATCTGCTAACAAATAAATAGACCAAGGCGTAGCTCTCAGAGCGGAAGATATTATTGGTTTACTTATATGTATGTTAGTGATGTAAACTCTCCAAGAGGCTTCACATGAAGTGACACATGAAGAGTCGAGTAATAATGTGTTCAGTTCTGCAATTTGGCCTTCTTCAATCCTTTGCTTTGATGGGAACCTGCAACTTTCATGTCTAGCATTCACACATTAGTGTTTTCCCAGTCCCATGATGTAAATGCGAAAAGTTTGTAAAATTAGAAAACTTAATTGTCAAAACACCTTGATTAATCGAAAGAAATAATGCGAGTAGCCGAAATTCTATTTGTCATGTAAGAGAATTTTCATTAAAAACTGTTTGGACTATATTTGAAAAGAAATTACACCAGTATTTTTTGTGCAATAATACTGTAGACTAGGAGCGTAAAAAGGATATCCTCTTAAATTCATTGAAAGAAGATGCTTTTAGGCTAGTTGGATTCCAGCCCCGACTAACCAAGGAAGATGCTGTGAAGTGGTTTTCCCAGTTTCTTTAAAGGGGGAGAGTTGTAGTATATCAATACACTGTATTTAACATATGATAAAACTCATGTGTAAAACAATTGAATGGATTATTGTATTGTAACTATGAAAATAAGGTTCCGCTGTCTCAGAGTACATTTTGACACACGACTTACATGGCGACATCATATCCACATAAAATTGCAACAAGCACAAACACAACTTACACAAATATACCCTTTAATGAACAAAAGTACACCATTGAAACTGACTTGCCCAACACTACATTACAAAACACTCATACTCCCTTTATTAACATACGCATGCCCAGTCTGGCTAGGCATCAGCAACACACACAAAAAGAAACCAGAGTCCTTCCAGAACAGAGTACTTCGAATAGCGGCTAATGCTTCCTGGATTGTAAGGAACAGCCAAATCTACAAGGATTTGGAGGTTGCTCCTATTTCAGTTCATCTTCAATGACTTGTAAGGAAATATCATATGGCAGCCTTCCGATGTCAAGTGGAGCCACTCATCATAAATTAGGTGCAATGACTGAAGGACAACTACGTCCGAGGTTGTATCAAAATCTCTTAATTTTGTAACAAATCTTATAATAACACTTTGTGTATAATACTTATATGGTCTAAGTAAATTTTCTTTCTTCTTTCTTCTGAAAATAATGTGGTGTATTTGAATATATTACAAGTACTAAACATACATATTTTAAATAAATAAACTGTGGAAGCCATGACGGCTAGACAGGTGGTTTTCAGAACATATAACGTGTTCTGTGATGTTTTATCAATAATTATAATAACTAATCGCATCTCTTATTTCCAGAATAATTACTTTTTCAGCTTGCACAATAAATTACGAATTCAAATGAACCAGTTATGTTAAAAATGGATAGTTAATAAAAATAAAAATAAAGAAATATTCCTTAATCTCAAGAAGTGTACATTCGTTGTCGTTTGCATTTCAAGAGGGAATAATTTCCTCCGTGGCCCCACTGTCACAGCTTCAACTGGGGCTAGGCGATGGAAAAACATTCAACATATTCAATTCACTGTTCGACTGACTGAAAAAGTCAAATCAACATATATACATATCCTCTCGCTTTTTTATTAACTGGTTTTCCCTATGCGTTTTCCGTCCTCGTAATTGGCGATCAATAAAGCTCTATGAGAGGAAAATATTCAGAGCCCAATATAATTCATACAATTTTACCTTCCTCACGGAACTATTTTCATTGGAAAAATATTATTTTAAATTTTGTATTAAAACTGTGTAATGCTTCTAAGAAATGTAACTTGCTGTTTCTTAGGTTTGTCCTCCGATGATTGCCAGTAACTTTTAATAATCCACTGCCTCTCTTCTTCTAAAATTAAATACCAGAAAAGTAACGTCCGTGATGGATATTACAGCATTGTTCCGACCTCCAAAAACTACAAAACTAATAAACATATTAACCTTGCATCTGAAGAAATAAGCCTTTTTAGCAGGTTTCCCCATAGGGGAAATCAGCTATTGAGGTGACTAATGTAAATTATTGTATTGAGTGACTTAGGTAAATTATTCTTCACTATTTATCATAATATGCACTGTTAAGCTCTTATCCCACAGCAAGATATCTCACGATCACGCGGATCACTGATGATCACAAAACACGGTACTGCTTTGATCTTCACAAAACAAGGACCTGCTCTGATCTTCCCTAAACACTGCACTGCACGGAAAGCTGTGTTGTTCACTGGCAAGAAAACCGACAACTAACTAACATTTGGGCAAGCTGTTCGACTTTATAGACCGGAGACAGTTCAAGAAGGGTCTAGGTGTGGACTCAGTCAGTAGTCTAGAAGATTATGGACTTGGCCCAGGGGCTCGACAAATTGCACAGAACCAATCTTAGTGTAAATTTAATTGTCTATAAATGTTAGTTATATAGTATATTTATGTTTTGTCTAATATGACATTAACAGAAATATTTGGATTTGTTAGTTAGCAGCCTTGAGTAAACCCCACTCCCACTCTTGTCATAATAATAAGTGGTTATAACATTAACCTCTTCATTATAAGCTTTAATATCAAATATTATTCCATGAGATCTTTATTATGCGAGATACATTCGCTGAGCATAAACAGACGATTCGGACAACTTTACGGACTGCTAAATAGAAGATCTCACTTGCCTACCGAAAACAAACTTACAATATACAAGCTACTACTAAAACCGATATGGACATACGGAATAGAAGTGTGGGGTACAGCAAAACCTTCGAACATCAGACGCCTCCAGACCTTTCAATCCAAAGTCCTGCGTATCATTGTAGATGCTCTATATTATGTTACAAACCACACCGTCCATAAAGATCTTAATATCCACTTTGTAAAGGACCTAATTCCCTTAAGATTCAGAAAATTCCACAGGAGGCTATCCAATCATCCTAATCCAGAAGTCCTAGCCCTTTTCAGTGCCACTCATCCTTATTCCCCTCCACGGTACCTCAAGAGACAATGGCCCCGAGATCTCCTATAGAAGTGTAAAGCGAAGTGATAGCAGTGGCTAATTTCTTCTCAAGTGCTATTCCTCCTTAGCTCTTGACTTCCAGGCAGGGAGAGGCTGCTCCTCTCATTGTGGTGAAGAGGTGTGGTTACTGTCAAGAGTGATGGAGGAACTATTGTATTGTATATATCGCACATTACCAAATGCATTTAAATGCAGGCTGTAATATTCTCAATAAAATAAAATCTAAAAAAAAAAAAACATTCGCTGTGCAATGACGTCATCAATTAAGATTTTATTTTGTTGTCTCGAAAATGTTTTAGCAGATTTCCCTTAGGTTAAAGTTCGCTAATGGCTGAAATTGGACCAGTGGGACGGGGGGGGCTAGAGGAGGGAATTTTCTAAAATTCGAAATATCTCCGCTACTATAAGCCGGATAAAAAACTTGTATAGAAACAATCTTGCTGCAAATTAAATGTAATGTACTATAAATATTGTTACATACAGTTATTCTCTATCTTGAATATTAACCGAGATATTTGGATTTTTCGGTTTTCAGCCTTCAGCAAACCCCCACTTCTACTCATGTTACATAAACAATACTCTGTTATGTAATAAACCACATTATTCAAAGAATAAATATCAGATATTGTTTTCAAGAGACCTTTATTATAAGAGATCCATGCAAATATAATCCGGTGACCCCCCCCCCCCGGTCTTAAGTTGTTGGACTACTAAAATTTGATTGATTGAGATAAAAATTATTCTGATTCATTATAAATTACAGTACTAGGTATAGTAAATAGTTTTCAATAAAATTAATATTATATTCTGATATATTTCAGTAATGGTTTTTCTTTTCGGTATCAGATTGGCAGACCTGTTTGCTTACATTTCAGGCGCTTCCCGTCGATAATTTGTTAAAATGACTGAAAGGTTTCTTATTACCGTTTGTATTTATTCACTTAATATTCATGGAGGTGTGTTGTGTTATCACATCATAAAATTTATTTGTTATCACTAAACCATGTATTTCACCACGATTATTCTTATTTCCTAGATCGTATTTCCGAGTTGTTGTGTCATCGATATCACCTGTCGCAGTATTAAAATATCCTATAATTACAACATTGTCTTTTTGGATTTTTGACAATTGGGAGGTTTTCTAATTATATAATTTTACAAAATTTTCAGTTACATCATGGACTGGGATAACACTAATATGTGGGTGCTAGACATGAACATTGCATGTTCCCATAAAAGAAAAGGATCGAAGAAGGCCAAACTGCAGATAAAGTTCGGCAACGGCTAAAATCTGAACAATGGGGAGAGGAGGGGGTTAACACGGGGGGGGGATTTCGAAAAGTCTTAATATCTCCGTTATTATGAATCAGTTCGAAAAATTGTATAGAACCAATCTTATTGAAAATGTATGCTCTATAAATGTTGTTAAGTACGTTTTTTCACTATCTTGATTATTAACCGAGATATTTGCCGTTTTCCTACTCATGTCATATGAGTATAACAAACGTCCGTCACGCAGGGGCTGCGTAAACTAAGCAGATTTCCCACGTGAAGATTTACAGTAGAGAAATCTGCCCAATAACAAGTGTAGTAGTAAGGGATCTCTAAACTTATTCACGAGGGACGAACAGTTACGAAAACGGCCGCACTAGCTCTCGGCGAGAAGTCCCGAACTTAGCCAACTCCTGCCGACCACACACACAATACAAATGCAAATATCTCGGTTAATATTCAAGATACAGAATAAATGTATAGAACAATATTTATAGTAAATGTAATTTGCAATATGATTCACTTAATACAATTTTTCGATCCGACGCATAATAACGGAGATATTTCGAATTTTCAAAAATCCCCCTCTAAACCCCCCCCCCCCCACCTCCCACTGGCCCGATTTCAGCCATTAACGAACTTGATCTTCCTTTATACATAAAACGATTAAACTCCGAGTTTGATAACGATCAGACAAAAATTGCGACCGTTATATATATATATATATATATATATATATATATATATATATATATATATATATATATATATGAGGGCTTAGATACCCGGCTTTGCCCGGGAATTGATTTGAGGCTGAATGGTGATGGTATTTTTTTGGCAAGGCTTTACTTTCCACAATATGTTGACATTTACCCATCCCAGTGTTTAGGGTTTATACCCGTTGTTGGCATCTAATAATAATAAAATTAATTTTTTATGTAAGACTTCACTGTACTCCATATTGTCATATTTCCCGTCTCCTGTGCAATATGCATAGATTTATTTCAGTTATTAAGGACAATATATGTGTATTTACGTAGATTCGAATTAATTTCTCCAGGTGAGGTACATCATAGTTCAAATTGAAATAAATTGTTGAGCATATCAATATTTCTACGCAAATTACTTGCTCCACACATTGTTCCTGGAGAAAAGTATAAAACAAAAGTTACTCTAAATAACAAAGTAAACAACTTTTGTTATGTGCATGTTTGTCGAAAAAGAAATAGACAATGAAATATCGTGAATTTTTATTTCAGACCTCCCTTATAACCCCACTCCCGTTCTAACCTAAAAATTTTAATATAGCTTATAATCATTGAATAGTTAATGCCAATTGACATACCGAGATTTGATAAGTTCGGTTCAATCGTTAGCGCCCAATAAAATAGTTGACTCCCGCTTTTAGCAGATTTCCCTTCTATTACAGCTAAAAAGCTGTTATATTATGAAACACTTTATTTGAAGCATAAGTACCTAATATTGTTTTCATTGAACTTTCACTTTTTGAGATAAATGCAAATAGGTGACGCACGTGCGAAATCTGCTTAGTTAACGCAGCTCCTGCGTGATGTACTTGTTTTAGCAGATTTCCCTTAAGGGAAATCTGCTACTGAGGTCGTACTCATGACGCGATTTTTGAAAATTTTCTTCAAATGTCCATTGATCCTACCCAGGAGATGGCGAAAATGAGGTCCGTTCATAATTATATTTGTATATATGTATTTGTCTGTTAACGCTGTTTTATGCAAAAAGACAGATCAAGTTCGTTAATGGCTGAAATCGGACCAGTGGGAGGGGTGGGGGTTTAAAGGGGGGATTTTCAAAAAATTGAAATATCTCCGTTAACATACGTCAAATCGAAAAATTGTATAGAACTAATCTTACAAATCTTGCAAATTAAATTTACTATAAATATTGTTCTATACATTTATTCTCTATCTTGAATATTAACCGAGATATTTGCATTTTTATTAAATTTGGGCCGATAACGGATGACCGTTTCCCGCCAAAAGCTAGTTCGGCCCTATGTCGCAACTGTTCGGCTCTCGTATGGAGGTTTCTCTATTGTATAACTTCACGTGGGAAATCTGCTTAGTTTACGCAGCCCCTGCGTGACGGACTTATGAATGAACGACATCCTCCTAGTTAGCTTTGCATGAGGAAGGATTTGGACCCGATGAGCGACATTTATTTTGTTTATTTGATATCGGAAATATGACTCCTGAGGCCAAACTTCCAATACGTTCTACAATATCGTTTCAAAAAGATCAACATCGTGGTACTTATGCCTCAACGTAAATGTTACCTGATCATTTTTCTGTGAGCCCCACACAATTTTTTTAAAATATCAAAAGGCCACAGTTGCAGGGTTCTTCCTCACAAAATTTTAATAACTTTAACACTAATGGAACTGACTACAGGAGCTGGATGTTCCCATAATATTACTCCAAATTATATGAAGAAAAACCTCAGCTTCATGTGGAAAAACAAATTTAATTATTTACTGGTATTTAGTGAAGACTATTCTAATATTTGTTTCTATTTTAATACTTATTTAATATATTTTTATTGAATAAAATATTTTACTTCTGGCCTGATATGATTCTATCTCACTACTGCATAATGTTCAAAAAATCTTAAGTTTGCTTATAATATTCGAATAACTTCATTTTTAATGTTTAAACCATCTTTTAGCTTACCTTTTGTTGTCAATTTATACAATTATAATCTGGAATACTTCACAATTACAGTTTATCTACGCCTTCAAGACAGCGTTTTTTAACCACATTTACTTCATCATATCTCAGCTTGTAGTCAAAACTACAAAATGAAATTGTATGAACGTGTTACTGTTATAGAGTACTACCTCTGGCCTAAATTTCAGATTTTTGTATGTTGCCCCATCAGATATTAACCCCAAAAAGTGACAATTTTTTAAATATTTGAATTTTTGAATATTTGAGTTTTTGAAATTTTTTTCATGAAATAGGGTGCAAGCCAGAGCTATAAATTTTGGTGTAAAAGAAGACATACTTATTAACTATTTATAAAAAAAAAAAAAAACTTGTCTTGTATATTCTAATCCTTCTCAAGAAACATCACCCTTAAATACTAAAAGGGGTTAGACATAAGAATTGATATCCTCTAATTTCACCCCTAAAACCTAAATTGGGGTAAGAAATGTATAAAAACATAAAAGCAGCCCTCTATTTTTTGAATAATTTTGATTTTGTTCCATAGCGACAAATAGTTTAAGAGTTAGAGGAGTTGGCGTAAACGCTTGGATGAAGCAATTCCTTAACAAATGTGGTCGCCATTCAAAAACTATTGGCAGTAAAATTTATTAAATGATCAATGGATTGTCCCGCACTACTTAAATAAAACATTCTCTTGATTCGTGGGAAATGGCATTTTTGAGGAGGTTATGTATGGCGAATATATTCTCCACTAGAGTAGCAGGCTATATCAAGTTGCTCAGTGAGTCCTGTCCCGAGAATTTAAATTTAAAGAAGTATTTGGGCTCATATTAAACTTTTCTTAGGTAACTTTGTAGTTGTATATTCATTTGTATATTAATGAAAGTCCGTTATCCATCAGTCCAAAATTATCAGTGTGGAGTTGAAGGAGAGTTGGTAGGAGACACTCAACTTCTAGTTGGTGACCCTTTGACTACTGCCAGTGATTCGAAAACTCTCAGATATAATGACGCATTCATAACAGGAGTCGCATCAACGATGATTTCTTGCCCTTCTATAAGCTGAAATCTTTCAATCGCAAAATTCACTTTTGACTGAATCATAATTATGATTCAGCCTCAATAATGATTATAATCATTATCGAGGCTATGACATTGTCCTTCTTCTGATAATCGGGATGGGCTATGGACAGGTTTGAAAGACTTCATTCAGTGAGTTCATCACTCAATAAATCCAGGGCGAGGGAATCAGGCCCTCGGCCCAGGTCTGCCAAGAGCATTAAGTCTTTCGGTTGAATTCCCAGTAATGTTTTTAATTCGAAGAACATGTTTTTAAGCTGTGATTGGAGCTTTTAAGTGTTTATTTTTTGTTTTTGTGGAGATTAGCTGTTATTACGGTTAAGTGCTTTTGGAAACCAGCTTTATGAAACATTATTAAATGAAAATCTGGAAATGAAAAAATACTCAACTCGTAAAATGGGGGCGGGGTCGACTAAAAGGGGGATTAAAAGATTTAAATCATTGGGGGAGAAAATGAAATAATGAACATCAATTTACGCATGACAGTATTTTCAACGGAAAATGGATAATAGTACATCGCTCGAAAAACATTTTAAGGACTTAGGTGTATCCGATTTGCCACTCCCACTGCGGTAGGGTGGTTTTTAAAAGATAATGCTCCGTAATGTGTTTTCTGATTACATTTCGTGGCCCAATAAACGATTCCATTAAAACTCAAATAATTTACACAATTAAGTGAAACGTGAGATTGTCTTGGTAATCACTGGGGCTAATTATGAATATAAATAAAGGTGCAGACAATTTGTAATGTATTTACAAATTAATATTTAATGGCAATTCATTCTATAAACGATGGGCTTTTTTAAGCTCACTCAAAATCATGGCGTGGAATATTCAATAAGGATAAGATTCATTTAGTTGGAATAATGAAGAGAAATACTTTTTCCGCCCAATGGAGTAATTGCTGTTTGCTATGCCTGGTTTATGATTTATCTTTTTCTTCTAAATTTATATTTTACTAATATTACAATTCAGAGTTTTATAAAAGATGTAGACAAGTTTAATAATTGATGGTATGTATCCATTTTCCAATAAAGCTACTCCATGCTCTGAAATAGACAACAATTGTGGAATAAATCCATATGCGTGAAATATGACTCTAAAATCACCAACATTAAAGAGAGTAAATCACTTTAAATGAGCCATAATTTTATTGATTTATCAAAGCTGAAGAAAAACAAAACTGCTTACCACTCAAGGGCTAAGTTATGGCGTTCTGAGTAATACTGTAATTGAATTTAAAGTTTTCATTCTTAAAGACTCCTTATATTTGAAAGCAGTTATTCTCTTTTTTCGCCCAACTTTCGTATATTTTTGGAATGGGTAATTCAAACCAAGACGTTTAAAACAAAAAAATCTAGCTCTAAAAAGTCCTCTGAACCGTACACATCCCAGATAATTATATTTTTCATTCATGTCTTCTTTGCACGGAACATACAGCTCGCTATATCAAGGTCGGTTTTCCCCCCAGCTTTCCTTTCATATCATCCGCTACAATATTGCCTCCTTTTGGCTCTTCTTAAGAATTCAAACAAAATCCTTCTTCATATCCAATCATAGAAATCCAATTACAGGAGCGCTGCATTTTTTTGTTCGCGCCTATATCGTTGATATGAAGAAAAAAAAAAAATCTACCTATCCTTTCCTCTACCCCTTACTCTAAGTGTAAAGTTGTAATCTTACTGTACTCTTGGGGGCTAATTCTTTTCATTATTCAGCGAATGCAGCAAGATTGAAATGTAAAGTTGCTCCTTATCCTGGGGTAAAATATTGATACAATTTTATTTCTTTCGATTAATCAAGGCATTCTGACAATTATGAGGTTTTCTAATTTTACAAGTCAGTTACAACTTGGGACTGTGGCAATACTAATCTGTGGGTGCTAAAGATGATCGGAGCCAGGTTCCCATCAAAGGGTTAAATTATGAATAGTTCGGCAAAAGGCCACTTTGTTCATTACTCAAATTGCATTATTATTCAACTCTTCAAATGAAGCACAGGGTTTTAGTTTTACAACGCTAACATGCATACACTTATACTCAAGGAGTTACGTCTTGATTATATATTTATTTTTGACTGAACCTCATTTTCGTAGTTAGGTTGTGGAAATTTGAATCCAGTTTTTAGCAGATTTCCCTTAAGGGAAATCAGCTATTGAAGTCGTACTAATGACGCGATTTTTGAAAATATTCCTCAAATGTCCATCGAGCAGGAGATGACGAAAATGAGGTCCGTTCAAAATTATATATATATATATATATATATATATATATATATATATATATATATGTATGTTAACGCTCTAGCGGTTGCAGAATTTTTGTTTGATCGTTACCAAACTCCATATTTAATCGATGTATGTAAAAAGGAAGATCAAGTTCAGGGGTTTAGAAGGTGGGTATTTTGAAAATTCGACATATCTCCGTTACTATAAGTCGGATCGAAAAAGTGTATAGAACCAATCTTATTGCAAATTAAATGGTCTATAAATATTGTTCAATACATATTTTCTGTGCCATGAATATTAACCAAGGATTTTATAGTTTTCAGCCTTCAGCAAACCCCCACTTCTACTCATGTCAAACTAACAATTCTCGGTTATGTAATAAACCATATTATTCGAACCTTAAATACCAAATGTTGTTTTCAAGAGGTCATTATTATACGACATGTATGCAAATATGTTCTGGGGACCCCCCCCCCACCCCCGTCTTACGTTTTTTTGGACTACTTAAATTTGGTTGATTGCGATAAAAATTAATCTGATTCATTATAAATTACAGTACTAGGTACAGTAAATAGTTTTCAATCAAACTAATATGCTTTATTCTGATATATTTCAGTAATTGTTTTTCCGGTGAGAGTCAGGTTGGGAGACCTGTTTGTTTACATTTCAGATACTTCCCGCCAAGAGGGGAATGATTTCTCATTACCGTTTGCATTTATTCACTTAATATTCAAGGTGGTATTGGGTTACCAGTATGCAGATTTATCTATTATTAAAAATAGAAGAACCATGGCAAAAGTGGACAAGGTAAAAGGGGACTATTAATTCAAATAAAATCGAATAATAAAGTTACTAACTGCTTACCTATATATAGAGTTTGGTAGATGCATAAGAGTATACTATATTTTGTTCCTGGATTGATGAAACTGACTGCACTATGTAGGAGATTATTGAAGTTTTTCTAGAGTCTGTTGCAATTGACATGTGCTTCTAACCCTGAAATGGCGTCTCTTTCAGTTTTAAAGCAGATATAGCTAACCAATAGGATATTTGTGAGATTTACTCTAAGCAATGGCTGCAATATTACTAGCAATCTTGGTAGCCATTTTCCAGGTTGTAACATCCTAGTCAATACAAACTCATTTCCTACATCCTTTTGAAATCTTGAAGCGGTGCTCACGGTGTCAATCATATGATTCTCTAAGGTGAAAATGGGATCTATATAGGTTTTTCTATCTAATGGTTCCCCTCTCCTAAGTCGACGTCACTCATATGCAGGTTATATCAGCTTAGAGTAGATTTCCGTTAAGGGAAATCAGCTATTGGGGCTGTACTCATGACGCGATATTCGAAACATTTCCTCAAATTTTCATCGATCCGGAGATGAACAAAATGAGGTCCGTCCAAAATTATATATATATACTTGTCTAGAGGTCGCAATTTATGTCTTATTGCTTCCAGACTCCATATATAAGCGTTTTATATAATACTAATGATCAAGTTCGTTAACAGCCGAAATCGGACCGGGGAGGGAATTTCTATGAGGTTGGATTTCTATGAGTAGGGGGGTATTTCGAAAAGTTAAAATATCTCCTTCATAATAGCTCGGATCGAATAATTGTATAGAACCGATCTTATTGCAAATTTAATTGTCTTTCAATGATGTTATATACTTCTTTTCTATCATGAATATTAACGGAGATATTTGCATTCTATTGCTTTCAGCCCTGAGTAAAGTCCCACTTTTACTCATCCATATTATCAAAAACTGTTATATCATGAACCAAATTATTGGAAACTTTAAATACCAAATATTGTTTTCAACGAACTTTTACTGTTTGAGTTACATGTAAATATGTAGTGTGATGATGTAATCATTAACGATTTTGATTTTAACTCAAAAATGTATATTTGTTCTATACCATACTCGATAATTACCCGTTTCATTCAACGCTAAAGATCATACTGGTTATGGCTGAAATCGGACATAGAATAGGAGGGTTTAGAAAGGGGTGGAATTGAAAAATTCAAAATATCTTCTTTATTATGAATTGTATCATAGAAATATTATAGGAAAAGTCTTGTTATCTATTGATGCTCTGCAACTGTTGTCCTATAGATTTTATCTCAAATATTAAACGAGATTTTGGTGTAGGGCGTTACTAGTGTGCTATACCAGCACTTGGGAATCTGTTGGTTTTCCTTGACAACCAAATATTTAATGTTTTTAACATAACCTATCATTTTCTGAAAGGCACTCAGTTCCCCTCGAGTTTGAAATTGAGTATATAGGAAGTCCTCAATACGATAAAGAAACAACTTTTGTTATGTGCACGTTTTCCGGAAACCCTATAGAAAACCAAATAGTGCGGATTTTCATTTCAGGTCTCCTTTATAACCCTCACTCCTATTCGTACCTAGAAATTTTAATATATCTCATGGATGAGTCAATGCTAATTCACATTCGGAGGAGTTTCGTTGTGTTCGGTTTAGTCTTTTGTGCCCTTTTACATTGCTGATTCCTGCTATAGTTTTTAGCGTATAACCCATTACTTCGGTCTACGACAAAAGCTACTTTAAATAACAAAATATTCAACTTTTATCATATACATCTTTGCCAACAGGAAACAAAAAATCCTGATTGTTCATTTCATGCCTCCCTTATAACCACCACTCCTGTTCGCCTCAGAGAATATTATTATAGCCTATAGTCTATGTTGGGTTTGTAGTAATATACGTGCCAACTGTCATAGAATTCGGTACCGTAGTTTAGGCGTGAAATGGTAGGAAATAAACAGACATCATAGCCAAAAATTGATGATATCGTTTCAATGGCATGTGAAAAGAAAAAGTATCGTGAAATTTTGAAAAAAAATCAATGTACTGACAGACGTTATAATTTGATAGATACACTAGGTAAGATACTCGGCTTCGCTCGGGAAATCATTCGACGGTGATTGATGATGGTGTTTTTTGGCAAGGCTTCAATGAGTAAAACTACACATATTTTTATTTATTAACGCCTACTTTATGCTATCATAGCTAATTGGGGCAAGTTATCTATAGGTTACCACCCTTTTCAAGCCAGGTTGGGACTAAGGGGAAATCAGCTATTGAGGTCGTACTCATGACGCGATTTTAGAAAAATTTCTTCAAATTATATATATATATATATTTGTCTGTTAACGCTCTAGCGGTCGCAATTTTTGTTTGATCGTTACGGAACTCGATATTTAACCGTTTTATGTAAAAAGACAGAACCATTGTATAGAACCAATCATATTGCAAATTAAATTTACTATAAATATTGTTATATACATTTATTCTCTATCTTGAATATTAACCGAGATATTTGCATTTTTATGAAGTCTGTGGTCGGGTATAGTTCGGATTAGGTCGGCCATTTTCGTAACTGATCGGCTCAGGTGGAAGCTTCTTCTAACCTTACCTTACCTTCGTTACTTTGTGAGATTTATGCAAATACGTTCTGTTCATCCGCACGCCACCCCCCCCCCTTCTTTAGTTCTTGGACTACTAAAATTTGAGTTATTAAAATATAAATTATTCTTACAATTCAGAAGCCGTTTCAGTTGGGAATTTATTTTAATTAACTGAAAGATTTCTCATTACCGTTTGTATTAAATCACGGTGGTGTTGTGTTACCAGTATGCAGATTTCTCTATTGTAAAACTTCACCAGGGAAATATACTTAGTTTACGCAGCCCCTGCGTGACGGACTTCTATTTAATGAGCTGATCACTAAATAAATTTCTATTGCCCAGGCACCACTCTAGGTAATGTTACATTTAAAAAATTGGAGTCAGTATTCCTGTCCTCCAAAGAGTACCACATTTAGTAAGAAAATCACTGCAATAGTTTGCCAGGAGTACGATATTTTATGGGAATTTCACTCAAGTAGCTTGTCAGGTGTAACACATTTTTTCTTGAATGTACCAGCAGACGGAGTGCTAGTAGAATACCAAATTCAGGGGATTAGGGCAAATGAAATGCGCGGTTAGATTGACTATGACGGCCATCGGCCCTGCGCGTATAATTCTTCCATTCCTTTCCTGACAAGACATTCTTCATACAGTTCACACACAAATCAGGCACGCATCAATCAGCTGAGTGGTAAAACTGAACTGTTTGAAAATATATATACGAGGGAAATTCATTCTGGAAAACCCATCACGCTGGGGGCCACGTAAACTAAGCAGATTTCTCGCATGCTGCAATGGCGATAACTTTAGTGTTTCCTACCAGCAGAGATAAAGTCATCTGCACAATGTCTCTCACTTTCGCGGCGCCAGATGTTAACAAGATTTGAAACTTGGGTGAAAGTGCAGCCCACCCTTGGAGGCGCACTTTTGAAAATGGTGATCGCGTCCATTTTTTTTAATTTTTAACACACTTAATTTGGTGGATCCTTAGACTGTGGCGGATAGACTTTAGTGACGGCATTCAAAAATTTCCAAAATACGTCACCGGTCATTTTCGCCAAGGATGGGGCTAAACTACTTTCCACTCGAAACTTGAACTCAGCCAAATTACTCAGTAAATAGACAAGTTGGAGAATAAATCCTAGAAAAACAATCGTACTAAATTTCATTATCAACATGATTGATTAGATAATATTTAGCAATCATAGGAATAAAAACGATGATAATCCTGATTATACGCCTTCCTTCTCGAAGCTCGACAACACATGCTCCGTTTTCGGCCATTACTAACAGAAGTCATTAGTCTTACGTGAAACTTACAACAACAAGGATAGATCAAATAAAAATTATAGAATGCTGAGTATAGAATTTACCAAGACAATAGACGCTTTAACGAGCTTTACAGTCCAGAGTTCCACATTAAATCAAATGAATATTAATATTTGTTCAATTAGTGTATGAGAATATGGTCGTGAATATCCCATGTGGTGTTAAAATAGTTTTTGGTCCCCAGGCTGCAGCGAAACAGGAATTGCGACTTGCAACCTGAAGAAGGCAGGTAAAGAGCTACATTAAATTAGTGTCCTGTGAGACATCTGATGTAAATAGCCAGAGTGGATCAGGGCAGGTGACCGGCAAAAATGAAAATGGAGAAATAGAAGAATGAATCCACATAGACTGAACTGTGAAACGTGTTTTACGATTCAACTATGGAGAGAGAAAAAGTCCCTCACGCAGGGGCTGCGTAAACTAAGCAGATTTCCCACGTGAAGTTATACAATAGAGAAATCTCCATACGAGATCGGAACAGTTATGGCAAAGGGCCGAACAAGCTTTTGGCGGGAAACTCGGTCATCCGTTATCGGCCCACAATTAATAAAAGTGCAAATATCTCGGTTAATATTCAAGATAGAGAATAAATGTATAGAACAATATTTATAGTAAATTTAATTTACAATCAGATTGGTTCTATACAATTTTTTGATCCGACGTATGGTAACGGAGATATTTCGAATTTTCGAAAATCCCCCTCTCTAAACCCCCCTCCCACACTGGTCCGATTTCAGTCATTAACAAACTTGATCTGTCTTTTTGCATAAAACGTTTAAATATCGAGTTTGGTAACGATCAAACAAAAATTGCGACCGCTAGAGCGTTAATAGACAAATATATATATATATATATATATATATATATATATATATATATATATATATATAATTTTGAACGGACCTCATCTTCGTCATCTCCTGGGTAGGATCGATGGACATTTGAAGAAATTTTTCGAAAATCGCGTCATGAGTATGACCTCAATAGCTGATTTCCCTTCAGGGAAATCTGCTAAAAGTTTAATAATAAATAATTGGGATTTTTTTAAAAAGCGTTCTTAACTTAGAGTTTTTCATTGATTTTTGTAGTAGAGGGAGATATATAAAAAAAACTTTAAGAGCTTTCAAATATTAGAATGTAACAAATGTATGTCAACTCATTACTAAGATATGAAGAAGACAATGCCTTAAGGACGGTCTGGCAGAGTAAAGAAGTTAGAACTCTTGCAATGGGCTGTAATAATTATTAAATAAAAGTTTAAACTCTTAGCACAGAATCAATATTGTTCTAGTTGGTAGAATGGCTTATAATTAATCCTTCAGGGTTCTGTGCTTGAGTTAGTCTGATCTCTAGACGGAAAATTGTTCGGTGTTCTCAACAGGTAACTTGACTACAAGTAAAATAATATTGCGAGGTTTTAGCGCTTCATAATAAGTTCAGACCAATTAAAAATTATTCTAATCCTCTTCAGTTTGAAGACAAGTATTGATCAAATGAAGGGTTCAATTCAAAAGGTGGGCGGCCCTGTTGAGAGCATTACACTGAATCCAGATTAATAGAACCTGGATTTAATAAAATGGTTCTATCCATGTAATTTTAATACTCCTTCACTTTAATATAACGTAAATATTTAATAATATATTTTCTTGAGTCGTGGAATACTTTTTTTTTTTTTTGGTAAAAAATAAATAAATTCTCTTTGTGTAATTTTATGAGATATTAACATAACTTGATTACGTTTTTACGATTTTTCAACATGAGTTATACAAAATTTTTCGACTAATACCTAATGCACACTGAATTCTTAGCATTTTCGAAGTCTGGGTAAAACATTCCTCTGTCTTTGAAAGCTCTAAATACTGAAAGCAATTGTACTGAGGCTGTCGATAACAGGTATTGAGAAACTTATCAATCTCACCTGTCACTACTTACCTGAACCCAATATATCATAAATGTTTGGATATATCATAAATGTTGAAGGGCAGTTTGGTTACCAATAATCAAAGGAGGAGCAAGGTATTGTTAGGAACACATTGGCTATATTGGAAAGAAATAGATATATGTATCAAAACAGATTGCCCGAATCGAAAAATCTAATATGGACTCCACACGACTTCCTTGAACTCATATTAAATTAAATATACAAAATATTTTGCTGCTCGTTTGATTATTTCATGAATTTTGTTATATGAATTGGATCAAAAAATGTTATAAGGCATAATTTAAAGAACTTTTTGTTAAAAACAAAAAAATGTTCTATACAAATCTGCGTCCCTAATAGGTTCCAACCAATTTCAAATTATTTATTTTCGCCCCTCCTACAACCCTCCTTCCTTTTAGTCGATTTCAATCAAATGCGCTCAACTAGATGTAACAACAGACATAAATATGAAATTTCAACATTTGAAGACTATTTGTTTTTTAGCTGTACGAGATACGTACATATGTGGATTCAGGGAGGGTCATAACGCATAACCCCTTGGAATCTGAAAATCAAATTATTTCAGGATTAAAATACTTTCTTTATTTCCTACAAGGATGTGAAAAGGATACGATCAGATGTTATTAGCTCATGACAAGAGAAACCTGAATTCTCTTTGCCCCTTAGTTTTCTATCTATATCTATAATCATAATGAACAGTTGATATTTCACTACTGTGTAATGTAACAAGGACAAATTTCTAAAAAGGCTTTAAGCTCTAAAAATGTCACAGATTCCTACTTTAAAAAAAAATAATGTTTTAATAGTAAAGAAGAAACAAAGTACTAAAAATTGTAATATGCGAAAAGTAAAAACACCACAAATGAAAAGATGAAGTAGTTCTGTTACTTAGGAAACTCCTGAAATTAATTGTAAAATGGCAGTATATAAGGGAACCCCCCGTAAACAAAGAAATCAAATCACCAACAAGAACATAAGTCTGTACCAAAATGTACTTTTATTAAATGACTCGATAGAAGTAATTATGCTTCTTAATAGGGGTGGATGTTGAATTCATAGCAAGAGACCATGGATACATGGATTAGAAGCGAAATCTCAAGGACCAGTTTTACTCAGAACAAATCTTACTAGAAAGTCCTGTGAAGTTGAATGTGTGAAATTCTAATGAAGACCTCTAAAATGTGGTAGGTTTATTTGCCCAAGTCTATTCCTAAGGTACAACGATTTCACCTCAAGAATATTTGGAGCAAACTATATTTAATTATAATAATTTGGTGAAAACGTTGAGCACCACAGGGATTTATGTATCAAGATACTGAATATGAAAAAAATTACTTCTCGACAGACTCCAGTATTTTTAACTATTTGGCTGAGATCTAGAAGATAAAATAAATTATAAAGAAAGGAAATAATTTAATAAATATAAATATAAACCAATATTCCTTCCAAGAAACTAAGCACAGATTGAGATTCAATTACCTTATATTGATTTATGCATCAAGTTATACGAGGAAAAATGATTTCCTGCAGGTGAAGTATGTTAAATGGAAAAATAGGTGATATGCGTGACGTTTAATTAATTCTATGCTTTCTATCACAAGTGTTAAAATCATACATTTTTGAGATAATTGGATTTAAATTATTCCTTAATTAAATCTCTCAGTAAATGAATGAGGAAAATACTATTTACGAGATTATGTGAGTAGATTAAATTTGAAGAATAAAGCATGTCAGGGAATTTGACAATTGATTTCAACTGGGAAAATATAATTTAAAATTGTATTGCTTATTATGGATAGCACTACCGTTATCATGAATGTGACTAGTCTCTTGATTTGATCATCTCTTTCTTCTGAAGTTACAGCACAAATATTGTATTCGATATTTTATAATATCCTGTCTTACATCATTTTAGAAGAGGAAAATATTTTTAACTTAAATAAGAAGAGACGAGGTAATATACGTCTCTGAGTGTTATGGAGATTCAAGCTAATGATGTCACTTGCACTCACACACATGTAGTTACAGAATTCATATCACAAAAGTTTAAAAACTTCTACCTCTTGTGTCACACCTAATAGCCAATTAAAAGATACCCCCTTGAGACGTTCTGTTAAAAATTGGAATAAGCTGACATAAGTCTTGAAGAAAAACTCTACACATTTTACATTTTATTATAAAATATTTCTCTTTTAACTCAGAAAGGGCATTTCTTTCAAATGGATTTTATATACTGAGTGATGAATGGAAGAAGAAGATATAGATGGAAACTGATACTGTATTTTCATAGCTTCAAAGGTAAATTGTGCACACAGAGAGATGTAGACCCCAGCTATTATATTTTTCTCTGGAAAATTTCACAGCTCAGTTGTTCAATTAAATCAATTTAAAATAAAAGCTAAACTTGAGATTGTCGAATTCCCTGTCATATTAAAATCTACACAGGAAAATATTTGGCCGTCTACAAATTAAACTGACAAAGTAATAACAATTTACAAAAACCATTGAATGATGAATCATGATTTCTTTAATAGGTTCTTCAAAAATAACAACTGTAAATAATAGTTTATTAATGTTTATAGGCCGGAAGGACAAGCTATTTTATAACTTCTCAATTAAAATCATTTTTCTTTTTTTTTAAGTATTAGTTTAAATGCTATCTTTTCGTCTCTCATATAGGAGCAATGCGCGAGATAAAATATTTTTAGTTGCAAACTGACAAATCTGACGTATAATCACTTCAAGAGTATTTCAACATAAACTTGAGGGATCCTGCTATAATGAAACGAGCCAGTAAATTCTAGAAGAGAAATACATGATCTTGTACAGTGTACAAATATAGTTTCAAGGCCTTATATAAAGTTTTCTCATCAGCCATTTCTTAGAAATATAATCTTATCACCTATATGATGGAAAAAGTTAATTTCAGCTTCAAAATAGAAGCAGACATCGATCCAAGGGACTGATTTCTGAGACTTGGAATCTTGAATTTCCTTATCCAACCGACAATCTGTTCATTCGTTATTTCACAGCTACAGCATCTAGTGGTCCATTATTTATAAATATATAACACATACACACAAACATATGTTGAAACTTGTAACAACTCACTTCAAAACTTTTTATTACAATTATTAGAAGAAAAATTCCAAATGGCCGAAAAAGATAATGTCTGTATATTAGAGAGTACATTTCAAAATTAACACATGAGAGTGTGTCACATATCATAGACTCCTAAGCGCAATAATATAATTTTTAGAAGCGAAACATTTTCACCGCGCTACTGGGATATACTAATTATAAAAAAAAATATTTTTTCATTACACTGACTAGAAAACATGTGTTTTCTATGCATGATCTGCGTACGGAAACTAAGAGTTTCCGTACTAGGACGGTAAAATTTGGCGGGAATCAAACACATGTATTTGTAATATTCCTAATTTTTTCTAAGAAGAGATGTTCTTCACAATAGATGACTACCTTAATGAAGAAATCGATGCTGTTGAATCGACATCAACCAATAATTTGGTACTCAACAAGCCGTACATACCCCCTAAAGGGTTTAACATTAGTGGCAATAATAATTGCACAATTAATATCAATATAAAGATGTAATTTGTAACCTTGTTGTTCTGACATATGTTACATAACTACCATAAAAATAAACCTGTTTGGCTTAATTAATTTCAGTAATTTCTTGAGGTTGTTGTACAGTGTAATGAAAAGTAATTTTCATCACAAGTACGGAAACTGTCTTTTCGGTACTCGGTCTGTTTTCCAAACTCGGCTTCGCCTCGCTCGTAAAAATAGACCTCGTATCGAAACACTCACGTATCACACGTTTCCGTACTTGTGATGAAAATAACTATTAATTAAAAAAATTAAAAAATGAATTAGTGTATTCATGGAGGGAGCTTTTTTGAGCTTGATGACTACTACATAAAATGTTTAAATACGAAATAGAACTCACATCTATTTAATGTTGTAATTATTCTAAAATAATTAATGATCAGGTATTTTGTCTGTTTTGGGTAAAGAGTTCCCATCGTTTATTAAGCTTGTAATTCTTAATACAGTGTGAGATGAATTTTGAAGCATGTTGATTAAAGAAAAATATATATTATAACTTGAATAGTTCTCACGGACACTATGTAAATGGGAGAAAAATGGGGTAGTAACATGCAGCAGGCAACGGAAAGCCCTCTCTAATTCTTTGTTCGTTTCAGTCGAAATGAGGAATTTACGTTCTATAAACTACTATAGGCGTATACATCATATATATATAAAAAATAATTAAGAATTGACAAAAATTCAATGAAATTTCAGAGGGTATATGTTCACTTCTCAGATTATTCTAAGGCTGTTGAAATCAAAACTGAAATTCTTCTCTGCCTGTCAGCTATAAATCCGCCCAACCGTGTACAGCTCATTCAATTAAAAGCGGCTCAAAGAAGACCCAGAAGATTTTATACGTATGTGTCATCTGTCCCAAAGTACAAGTGAGGGTATATGGGAATCCGATTTTCCAGCCAGGTGGGGTGTTGCTTTGAAGTCATAACATATTTTTTTCTTGCCCTTTTTTTTTATCAGGGATTATTCTTTTTTTTTTATTATTCTCTTCGAGAGTATTTTCCTCACAAGGATAATATTATAATTTAGGGGTTAAATCAATACGCCCTTTGTGTATAGACAGGAAATCATTAAGCAACAACCAGGAAAACAGAGCTATTTAATTATAAGTATTTATTACATTTTAATAAATTTATGGTATTTTTTTTTAAATTATTCCATGATTGTTTTAAGTTTTAATCAATTTATAACTGATCGCAAACTATTACAAAATATTTATTCGTCCTATTGGTGTAGTTTGTTGGGTTGAAACATAAATCGTTTCTAGCCATAATGTTAAAATTGTCGTGTCTTAGACTTAAGAGAAATTAATACTAGTAATACTTTTTTTTAAATAATATCCAATAACACCGTTTGATCAAATTCGGACCCGCTAAGGGAACATTGGTTATAGACAAATTCATATTTTAATTTCGATGTAAACGCCCACTGCAGTTAATATTGATAAAATACAACTTTCTCGCTAGCAAAAATAAGAAATAATTACATTTAAAGGTATTAATTATGAAGTATAACATTCAAATTTCTAAGAGTTGAAAGTAATTTAATATAGAGTTTTCCTGAGCCAGTCCCAATTGTAATATTACAAAGTTGTATTTACATTGCTCTTTCTCTTCTTATTTGTATAACTAAGTTAAATTTCTCCATTTTTAGATGCTGAAATCATATTTATAGCAATTAGCCCAAGATTCCTCGAATCCCGTCACAAGTCTTTCGGGCTTAGTATCCTGAGATAAAGCCAGGCTTTATTACAGCGAGGATTCGCCGTTTGACCTGGATATATTTTTAGACATTTTATAAAGATGGGTAAATATTTAATTAATTTTTAGTAATATTTAGCTCATCAGATCCTTGATTAATCCGGATGAAATTTTCCCCGTTAGTTTGAAGCTGCTCTTTAATTTAACAAATTCATTTAATAAAATATTAGACTCACTGGAAATTAAACTGGAGTTTAATATTGGTGTCGACAATTTTTTAATGCGGCTAGACTGGAGAGTCAAAGTAATCATTGAATTTTTGTTAATTAAGATTTAGAAGCTACATTGATATGATAGGCTAGCGAGCAAAGCTGGATGTCAAATTAAGGAAGTCCATCCGAAAAACGGACTCTATATGTGGCCTCTATGTGTGTGTATGAATAGGGATATTGGCTGTTTTGTGGTATTTATGGGGCCTAGCATTTTTTTTTTAATTATAAATATCATTAATATTTATTAGAAATTATTGTCTTTTATCCCCTATAAAAAAGTAATTTAGTTAAGGTCGATTTAATTAAAATTAATAGGATAAGAAAAAATAACCAATATCCCTATTCATTTTTGAGCAGTATATATATCAAACACATAGTAATCTGAGACCTATCAGGAAGTGGATTCTACATAAATTTTCAACATCTAAACCAAATAAAAAGAAATTTTTGCTTGATATTAAACTTATTAAGGCATTATATTTTCCGAATCCCGATTACTATTGCTTTTCCGAATCTGAATCTATTGCTTTATTTAAGAAAGTAAACCAGTTAGTACAACTTCTCATTTCCCCATTATGAAATAGCATTGCAATAGTCCTTGTAAATACATCTTGTTAAACTACATTATTAGTAAGTAAAACAGAAAGTATGTCTTAGTAATATTCCATTGTTCGATACATTTACACAAGTTGGGCAATCGTGGAAATTGAACTTGTCACAACGGCAAGCTCATCGTTAGATATTTAAATTAGGATTTTATTATAAAAGTTTTAGCTTTTCATGATTTTCTTCGCCATTTAATTCTTATTTTCTTAATCGCAGTCCACAGAATGAGCTATCTATCTATGGCAATTGGAGAAAGCCGAGTGACTGCTTACACATAAATTCCATTTCTGGAAATATATGGTGTTTTGGGGAACCTATTTATTGGTTGATAATCTCCGATACCATGCCAGTCTTATATAGATATTGCTTACAACGTCCGAAAAAATAGATTGATTATGCTGCAAAAAAAAAAAAAAAAACAAGCAAAATTCAGATTCAAGAAACTGACTTATAGGAACTGAAATCTTCTACAAGAAGTACGAATTTCGGACTCATTAGTATAGATGAGGTATTCACTAAATTTTCTTAATAACCACAGCTTTTTGAAATTCCATCAAAATTGCAAGTTTGGTAATCATTTTGTAATTTTAAAATCCAAATGCCAAGGTTTCTGTCGAGTACGTTTTCTTACAGCGTCTCCGACCGTCCGTCTGTATGTGAAGATTTATGTATATATGAGTAAACTCAAACTCGTGGCAGACACTGGGCGTGACTATATGTCAACTTTGTCATAAACTGAGCCGTCAGTTACTTGTCAAGTATTGTATAATTGCGTTCAATTAATATATTTTTAATAGTTCAATTTGCTCTTTCACTGTTAACTTGCCTTTAAACTAAAGTAGCTCTACAATATAAAGATTAAGTTGATTACAGGGAACATTTCTTTACTATTTAAATATAATGTAGTTCCAATTGATGAAGTTCCCTTTAAAAATGAAATTAATGTACTACGGGGAATTAACGTTAAACATTTGTTTCGAAATCCGTTTTTATAATCATCTCTACGTATAATAATTTCTGAAAGCCATACAAATTGAAAGTAAAATGAGTCTCTAAAAATAATTTCCTAATAATTTATTTATTGCTTCCTAGGTGTGGCGATGCTGTTCAGGAGTGAAGCTATATAAAATTAAAAAACAAAATTAATTTAGACAAAAATAAAATCAAAAACTGAAGTGGAATACGAAAACAGAAACGGAACACAAAACAGAAATGGACACACAAATCAGAAATGGATTACAAAAACAGAAATTGAACACAAATACAGAAATCGAACAAATCAACAGAACATGAACGAAATACAAAGAAAGGAACAAACAAAAAAATAAAATCTAAAACTAACTACTAAACTGAAACGTGATAACTGATTACATATTTGTAAGATTAATTTGAGTTTTTACGTTTCCCATGTAATGTTTACTCGGTGATTTAGAAACCATAATTATTTCATAAGCCTTATTAAATAATTTAAAAATAAAAATTATCAAGTTGGAGATAATATGATTTATAAATATCATAATCTGACCCTGTTAATAATGATGACGATTAATTTATCCTTTTGTGAGGATAATTATTTTATTTTTTTCCATTTAGCATTTATGAATGTACATTAAATTTTAAGTACATATTTACTAATTTTACACATAGAAATGTCATATGCTTATCAGCCTTTGTTTGGTTTGTAAGATTTTGAATTTAGCTCTAAAAATGTTTTCAGCAATGCTAGTAGAAGACATGGCTGATTAGGAATCGACATCATATATAACGGTGGTTTATTTTAATTTTCGAATCCTTAGAAAATATGTTTTCATGCGTTTTGTAATTATTTTATTATAGAACAGTTTTTGATTAGGGAATTTTTTCAATGAATGGCAATCATAAGTTTTATTGGTCAGTGTTGCTTGGTTGGTTAACCTGCGTATTTGTTGTAGTACCGTAGAGCTGGGCATTCTCATTCCAACAGTAGATAATTTAGGTTGTTCAGTTATTATAATAACATTTTCGGTTTAGAGTATGGCTTTCGGAGCTGTTATTTAACGTTGAAGTGTATCTATTAATTCTCCAACACGTTTTCGATAGGCGAAGTGGTGTATTCTTTGTGTAGTAGGTGTGTGCTTCAATCAGCAATGACTGAATATAAATTGGTCGTTGTTGGTGCTGGTGGAGTTGGAAAAAGTGCTTTAACTATACAATTAATACAGAATCACTTCGTGGATGAATATGACCCTACAATAGAAGACTCCTATAGGAAGCAAGTTGTGATTGATGGAGAAACCTGTTTGTTAGACATTTTAGACACAGCAGGACAAGAAGAATACAGTGCAATGAGAGACCAATATATGAGAACAGGTGAAGGTTTTTTACTTGTTTTTGCTGTGAATAGTATCAAGTCATTTGATGATATTAATATGTATCGGGAACAAATTAAGAGGGTTAAGGATGCCGAGGAAGTACCAATGGTTTTAGTTGGTAACAAGTGTGATTTACCTTCATGGGCAGTTGATATGAATAGAGCTCGAGAAATAGCGAAGACTTATGCTATACCCTTTGTTGAAACGTCAGCAAAAACTAGAATGGGTGTCGATGATGCCTTTTACACACTAGTACGAGAGATAAGGAAGGATAAAGAAGTCAGAGGGAAAGAAAAAAGAAAGGGAATCAATAAAAATAGGAGGAAACGTTGTTGGATTCTTTAGGTTTAAGTATTTTCATATTTTAATATTCCAGAAAAATTTTCCTTCTACTATTTATTAATCATTTCCTTTGAATTTCAGTAAATGTCATCATAAAATATTGGTGTGAAAATCTCACTATCCTATGTAATATCCCAAGACAGCCCCTCATATTTGAGTAGTTCTCTTCTTCTTTTTTTTTTTTTTCTTTCTTATATTATGACCATGACGATGCTATATTAAGATGATTTGAAATTTTGTTAAATGCCAAAGCTACCTTCCCAGTTGTTATTTTTTTATTTTTATTACTTTTTGTACATTCTTGTTTATGTCTTTTACATCCTGCTTAGAAAACTCAAATGAGCACAACTTTAAAATTTTACCTATGAGCTGTTTCTTAGATATGATAATCCAAATAATTATTGTAGTTATTGTAATATATAGGTTATCTAACCATTATTTACTCATATCTGCTCTGTGTGGGAGTTTTATCAATAAATCGGTCATTTTGATTTGATATATATATTAAATAGCATAATGAATAAACTAGAAATGGTTCTGTATATAACAGACTAATTATAAGTATAATAATATGTGGTCGAATCTCATTTTTAACGTATACTTCAATTCAAAGGTGCTAGAAAAATGGCTTGTGATTTATTTTAAAAACTCCAATATCAGTGAACAGATAAACAATCAATGAACATGTAAATATTGTACTTTAACTTGATTTATATACATTAGATTAAGTTATATGTTTTGATTGATACAAAGGTTTATGTATATCTATATGTATAACCAAAAGTCTACATATACATATATGTATAAACATGAAAGAAATATATTTGTAAAATAAATTTTCTTATCGTATGTATTTAACATAATACATATCTTTAAGTGTTATTAATTTTATTATTATTATATTATAAGAAATGCTTTGTTTTTATTATTTCATTCTAGCTAGAACATTTATAATTAATATTGTTCAAATTCGCACATTTATATGTAACATAGTCTAATAACTGGTTATGACTATTGTTGTATATAATGTTGTAGCTACATGACTATTTGTCTTATTGTTTACATTTTGAGATAGGTACATATTTCAATAAATTTATTATGTTACAATTTTTTTTATTGACATCGCCTTTGTGTTGATTTCTTAAATTTTACACTAGTATATTTTTACTGTAATTTGACAGATCAGGAGTTTAAATGACCATCCACATTGGTTTAGTTGCTTTTATTTTATGTATTGCCTCCTCTCGATCGATCTGTCAACAGGTGCATTTACCTTTTGTTAATCATCCTGAAGAATTGAATTCCAGGCAAGAGAACAATGTCATGTAAGTGGTTTTTCTATTACTTATTCTAGTATTTTTCTTCCAGAATGCATTGATATATTATTTAAATTACTGAAATTTCGCTGATATTTTCTAATATATTTTTTTATTTAAATCATAAATCTGAAAACCGGTAAGTAGTACTTTTAATAACTTATAATTTGTATCACAATTATTTATTATTTTATTAATGGATTGATAATTATGATCTGTAAATTCAGCAAATAACCATTTCTAAATGTTTTAGAAAAAAATGTTATACTGATCGGTATATCTGTCAATATTTAATATTGCCAGATTCAATTTTTGTTATATTAAATTTAAACAAGGAAACATATTGGATTAATCTATATATTAAATATTTGTTTAATTTTTTAGGGATCCTTTCACGTATCCAAACTTATGTAATTTTCTAATTTATCTTTAAATTATTAAATTTTTATTGTCTGTTTAAACGGGATAAATTCCATTTAAAATTCTAAAGTTATTAAACCTCGACATTATTAATATTGAGGTTTATTAATTTTAGAATTTCGTTCTTATTTAGTAAATTTATACAGGTAATTCATTTTTAATTGTAATTGTATATTTCTTTGATAAAACTAATAATTGTTATTCGTTATGATGACGTTTTGATACTTCCGTCAATCGGTACGGCTTACTTACAGGTTACCACTGATAAAATCAATACAGCAGAGATGACACATTTGAGGTTTAGCATGCTCTGACATCAGGCAGCAATTTTAAACAATAACTTAGCCTAATTTAATAATCCCCTCCTCACACCACTTATTTATTCGCTTCTCTACAAATTGTTGCTAAGAGGAGCAAATGCTTCAACTCAACATTTTTAATTAATTAGAAAAATTGACTTCCTACTTGTTGAATTTCTCTATGTAATGAATAATTTTCCACTTGGCAAGAGATTATACATCTGTATTGTTTTATATGGTAAAAAATGTCTACATTTGGTGTTGGTATTGTGCCATTGTTCTTCCTCCAGAGAAATTAAATAACACAATAAGATGATGTATTAATGTTTTTTTCAATTTTATTGCTAATTTATCCCACATGACATTACTTTATTTTTTTTTTTTCGTTTTACCGGTAATAGAAATTAATGTTAGTACTTTACATCACTTTTTCACTTCCATTACCCCCAATATGTTTTTTTCACAAAAACTAGCATTTCAAAAAGTTGCCTTAATTTTTTTTACTCATTTGAGGGGGGGAGGGGATATTATCTTAAATTTTATTCACATTGCTTCGAGTTTTTATTCCTTTTTTTTTATTTTAAATTTTTTAAGTTAGTTTAATTTTCAATATTCTATTTAAATTATGTTAAACAATGTTTGATCACTTTATTTCCCTTTTAAATATTTTGTTCATATAATAGAGATTTACATTAATTAGTATTTTACTTAAATAAATTCTATTGGTTACTTCGGGATGGGTGTTCTATAAATTATTTAAATATGATGGAGTTTAAGTGCGAAGATTAAATACGAATAGCATTTGTTCGTTGTTGCTCTGGATAATTATAGTGCCAGAAAATATCATGTTAGATTTGCATCACTTTCTACTATTTTTTAAAAAATGCCAAATTTTATTTCCAAAGTTGAGCGACAGCACCATTATTTTATTTAGAATGAATAATTTAAATGTGATCATAAAGATTAGGTTTGGGTAGTTTACAACAGACAGGTTTAAAGGAAGCAGGTAAGGAAAGATAAATTTTCTCGACAAATATAATAGTACTCTAAGGAGTATGTTTAGGAAATAGATTTATTGAACGGCATCAGGGTATTCAGATATTTTTGTCACAGCTGCTAATTTAAAATTTTTAAGAAAAATGTCAGTACTATTTTATTTCTTAAGCATGAACTCTATTTACTAATATTAATTAAAAAAAAAAAAAAATATGAAATAAGGAAAAATTGACTTTAGCTACAGTTTTAAAATTTATTAAAGCTCACCACAAAAACATTTCTGGAAAACCTAATTTTTTTATAGGAAACGATGGGGGTTGGTGATATTTATTGTTTACATATCAGTTTGAACATTTTTACAGATTTTGTTTCGGAATTACGTAGTTGTTTGTTTTTGTTGATTCCAATCAGCGACTTAACAAATGTATGAAATGTAAAGAAACTTTAAAGATATTGCTAACCAACATCTACAAATTAGTTTTTTATGAGAGTTTAAAACTTGAGACAAATTTTTTTTTACGGAGATGGAAATCAATTTCAGCAGATGCCGTGAAACCTTATAAAAAGAAACCTGTTTGCACAATGATGGGAAAGACTTTCTCAAGAAAGTTAATATTTAGTTAGAAAGAAGCATTACAGTGAAAAATAAATTTTTTATATAAATTCGTGAAATGAAAAGCCTATTACTTCATTTTAAAATGATTTATTCCCATCAAACTTTGATAAAGTGGTAATCAGTTGGAGGCATGTCAGATTAATGTAAACTTTATTTTCATATGTAATTACTTTCTTGTTCAAAATAACGGAAGTGTAATCTCAAAGAATTTTGGTTTTCAGATTTCACTGTACTCATTCCTTTTGATCTTATCTGAACTGATTTTGGCTAGATTCAGTATTACAAGTAGTCTTAAAATTTCATATTTAGGACTGTTACGTGTAGTTGTGTGTGCACCTACCCATTTGATCAAAATCATCTAAGGGGCAAAAATAAATTTAAAAAAATGCAAATTATTGTGGGTGCAAACGATTTGCATAGGAACTTTTTTGGTTTTCATAAAATGATTTAGAAATTATGTTCTTTGGGATTTTTTGATACAAAGTATTGGAACACATATATTGCCGGTTACTTTTAAATGAAGTGGTCAAACATTTTGTTTAATTTATTAAGTGTTCAAGGAAGTCATGTGTCCATTTCAAATGATTTTAGAGATTTTCAACAAGAAGGTAATAGTTATAATACAACTGGTCTTCTCCTGCTGACAAATGCTGAAACTTTTTCTTTTAATTTTCCATCTAATTTCTGATCAGTAAGGAGGCCATTACGAAATGGTTTCATCAATTTTTATAAAATATTTTAGAAGTCTCTGGAACCACCAAATTATAGTACTGTACCTTTTGCCAAAAGCCATATCAATGTTTCAAATGACGTTTTGTCCAAGTTAACCTTTTTACAAGACTAATAATATCTCAGATCCCATTAATTAAATGTTAAAGCAAAAAAACTCTTGTGTAATGTAATATTACACTAGCACTTGAATATTTCTCAATAAACTAAATGATGGAGGAATGTCTAATGGGTAATTTAATATTCACTTTGTTAACAAGAGACAAATTCTTACCTTAATGATTTCATCAAATAAATAGATCTGGCGATTTATGTGTTGCAACTTTATACAATACTAGTGGAGTAGAATTTAAACATTGTTATTTGCCTTATAGCCTTCAAAATAACAGCCTGTTGTACTATAGAAAATAGTGCTATCAATGGAAGGGTATCTATTGAATTATCTTAATATTCATGAATGAGATAGCCTACCAAAAGCACTTTTAAGTACTTGAGTGAAGTATTGTTCAGTGTCATACTTCAACTTTGATAAAAGATTTCTCCCGAAATGCTGAATGGTTGAGGAACCAATTGATCCTGATTTGATAAAAGATTTATTAATGTTTCCATTATACAATACTGGCCATAATCTTCAGATAGACAAATTTCAAAGACCTAAAATACAGCCAGGGATTTCAGGTCAAATATTTAACGATACTCCCTTTTTTTTAAAACCACATATATTTTCGATTACAAACCTTGTGGGTTTTTTCGTTGATTTCTCCCATTTTACATAATCTCTAAGAAATATCTGAAACTTGGAATGTAAGCATCTTTGAAATATTTAGAGCTAAATTCATTAATCAGGTAATATGTATACCTATATTAATATATATTTGTTAGCTCTAGTGATTGTAATTTTTGTTTGATCATTGCCAAACATTATATTTTGGCATTTCATATAAAACTTGAGATCAGGTTTTTTAACAGCTCGGAGTTGGATGGAAAAAGTCATGCAGGGGCTATGTAAACTAAGATTTTCCCACATGCTGGTATGATACTCTGGCCATCTCATCTCTCGTAGTAAAAAGCCTTTAACAGAATTTTGAAAGTACTCTGTGCTTATAGTAAAAATCATATAATTATAAGTTGGGGTTTACTAAGACTGAAAACATAAAAATACACATAATTCGCTTAATATTCCGGATAAGAAAAAAATGTATAACAACTTTAGAAAATTAAAATTCCAAAAACATTGGTTATATCAATTTTTTCATTTGGTTGTAAGTAACTGAAATATTTCAAATTATCTATTATTCGCTCCTCTCCCCATCCTTCCTTCCCTCTTTGCCAAAGCAGATTCGAGCTATTATGATCTTTAGCAATGAATCAAATGATTAAATTCAGAGTGTGGCATATATAAAATATTTTCTAGCCTAGAACATCAAAATTGTAATTAATGACATCACCACGCAATGTCTTTGCAAGTATCTCATGTAGGAAATATCTTTTGAAAACAATATATGGAATTTAAGCTTTGAATAAAGTGGTTCATTATATAACTGAGTATTGTTTATGCGTTGGGGGTTTACTGGCTGAAAACTAAAAAAATACAAATCTCTCGGCTAATATTGAAGATAGAGAATAAATGTATATAATAATATAGTAAATTTAATTTGCTCTAAGATTGGTTATATACAATTTTTTATACAAAGAATAACAAATTTTTCGAAATTCTTCCTCTAAACCCTTCCTACCACTGATTCCATTTCAGCCATTAACAAACTTGACATTCAGTTTTGAATAAAACATATATTGAGTTTGGTAACAATCAAATAAAAACCGTTACCGCTACAGTGGTAACAGAGAAGTACATATATATAATTTTGAATGGACCTCATTTTTGCCACCTACTAGGTAGAATTGATGGCCATTCTTGAGAACCAGGATTAGAGGGGAATCTGAAATTCCAAACATCTCGATTGTTATGAGTTAGATCAAAAAATGTTATATAACTAATCTATTTTCATCTTCAATTTTCTGTAAGTAAAAATGTCTCCTGTTCTGTCTTCCTGTTTCCTGCCTTGAATATTAATAGAAATATTTGAATTTTTTAGTTTTCAGGCTTTAGTAAACCCCATGTTACACATACCTATTACCAATAAGCTGATTTGTCATGATATTCCTTGCATTGAATAAGTTGGATCGAAAAATTGTACATAACCAATCTTATTGCAAATTAAAATACTTATAAATGTTATAGAACCAAACTTTTTAAACTACTGATGTTCTACAATCGTTGTTCTCTGCATTTTTTAATAACTCAAGTATTAAGCGAGTTATTCGTACTTTCTTGATTTCAGCCTTTAGTAACTCTCTGACCCATCCTCTTATCTACCTCATTGGATTTTACTTAGAAATAGAGAATACGTGGTGAGACAAGATCACAAGTGTTTTATACCAGCATCTGCTTAGCTTAGTTTATTCAGCCACTGCATGATGGACTTTATTTTACAATATACTTTTCTCTAATTTAAATATTAAATGAGTTATTTATATTTTTACTTTTCAGCAATTGTATCATTAATCACATTACGTCCAATTTAAATTTGAAGTTATTCAAGGGAATAGAAAGTCAAATGAGATGACAACATTGGCATACCATCTATTCTTGCAAGAGGGAAATCTGCTTATTTTATTCAGCACTTAGTGACAGGCTTTTTTTTTTAGAGAATAGTGAGATGAGACCACTAATGTCATTTCAGCTCGTGGGAAATCTGCTTCGTTTACACAACCCCTGAATGACAGAATTGTTTAACTTGAGCGAGTTGACCCTGGATATTTGCTCTATTCTGAGCTTCTAATAAAAAAAAGAAAGAACATAAAATCACAGATGTGGACTGTGAAATAAGGTGCAAAGTATATCCCCCTGCATAAACTATTTAAAAAATTTCTGATAGGAGATTTTGCTCTTTAAAGCTGTATATGCTTAGATCTCAATTCAAAAGCTAGAAAATGTATAGAAAAATATATATGCGCGAGTATGGAGAAACATTCTTGAGAGCCAGGAATATTCCAGGGTACAATTCATTACCCCATGACATTGGTTTCAGTTCCAGAAGGTGCAGACGAGTTTCACTCCATTTGATGCCTCTGTAGGCAGATCAAAAGCTGGAAATTTACAAGAATCTTTGGATATTTCTTAATCAAATGATTTCAGACAAAAAGTTAGTGACTTTTAAAAATGATAATAATCATAAACAGTCGTTTAAATCTGGACAATTAGCTTTATCTGTCCCAATATGTGAGATTTATAAAAAAACCCTATGCTCTGTGTATTGTGGTTCTTCAAGGGGTTGGTCCAGTCAAAGTTCAAGTCAGTCCCTGAAGTTTGAGCAGTTATCTCAAGAGGTTTATTTCACCCAATTTGGGACAATTCACAGGTCTCCTCACTGCTCTAGCCAAAAGCTACCCCAGCACTGGAAAATGGGAAGCAAGTTTTTTTTGCAATAAGACAATGCAAGACCAGGCACAACCAAGATTACTAAAAAATCAAGGAGTTGGAGTTAATTTTAATCTTCCTTTTCTAGCCTCTAGTTCAGATTATGCACCTTTAGATTACTACTTGCCCATGGAAAAGTTAGTCTCTTTATGGTAGGTCTTTGAACACATTTGGAGAAGTGGAAAATTGGTCTATAGAGTTATGTGCATCAAAAGATTTATTGTGCTATTGGAATGGCAATGAACATTTGGCAAAATAGTGTCATCAATTGTCGATAGAAAAATAATGTTTTATATTTTGTTAAGTAGTTGTTTGTTAAAAGAAAATTATGAATGTATGGATGTAGCATTAGCCGATAAGCATTAACGAGTATGAGTATAAAGATATGCTTCCAATCTTGCACTATTGACATGATGCCAGTGAGAGTTAAGAGAAGGAGCTGAAGAATAAATTAATTTGTTTATTTTGCTATCATCTCTGGCTTTCTATCTCTAAAGAAGCAAATTCATTTATTTTAAGTGCTGTTGTGTCTACTGGCAGTAGCTGCATAACCAAATTTACTGCATACTGTTATCTCATATTTTATTTTCTATTTCTCCTTTAATAAATTTAATCCTTTATAATCCCTAATTGAAATTAAAGTTTGACGTGAAATCGTTAGTGATACAAGTTACCTTAACTTAAAATTATATGAGTCAGAGTAGAAGTAGGTATTGCCTGAAAGCTAAAAACAGAAAAATACTCAGTTAATATTCAAATTTTTTGAAAAGGTGTAGGATAAAAACTAGAAGATTATTTTTTTCAATTAATTTATTTGTATTTAACTCCTTTTCTAAACCCCCACTTCTCCTAGTCCTATTTTGGTTATTAATGAACATAAACTTCAGTTTAACATGATACTGGTTTTAAATTAAGGATTCTATTGTTGAGAATATTTTATATATCAATTATATTGTAACTTCCTGAATAGAAAAGACTGTGTAACCTCCTATATAGAGAGGGGAAGTAGCCTGTTGGAATTAGGTGTTACTGAAGTTTGTATTTAGGCGTTGACTGTGCTCTCTGTAAAACTGTGTTCTTTCTGTATAATAAAAACTGTGTATTTAAGTGTAGTGTGTGTAATTTAATGAGTAAGAACTTAAAAGGTTATGGCCCAGGTCACGATAAGTAATAAAAGTTGTGCCTGTAAGATATTTTTTGATAGTGAATTAAATAAAAACTGATCATAACAATCTCTCGCAAGTTCTTATTTCACGTGATAAACTGTCAATCATCCAGTTCCTTAAAGTCCCCTTCAGGAAATGTTCCTTAAAATACTTGAACTGTTTGAGAGCAGTTCGGATGTATTTGTTAATAACCAATTGCAACAATTTGATAAATAAACTTTTGAAAAAGATTCTGACATGACAAATTATCTTATGAAAACTGAAAACATGGTATTCAAACTGAATTCACTAAATCAAAAGAGAAATGATAACATGATAATAAATATAATTATTGATTCTTTATCCCAAAAATATTCTTACTTTAAAACTGCGTAGGATTCCACTAAAAAAGAAGAAAAAACTTAAGTATATCTTGATTCAAATTTTTAGGTTGCCTTTAAGGTAACTGGTAAAATTGGAGGGAGTTAATTTAATCAAAGGGAACTAAAAATATAAGTTCCAGTAATATTTGGTGCTGTTTTAAATACAAATCACCCTCAAATTTGATTAAAGACTGCCCACAAATGCCCCAAAGTAAAATGCAGTGTAATACATGCAAAAAAAAATAATCACATTGACAAGGATTGTTTCTTTCTTATAAGGGGGGACAATAAATATAAAGGTTTTAAAGTTGCTTTTTTAACCAATGAAAAAGTGCAAAATAACAATACCTTTGTTGTGGATTCAGGTTCAACAAATCACATGTGTCATGGCATATATTTAATGATAAACCTCAATCCAAAGGAATCTGAAGTGTCCTTAGCAAAAAATCAGAATCTATGAAAGTTCTAGGTACTAGTGATATAGTTGGTTCCCAGTGTGTTAAAAAATTCACCCGAGTTGTCTAAAAATATAATAAGTGGTAGTGCAATTTCTTATAATGGAGGTGTAACATTTGAGAAAAACAAAGTGGCTAAATCTAAAGAAGACAAAGTTGTTTTGTAAGGCACAAAAGAAAATGTATTTTTGTTGTCAATCTTAATAAAAAAGAAGTTTTTCAGACTGTCAAAGACAAAGAAAAAAAAACAGCCCAAGAAATTTGATGATGATGTTCTCTTAGCATATCAAGAAGCTGAGACATTTCCTGGAAATGAACAAACCATTAAAAGCCGACTGATGAGGAGAAAACTGCACCCGGAGTCTGGTGGATGTCAAGGAAGCAAAAGGAAAAATTTTGAGTTGTAAGTAGGTGTTCAAAGTGAAGGATAATGGCCAAAACAAAGCTCAATTAGTAATAAAAGTTTTGAACAAAAGTGTGGGGTAGATTACTTTGAAACTTTTAGCCTAGTCATTAATAATGTCTCTCTTACAGTTTTATTTGCTATAGTTAACTTTAATGACTATTATTAAATGAAATTTGATATAGAAACTGAATTTTTATATGGTTCATTGTCAGAAGATATTTATACGTATGTACCAGAAGGCTATCACATTGAAGCTAAGAATGTAGCATGTTTGTTGTTGTATAAATCACTCTATAGTCTAAAACAAGCTCTGACTAACTGGAATATTAAATTTACAAATTCTTTTAAAATGTGTAATATGTTTCAATTGAAATCAGACAGATGTATTTTTTAAAATTCTGATAGAAATCTATTTTTGGCTATCCATGTAGATAGTGGAATTTTAGTTGGGAATAATGTTAATACTATGGTAGACTTTCTTAAAAAAAATGGAAAGAGTTTGAAATGTTAATATGTAGTTATAAATCCAAATTCATTCCTTGGTCTGGAAATGGTCAAATCAGATCATTGTTTAAAATTATGTCAGACTTCTTATGCTCAATTAGTCATAGAACAATTTATGTCAACCTGTAAAAAACATGAAGTACCTATCAGCAATATTGACAAAAATTTTCATATGTTTGAAGATCACATTCCCATATAGAGAAGCTGTAGGTTCACTCCAATATTTTTCAAGTAAAACCAGACCTGATTTAAGCATTAGAGTGGGCTATGCTTCAAAAAAATTAGATAAACCTAATAAAAATGATGTAGAAAATCTAAAAAATATTATAAGGTAATAATAGGACCACAGAGAAAGATGTAACAATTACTAAACAAAGCAAATTAAAAATAGATGCATTTAGTGACAATGATTTTGCAGGTGATTTAGAAAGTCATAAAAGCACCCCGGGCTATGTAATTATGCAATGGGTGGAACATTGAGCTGGTGCTCCCACAAGCAACAAATCGCAAATTGTAATTGTGAAGCTGAATTCATAGCTGCTGTTGGATGTTGTAAAGAGTTATTATTTGTAAAATATCTCGTTGAAGAAATGGTAATGTAGAAACAATGCTTCATATTGACAAACAGAGTGCTATTCCTTTAGATAAAACAGGAGTATTCAATAAGAGAAGTAAGCTCATTGATGTAAAATACTATTTCATTTAAGATGCTGTTAAGTGTCAAAATTAATTTAAAATACTGTAAGCCTGGAGATCAGCCAGTTGACTTATTGATAAAACCTTTACAAAAGGTAAAATTTAAAAAAAAAAAAAAACTGATTTTCTTGTAAAATAGATCTAAATTTTTTTGTATACTTTTTTTAAATTTGTTGTTAAATGGATGGTAGGAATTTCCAGGCATCAGCTTCCTTCCTTTACAGGTTTCACTGCATGACTTCCCTCTTCTCCAAGAGCATTATTAATGGTTACATTTAATGCTTGGCACGTTACTTCAAGAGAAATATGAAGTAGCATCTATCATGTTTAAAGACAGTCTCAAGCAAATACTTGCCATACAATGAGCATATGGATAGATAGACTGAATATGAAAAGTTATTTGGGAGTGATTGCCCAATTTATAAAAGACGGTAAGCTTGAGTCTGCACCATTGGAGATATCATGTTTAGATAACAGACATACTTCTGAATATTTAAAATCTGTACTCAATTGTGTAGAAGAAGAATGAGGATTCTTAACAGATAAAGTAGTAGCTAAAATCACTGACAGTGGTGCAAATATAAAGAAATCCTCCCGAGAATTCTATGGCATAGAAGAACATATAAGTTGCTCGGCTCACAACTTAAATACGGTCATTTTTGATGCTGTGGAACAGAAGTGAAGGCCTTTTAACTATTAAAAACATAGTTACATTTTTTAAACAAAGTACCTCTGCATTTGATGAATTCTGTAGAATGCAGACTTTAGATAATGTTTCAGGTGGGCAGCAAAAGAAACTGAAACAAGTTGTTCCAACTCATTGGAACTCAACATTTTATTGAAGATTTGACCATATGATTTATTGATTCTTGGAGTTGATTAAGTATATTATTGTGATTTTGATTAAACATTCAAATACTAGCTGCCACAGATAGTGAATGCCTTAAAGATGCTACAAACTTTTTAAAACCATTAGTAATGGCTACAAAAGAGTTGATCTCACAATGTAAGTATGAGTATGGTTATTCCACTTCTTAGGCTAATGGTGGACATAATAGCAAAAGCGAATCCCTTACTCGCTCTACATGAATTGAAATTTAGGTGTGCAGAACTAATAGACAAGTCTGCTAATTCAGCATTGCTAGATTTATTCAAGAAAATCCATTCTCAAAAGTCTTTAGCTGTTGCTAATGTTATCAGAAAGATTTCTGATGAAATCAAGCAGCAGTCCACAGAGTTGAATACAGCCCAAATGCCAACCCAAATTAGTATTGGTGATGGCAGTGTAGATTTTTGTCAATTACAAAGTCAAGAAGTTGCGAAATGTATATAGCACCAAGATGTTGCCAGTGGTATAGCTGTAAAACACGGGCAATATCTTAACCAAGAAGTTTCCTTACTCTGTGAAAACACATTACTGGTTTGGGAAAATTAAAAAATGATCTATCTAAACGTATCAGAAGTGACAAAGAAGCATTTGTGTGCTACTACTGGGTTCCTGCTGATAGGCTAGAGGTACCATAATGCAGAAAAGAAATAGGCTTTTCCTAAAAAACTGAAACAGCTAATGCTTCTGAGTTCTGTCAAAGAGTTTGATTGGTTTTAAAAATTGCTTTTGATTTAAACCACATCTTATATTTATTTGTACCTGAAATAAAATTGTAAATTGTATATCTGAATGTATATTTTTAATATTATCATTACTAATCTGCTTTCTTTCCTGGCATTTGGAAAATTTGTTTGATGTTTACATTTAGATTTTTAAATAGTTTTATTTGTGTGTGTGTGTGTGTGTGCGTGCGAAAATGCGTGTGTGCATGCGTGCGTGCGTGTGTGTGTGAGTGTGTGTGTGTGTGTGTGTGTGTGTGTGTGTGTGTGTGTGTGTGTGTGTGTGTGTGTGTGTGTGTATCCATCTATCTATCCACATATATATATATTTATTTTGTGTAGTTATTTTTATTTTTGAAATTCCCTTTATTCTTGTCGACCATTGCATGCAATTCCTTTTCATCCTTACTTTCCTTCTGAAACATGTTCTTTCTCGTCCCACTTTCTTATCACACCGTCCTATCTGACCATAAGGGATTTTAAGAGATTAAGAAGCAGTAGAAAATATTCTGAGTTGGATTTCTGGCGTGTGAAAGTGAAATATATTGCAGATTGAGTAAACCATTCACTCACACACTTCCACTATAACAATTTATTCAAGCGGCAGAGAACTTTCGACGACAGTGCATCATCGTCACTGCCCTGTTGACACACTAAAACAAGAAGGAACTTTTGCCTACCACAGTGTTCTAGAATATTGAAATGTAGAACATTTAAAACAATAAAATATATTATTTCTAAAAACTAAATAATAGCCCATTAAACACCTTTAAGAAAATCAACTGTCAAGTTTAATTAATAAATCCTTAAGTCCTCAATTTAAAAAAAGTATATTTATATGGTTTCAAATTGTTGACTTAAATTGTTTTAGTACAATTGTATCAGTGTCAAAATAAGTTACTATAGAATTCATTTGGAAATAAGAACAACAAATATAAAGATGCTATATGTATAATACAGGCAATATAGCTGAAATAGATCTATTGTGAAAAATAAAAATTAATTATAAAAAGCAGTAAAACTGGAGTTTTTTTTTTTTTTTTTATTTTATTTTTATTTTTTTAGTAGAATTCCCTTAAGGGAAATCAGCTATCTCTGTACTATAAGAATATCTCTGTTACTATAAATCGGATCGAAAAAATGTATAAAATTAATCTTATGGCAAATTATATATACTATAAATATTGTTATATACACTTATTCCCTATTTTGAATATTAACCGAGATATTTGTAGTTTTCAGCCTTCAGGAAACCCCCACTTCTACTGATGTTACTTAAAAGTACTCGGTTATGTAATAAACAACATCATTCAAAGCTTAAATACCTAATATTGTTTTCAAGAGGCATTTATTAAAAGAGATACATGCAAATATGTTTTGGTAACCTCCTTCTTAAGTTTTTGGACCACTTAAATTTGATTGATTGAGATAAAAATTATTTGGATTCATTATAAAGTACAGTACTATATATAGTAAATAGTTTTCAATTAAATGAATACATTCATTAGGATATATTACAGTAATTGGTTTTCTTTCCGGAAAGAAGTTGGCAGAACTGTTTGTTTACATTTCTGATGCTGTCTGTCAGGAGGTTTCTTATTATCATTGGTATTTATTAACTTAATATTCATGGTGGTGTTGTGTTACTTGTGTGTACATTTATCTGTTGTGTGACGGACTTTTTTTTTTTTTTTTTTTTTTTTTTTTTTTTTTTTTTTCTATAAATATCTCACTTCCTGACTTATATTATACTTTTGGCCTTATGGAATGGGCATTATATATATTAAAGTACTGGTTTGTAAAGCATCTTGTAGAAATTCAGAGAGAGTTGTCCAACTGGCAGCCCAGGAACACATGCCTCAACATTTAATATGCTTGTCCCCAAACTACTGGTAAGCAACACTAATTTACTGGCTTACTATACATAATTAATTAAATTATGTTTAATGTAAATAATGCCATTAAAAAGCTAAATTATCACACCAGTTGGTTTTATTTCTCACATTTATATATATAAATATATTAAAAATATATTTAAATATATATATATATATATATATATATATGTATATAAAACTGTAACCTCTGTTATTTTTCTCGAAATTTCACAATACTTTTTTGTTTCACATGTCATAGACCATAACTGCATTTTGTTTCTTTTGTATATGTTTGTTACCTTTTCAGGCATAAATGGCAGAACTGAATTTTATGAAATTTGGTATGTATATATTACTACTAACCCAACTTAGTCTTTAGGCTATATTAATTTTCTCTGAGACTAACAGGAGTGGGGGTTATAAGGGAGGCCTGAAATTTAAAATAGCGATATTTCGTTTCCTATTGGCTTTTCGGCATATATGCACATGACAAAAATTGTTTATTTTGTTATTTAGAGTAACTTTTGTTATATACACTTTCGACGTAAACCGAAGTATAAATGCGTTATATGCTAAAAATGATGGCGAAAGTCAACAATATTATTTGGCACACAAGACTCAACCGAACTAAATAAAACTCGGTATGTGCATTAGCACTGACGCCTCAATTATCATAAGCCATACCAACATTTCTAGGGACGGGCAGGAGTGGGGGGTTGTAAGGGAGGCCTGAATTTAAAAATAGCATTATTTCGTTTTCTATTGGTTTTTCTGCAAATATGCACATGACAAAAATAGTTTATTTTTTTATTTGAAGTAACTTTTGTGATATTCACTTTTGTCTTATAACAAAGTATAAACGAGATATACACTAAAACTTTAGTGGGAGCCAACAATTTTATTGGGCACTAACGATTGAACCGAACTTAACAAAACTCGGTATGTCAATTAGCATTAATTATTCCATGATTATAAGCTATATTAAAATTTTTAGGTTCAAACGGGTTATAAGGGAGGCCTGTTATAAAAATTCGCGATACTTCATTTGTTTTTCGACAAAAGTGCACTTAACAAAAGTTGTTTATTTTGTTATTTAGAGTAACTTTTGTTTTATACATTTTTTCGGGAACAATGTATGAAGCAAGTAATTTGCGTAGAAATATTGATATGCTCAACATTTCTTTCCAATATGAACTTCCAGGTACCCCACCTGGAAAAATTAATTCATCATTTTAGTCATCTCTTGGATAGGATCAATGGATATTTGAGGAAATTTGTCGAATATTGCGTCATGAGTAAAACCTCAATTGCTGATTTCCCTTAAGAGAAACCTCCTAAAATTGTTTACTTTGTCGCGAGTGCCGCTCCGCTAAAACGTTTTAAAGTTTAATCTTTATTACCAGGAATAGGTTGATACCTTCTGAATGTCTTCTTTGATATCTTGAAAGTAATATTGGTTAAAGTATAACTTATAATTGGTAATACATAGGCGTTAAATATTCTTTAGGTCTTGATAGGAACACGGAAATAGCTGTACAAACGTACCTTCGACGGCCCACTGATTTTTTCAGAGCCTATCTTGAGGAATACATTCTTTGTCACGTAGTAGTAGTGAGTGGAAATGCATTCATTTCCAAACATATTAACTCTCAAACATATATACAGCTTAAGCATCTGTTCGCAATAGAAGACAAATATAAGGCATTTGATACCTATAAATTTGTAAGTACGAGCTTTCATACGGCGATTTTTCGATTGATTTATCACTTTCTACACAAGTAGTAAATATTTCACTTATTATTTATATATTTTATTTACCTACTTATTTTTCATAATTAATATTGTGCCTTCGGAATTGATTGATGATTTAGGAGAATTGTCTCTTTATTTTGTCTATTATTATACATATAATTTTTATTAGCAGATTTCCATTAAGGAAAGCTGTTGAGATCGTACTCATGACGCGAGTTTTGAAAATTTTCCTCAAATGTCCATCGATCCTAGCCAGGAGATGACGAAAATGAGGTCCATTCAAAATCATATATATATATATATATATATATATATATATATATATATATATATATATATATATTTGTCTGTTAACGCTCTAACGGTCGCAATTTTTGTTTGATCATTACCAAACATGATATTTAAAACGTCTTATGTAAAAAGAAAGATCCGAGTTCGTTAATTGCTAAAATCGAACAAGTGGGAAGGGGCGGTTTAGAGGGGGGATTTCCAAAAGTTCAAAATTCCTCCGTTAGTTTACGTCGGATCGTAAATATGTATAGAAAAAAATCTTATTGAAAATTAAATGTACTATAAATATTGTTGTATACATGTATTCTCTATCTTGATTATTAACCGAAAAATTTTCATTTTTCAGTTTTGAGCCTTCAGCAAACCCCCGCTTCTACTCATATCATATTAACAATAAGCTGTTATATCATGAACCAATTCATTACAAGGTTAAATACCAAATATTGCTATATATAGCAATAGCGCTAACAGACAAATATATATATATATATATATATATATATATATATATATATATAATTTTGGAAGGACCTCATTTTCGTCATCTGGGTAGGATCGATGAACATTTCAAGAAAATTGTCTAAAATCGCTCCATGAGGAAGAGCTCATTAACTGATTTGCATTAAGGGAAATCTGCTAATAAAACCAACTCAAAGAAAGTCATATTTTTAATAATCGTTGATCATCACCGACTAAGATTTCACTTCTCGAAAAGGAGCTTTCTAATGGCAATAATTAAGTCTTTTCTCAATTTAACATTAAGGACCTAAAACGACGTCTGCCAACATGGACGGGGGAGAATATAGATAATGCAAGTCATTTGCATAGGCTGAACTAGGATTTAAGAGGTGGAATCTGGGGGCAGAGGTGGAAAAAAAAGGTGGTTACCTTAGTTGAGTTGTATATGCGATAATATAGTATAATCTATAGGTATTTCTATGGTAAACAAAAAAGTATTTATACACATTTTCTGTATTTTTAATAAATACGGTGGGACTCATGTTAGTCAAGTGAGCTAAGGTGTTGACCAAGAGTCGTGATTGCAATCTGAGCAATTGGAATTTACTTAGTGACAAACTCATTAAATAAAATCCTTAGTCCCACCATGACTAGAACATGATAAATAAGCTGCCTTGTTTAGCTCTAGTTGTATAAAGTGGACGTAAATAAATAACAATTTTTTAATAGTACCGTGAAATTTGCAAGTTTTTATTTTCGCCCTCCTCTAAACATGCAACAGTTCTAAACATGAAATTTAAAATCCTCTGGCTAGTCATGTTTTATATATATGAGATAAATTAAATTATTTATTAACGTCCACGTTTTGCAACGAAGTCTAATTGGGACGGGCTATCTACATGTTAACACCCTTTTCTAGCCAGGGTGTGGCTAAGGATTTTATTTAATGAATTCCGTCACTAAATAAATTCCTCTACCCAGGTGGGAATTGAACTCGCCACTCTAAGTTAGGTATATGCGAGATATATATATCCATATGTATAAACGTTACGCCAAAACTAGTTAAGATGGGTCCAGGGAGAGTCAAAACGGATAATTCCGTTAAATTCTGAAAACGGATATTTTCCTAAGTTATAATACTTCATTTAATTCGTTCAAATAAAAGGGGTAAAAGTACTTTTTTGATGGAAGAACATGCTTGTGGAGATTATTTGTCAGAGTGAAATATTTGAATGTATGTGAAAATATTAATTTGAAGTAACTCATAGATTATACACCATAATTCATATTCAAGATATTATAAGTTCTTTAGCACATATTAGCAGATTTCCCTTATGATAAATCAGCTATTGAGGTCGTACTCATGACGCGATGTTCGAAATTTGTCTTCAAATGTCCATCGATCCTCCCTAGATATCTATTTGTCTATCTATATATTTATCTGTTGCCGCTATAGCGGTCGTAATTATTGTTTAATCTTTACCAAACTCGACATTTAGTAGTTTTATGTAAAAAGAAAGATCAAGTTCGTTAAAGGCCTGAAATCGGACTAGGGAAGGGGGCGTTTAGAGGCGAGGAATTTCAAAAAATTCGAAATATCTCTGTTAATATACGTCGGATCGAAATATCATATAGATACAATCTTATTGAAAATTAAATTTACTATAAATATTGTTCTATACGTATTTTCTGTATAATGGTTATATACCGAGATATTTGCATTTTTCAGTTTTCCTCTTTTTCTGTAAACCCCCACTCCTACTAGTGTCATATTAATAATAAGCTGATATATCATGAACCACTTCATTACAAGGTTAAATACCAAATATTGTTTTCATTGAACTTTTAATTTGTGAGATATATGCGAATACGTTTTGTTGACTCCCCTTTTTTTGTTCTTTGACTACTAAAATTTGAGTGATTGAGATAAACTGATTCTGATTCATTACAAATTACTCCACTAGCTTTAGTAAATTGTTTTGAATAAAATTAATATGTTATAATCAGATATATTTAATTGTTTGTCTTTCCGGTCTATCTATCTATTCAGTGCTACAAGCTTGGCTGGCCTGTTTGTTTACAATTCTGCCCCTTTCCGTTGTAGAGATTATTAACTTGTATTGTAAATTGACTGAAAGATTTTTCATTGCCGTTTTATTCACTTAACATACACGGTAGTGTTACCTGTATGTATATTTATCTATTGTAAACCTTCACGTGGGAAATATGCTTAGTTTACGCAGCGCCTGCGTGACGGACTTCTTCAAGTATTAAAAGGTTGTTTTACTAGTATCAATCGTCTGAATAGTCCCATTTAATTTTGTTGTTTACACGAAAAGAAGAGGGCAGTTAACATTGAAAAACTAGTTGGTGATTAGGAGGTACTTCAAGAACATGAATCCATTTGAATAATATATTTATAATAATTTTCTAATTTTTAAAAGTATGGTTAATAGTTTGACATCCAACGTAAGCCCAAAATTTAAAGGAATTTAACCTATTTATATTTAATTTACGACTTTTCTTTAGTAGAGATATTAACAAAAAAAACATTGATGTAATAACTTTAAAAAGGGCATAACAAATTCAATCTTTATGTTTCTCAGAGAAACTATTTTTATTTAATGCAAGTAACATACTCATGTAGTTTTTCGAAAGGCCTACTAGGTTTAGCAGATTACCCTTGAAGGAAATCAGCTGCTATTGAGGTCGTGCTCATGACGCGATTTTTGAAAAATTTCCTCAAATGTCCATCGATCCTATATAAGATTTTTATTTGCGATCATTTATTACATTAAATCAAATACTCCGTTAACAAGTTACATTACAACCATAAAAAAATAAATAAATACACAGCGTCTATACATTTGGGCTCGCTACTCTCTTTGAGATTGACCACATGGGTCAAAATTTATAAGCCTACCCCCTGCTGGGGTGACTCGCCTAACACATTATATTGCAAATGTAATGTTCTGTAAGTGTTCTTATGTACATTTTTTCACTATATTTAATATTAACCGAGATATTTGCATTTTTTTTAGTTTTTGCCTTCAGTAAATCCCCACTCTTACTATTATCAAATTAACAATGAGCAGTTGTATTATGAAGCACTTTATTTGAAGCCTAAATAACAAATATTGTTCTCATTGGACATTTACTTACATTGAGATAGATCAAAATACGTCTCGCATGGGGGAAATCTGCTTAGTTAACGCAGCCCCTGCGTGACGGACTTTTTTACTTTATCTCGGAAGTTGTGAGAGTTAGAGTTTGGATAGAAGAACAGGGAGTCAAGTTTCGAAGCTCATCTAACCTTGTATTTATCTAATATTCGATCAGGGCGGGTGTTTCTCTGACAAGAGATCTCCCCGGCATAACTTCACTCCGCAGCTCGATCGAGAGAGCCTCGAAGAAAACAAGTAGTTATATAGAATAAATGGAGCCAGCGGGAGAGTGAAAGGAGATGAGTGGAGGAAGTGTTTACAAGAAAGGAAGAGGTGGACATACAAACAAGCAGGGGCTAGGTCTGCCCTGAATTTAAACAGGGGGGGGGGTCGACAACCCCTCAAAACCATCGACCTTACTGTTTGTTTGTTTATAATACCATTACTACACAATAGTATCCTCTGAATCAATGTTTTAGCAGATTTCCCTCAAGGGAAATCAGCTATTGAGGTCGTACTCATCACGCGATTTTCAAAAACTTTCTTCGAATGTCCTTCGATCCTACCCATGAGATGACGAAATTGAGGTCCGTTCAAAATTATATACACACAGACATATATATATATATATATATATATATATATATATATATATATATATATATATTTGTCTGTTAACGCTCTAGGGTAGTAATTATTGTTTAATCGTTACTAAACTCGATATTTAGTCGTTTTATGTAAAAAGAAAGATTTAGTTCGTTAACGGTTGAAATCGGACCAGGAGGAGGGGAGGTAAAGAGGGGGAGAATTTTGAAAATTTGAAATATTTCCGTTACTATACGTCGGATCGAAAAAATGTATAGAATCAATCTTATAGCAAATCAAACGTACTATAAATATGATTATATACATTTATTCTCTATCCTGAATATTAACCGAGATATTTGCATTTTTTAGTTTTCGGTCTTGACTAAAGCCCCACTCCTACTCATTTCATATTAAAAATATTGTCTTATGTTAAAAAACACTTTATTTGGAGCTTAAATACCAAATATTGTACTCATTCAACTTTTGAGTTTTGAGATAAATGCAAATAACACGTGCACGTAAGTAATGCACGTGGGAAATCTGCTTAGTTAACGCAGTCCCTGCGTGACGGACCTTTTTTGCTTTATCGTTACCAAGCTGGAAATGTAAACGTTTTATGTAAAAATAAAGATCAAGTTCGTAAATGGCTGAAATCGGACCAGTGGGAGGGGGGGGGTTTAGAGGGTAGGATTTTAAAAAATTGGAAATATCTCCGTTAATATACAACGGATAAAAATTGTATAGAATCAATCTTATTGAAAATTAAATTTACTATAAATATTGTTATATACTTTTATTCTCTGTCTTGAATATTAACCGAGATATTAGCATTTTTATTGTGAGTGTGGATAAGGGAGATGAGATCGGTTAACTTCGGTTCTAGTCGTGAGTTTCCGGCAAAAGCTAGTTCGGCCGTTCGGTAACTGTTTGGGTCTCGTGAAATTTCTCTGTTGTAAAACTTTACGTGGGAAATCTGCTTAGTTTACGCAACCCCTGCGTGACGGACTTTTCTATTAGATTTGTTTGTATGTATTTTTAATAAATCGATCAAGAGTGAAAATGTACTTAAGATAGAGAACTCATTGTCCATTTCATACGGAGAAGTTAATATTTTTCTAGCACATAATACGCTATTGAAGCGTAATTTTAATATAATGGAGGCATTGTCAACCCCTTTCTACCACATCGGCATAAAATAGAAATTAAATTTGCAAAATCATGGGAGAATTCACTCCAGTTTACCTGGCAAATATCAATATACCTTGCCTACCTCAACCAATATCTTCCCGAATTCCTATTCCAAAAAGCTAATTGCTGAGATATAGTTTTCGCCTAAATTAGAGGTAATTTCTTTAGAATATCATTGCTATTATTATTATTGTTCATACAATAATCGCCTTTCGCAACAGGGGCGTTTTAGAGACGAATCAGTTAACATACAGCATAATAATTGACATATTTAACATATAACATATTTAAAATATAACATATTTAACATATAACATATTTAACATATAACATATTTAACATATAACATATTTAACATATAACATATTTAACATATAACATATTTAACATATAACATATTTAACATATAACATATTTAACATATAACATATTTAACATATAACATATTTAACATATAACATATTTAACATATAACATATTTAACATATAACATATTTAACATATTTAACATATAACATATTTAACATATAACATATTTAACATATAACATATTTAACATATAACATATTTAACATATAACATATTTAACATATAACATATTCAACATATAACATATTTAACATATAATTATTATATTTGCGTAAGTATGCTCATTTCTGCAAATATTTTCAGTATTGCCCTATATTATAATTTTTTGAAAATGTTATTTTATTTCAAGTATTGTAATACGCGGTCTATATACGGGCTACAGTCATGTAGTAATTCATTCAAAGTGTATGGTAGGTCTATGTGAGTCCTTAGATAGCAGTCAGTAAGTATATGTTTTATAGTAAGTCTACAGTTACAGTGTTGGCAGTAGGGTTCGTCTTCTCCAGTAGGTAGGTAGATGTGAGTAAGAGTGAATTTATAGCTATTAACAATATCATAAGAATGTTGCGTGAAAAATATTTTATGCAGCTATTGACAATTTGTGATAAAAACAATTTGTTGTGGTTTACGCCAAGTTTTCTCTGATATAACTTCATACTGTGTAATTTTTAGTATTATAATATACAATGAGTTCTTTAACGTTTTTAAAGGGGGGGGGCTGCTTTTAATATCAATATTAGAATACGAGTTAACTTGGCGTTAAATTATACGTCAATACCACTTTTCTGGCTTTAATAAAAAGTCAAGTATCTTTGTGCAGTATCAGAAGAAGGAATCTTCCATCTTGAGAGCATCCAATAATTGGCATTTCTTTTCCACCTTACGACTATTGACGGAATCTTTAAATCATAGTCAGGGGGTGGGGGTTGGAATGGGGTTTTCCTAGTTGTCCGCTAGATAGCTCTGTTTACCAGAATTCCATTCCAGTTAGTAGACCGGCTCTGCTGAGGTAAGGTATGCCCTGCTTCTAGGCTGCCTCCTATTTCGTATTCAAACACATTTACGATAGACACACTATGTAGTAGCATTATAAATCTATCTGTTAGAATGTTATATTTTCTATAAGCCGTGCTCATTTCATACATTTCTCGAAGCATTTTATTAATATACACGGTGAAGAAAAACATTTTGTTTTTCATTAAAATTTCCTTCATTCTCCCCTAAAATGTCCGCTTTTTAGCAGATTTTGAGATTACTATATAGCCCTTTGCAACAACATTGTTCATAAAACTTGCTATGAAATGATTTCTCTTACCTTGACTACCTCAGCAAGCATTTTCAATCTGCAGGTGCATACCACTTCGCAGATCTGAGAACAAAGTTTTTGAAAATTTTATTGTTTCCACATAAATTTCAACACTCTGTCGAATTTATAATTTTTTACTTTTTTGTCTATACCGTAAGGTCATTTTAAATGTGTTGTGTAGCTTTCAGTTTTACATCTCGCAAAAACACAAAACAGTCTTATGAAAAGTCTTAGAAATTTTAATAACCGTAGAGAGAAAAGCTGAATGAAAACTATAAAAAACAGGTATCCATCTAAAAATTAGATGGGCAACAAATTTTATAAGCTCACTGCTAAATATTAATCCACAAGGGAATAAATGGGCTTACAAAATACTCATTTTTCTTTTAAGGCTATTAAATCAATATTTTGTTTTTGGATTTAAACAATTTTTTTTTTTAAATTAAATGCATATATTCCAAAAAATTTACATTAAAGGTTCGGACTTGCTGTTTCACCACTTATTTTAACTAGAATATGTTTATGGATATTTATTTTTAGAACTTTTAAAAAGATCTCTCGAGAAGGAGTGGGAAATGAAAATAGGTTTGGATTAAATGAAATTTTAATGAAAAGAAAATGCTTGTACTTTATGGCATCATATACAAAGTCGTTCTGTTACACAAAAGTTTATAACAATTTTGTTTATTTAATGGTAAAATTATTTGTCTACATATGACATCCGTATAACAATGAAATAACTGAAAATTTTTAGTAAAACTAGAAAATAAATACTAATTTTCAGAATGACTTTATAAATTAAGAGATTACGTTTTAGTAATATTTTACGTCTGGGAAACGTTATTCGAACTTTCTTAAAAATGGTCACGTCATACTATATACATTTCATCTATTTCATATGTTTTGGCTCCTGTGAAATTTTTGAATTTGCATTTATGTACTTGTTCCACTGGATGAGAGATATGCATTTTAAAAGTTACTTGTAATAAAATAAAACCATTGTTTTGGATTAAAATGCAAATTTTAGTGACCTCCCTAGGTAGTCAAGAGGCAAATGTTATAAATGGTGTTACAATGCAGATTTTAAAATTTCAGTGTAATAGTTTTAATGTTATAACATAGTAATGTATTGTTTTATTTATATTTTCGTTTATCCTTTAGCACTTATTAATAATAGAAGTGTTTTATTGATTGTCCCATCGGGGTACGAATCTCAAGTCCATTCTCCAAAGTAAACCTCTCATTCAGCAATAAGTGTATCCATTTAATTTATTTTTTTTCGATTTTTCGTTGAGACCTTATCTTTAGAGCAGATAATATAGTTTTTATATTGAGCCTAGTCAGCTTTTGTAGACTAATGATGGAGTGGTTCTTAAACAATTTTGGCCTGAAGTGTATAACTCGCAACTCTTCCTGGTGGCTTTTTTGATTAATGATTTACATAATGGACTCACTTCATGTCCTTCGGACAATCTTCATTTTATAATCGTGGTCTAAAAACCCTGTACATGGAAAAAGCGCGAAGGTGAAGACAGAAAAACCATTTCGAAAGTCATATATCTGCAAAAGATGCTGGCACCATTTTCTTTCTCTAGTTGAAATATTTTCCGGGGCCAATGGAAAACCTGGAAAAAAAAAAATCTTTTTGTATGCTATTCAGACACAAGAAATATACATTACACTCGGAAAAAATACAAACTGGAGATCAAATAATTCAAGCATTTAAAAAAATAAATCAACATATAAAGAAGCAACTGCCTTAATGTTAGGACTGCTCCATTTTCTCTTGCAATTGGCACTCAGAATATTGGAAAACCCCTTTAATGGCTGGGAACCTCCGTGCCTTGGCTAGTATGTGAGGAAAGCTCTGGAATTTTCTTCATTCAATAGACCAATAAATTCCTCATATTCCGCTGGAATAATCCCAGGATTCCCTTCCATCGCTGCCTAAACTCTTGAAGCTCTAGACATACCACTCCAAAGTTGACAATTATTATTTATTGATGCTAGCAGCTGCGAAACACCATCACAATGGTAGTTTACGCTATAGTTGGCGTATTTTTATTAATTTCAAATGGTTTTCCCGCTAGGTAATACCTGTATTATCATTGCAGTATTCCTGAATCCGTCAACTCTAAGAATACATTAGAGTAATCAGTTTATAGAGATGTTTCAGCATATTAAGAAAACATAAATAATACCATTTTGATTTATAAATATTCCTCTTTGTTTTAAATATCACTTACACCATCTTGCCTAGGCATGGTTGACTGCTCATTAAAGTTTCATTCTTTTTATTCATACTCGATAATGCATATCAATAAGCCGATTAGCTCCAATAATTATGGCCTTGAATGGAATTGTCTCCTCTTTTTTTTATACGTTTATTATTCGTTGGTCACAAATAGAAGGCAATGAGAAACCAATGCTCTATCGACCCTTTCTTCCGTTGTCCGGAAAATTAGGATTCTAGGTCACAACTCTCCAGGTGTGCCCCTTAATCACAACAACAAACTAAACCAACTGAAATTTAAAACAACTTTACCCTTTTGCTTTGAGTATTTGAGAAAAATAAACGACATAATTCTGACAATACTACAATCTCAAATTGTACAAACATATGCATGAGTACCTCCTGTCCTGTTTTCCACGCAGAGTATCCCTCTAACGTGGGAGTTTATTTAAATATTGTGTGCTCCAACCTTTGGATACTACACACATTTCAATAATTACTTTATAGTATTTTGTATACAATAATTAATTATAAACATTATAAAAACAATACAAAATAAAAATGCATTAATACTTGTAAGTACAAATAAAGTATCATTAACATTTTGATGTTAGACATATATTAACCAAAATATTATTTAAAACATAAATACTATAATTATATTGACATTTTAAATAATAAATACAGAATTTTCTTACATTCACGGACAATTCCAGAGACCTCAATAACTTTTCTTATTAAAATGAAGCAAAATATTATAAATATGCTATGTCAATCTTTTTCTGGTTTAATTCGAGGCGTTTTTTATAAACTAATTTCTCTATATTACATGTACTCAGAAACATCTGTTCCCTCATGAAGGTAAATGCAAAATCAAGATTTCTGTGTTCACTGTTGAGCACGAGAACAGCAAAAAGGAGAGATGTAGATCGGAAGTTTTTTAAACACTCGTTCCGGCTGTAGAAGAAAGGAGGACAAAACGGTTAGGGTATAGTTAAACATTTTTTAAATTAGACACACTGTCAGAGGTCTGCAAGACTTCTTGACCATCCTGAAATCAATTTTATAATACCAATGAACAATAATAGTGGGAATCTTCTAGTCAAACTTCGAGTCTGTTAGTCTTTAGGAGAGAGTGTTAAGCCCGGAGAAGATGTAATAGAGTAACTCATATGTTCTGGCAGATATGCTAAAAAGTGCTGGCTTCATAACTTAGAGACATGCACAGCTGACTAGATATGGCGGAGTAGGGATATTTACAAATAAAATACTTAATCCAGTAAAATTATTTTTAGATAACCAACAGGCATTATAAGAGTGTGAGCTTATGAATACACAGGCCTTAAATTCATTCTCAAAACATATTCAATGGGCCTTCAATTTTCTGTTGGAAACCTAGAAGCCATTTAAACCTGGCATATCGACATTTAAGATTAAAACTTATGTCACGCCGGAGTTGCGTAAACTAAACAGATTGAAGGATATCACACATATTCCTCGATTTTTCGCTGAAATGAGAATCCTATGTATAAAATACTCGAAATTTAAGTTGGAATGAGATGGTTAGTAGCACAGAAGCTCGAAGAGACAGTCGCATTTCTAGAAGTGGGGATTCACTGATGGCTGAAAACTAAAAAAAAACAATGAATATCTAGTTATTATTTAAGACAGACAACAACATTCATAGATAATTTAATTTGGAAAATTATTGGCTATATACAATTTTTCAATCCGATTAATAATAACGGAGATATTTTGAATTTTCATATATATATATATATATATATATATATATATAGTTTTGAACTAATCTCATTTTTGTCATTTCTTGAGTTGGATAGATGTGCATTTGAGGAAATATTTCAAAAATAGCGCTATAAGTACAACCTTAATAGCTAATTTCTCCTGAAGGGAAATCTGCTATAGATAATACTCTGAGGGTAAATGTTAAAATAGTGGACCAACACTTCCAGGAATTTTTTGACGCAGGACAGCCTGGTGTAATACCACCTAGAACAGGTAAAATTGAAGACTGAGAAACCTTTGTCGTGGATGAGGTCATTATGCATTAACCAAGTTAAAAAGAATAATATCTCCTGGAGCCATCGCAAATGTCTAAAAAAAAATAGCGAGAGTCCTCCAAAATCCGTTGATAAAGGATAGGAGAGCTGGAAGATTCCTGAGTACTTGGTGCGAGACAGTAATTCGCCTTACCAAGTGGAAGAGTAAGCAAAGTCGGACTGTTGCAATTATGAAGGGATATTTCAGTTTCCTCTCAAATATGCAATTATTAACTTGAATGCATATTCTTCTCCTGAAAGTAACACAGACTCTTCAGAGAGTAAAACGAAATCTCAACAATATATCAGTTTCATAGAAAAGAAACCGATAGGGAATGTGTAGATCCAGACTGGGACGAATGCCAGTACTGATCAAGAGGCGATGACTCAGTGATGAGTTGTCGAGACACTGATCTTGATTTTGATAAAACGACATTGCCAGGATAAAGTTGTGTCATATTTTTGATATGAGTCCTGCTTTATATTAAAAATAATTCAATAACTTCTTAGCAAATTTTCCTTTGGGAAAAACGCTCGCGCGCGCGCGTGTTTATGTTTTAGTGTTGAGTGTGCGAACAACATTCCAACATATTCTTAAAATTTCTAAGAATATCTTAGATCTGTGCTCGATTAACAGCGCTTTCATAGTTATTGAGGGAGGGGTGGGTTTAATGGAAGGCGACATTACAAGATAGCAAATTACTCCATACCCACTAGAAATAATGTACATTTGAGTGCAAGGTATTTTTTATAAATCATAAAAATTATGCTCTACCATATTGGGGGGGGGGTGGTGGCTCAGACTGCCATATGCGATCTATCTGAAGAGGAGGGTTCGATTCCAGCGTGGGAAATAGTAATTTATGGAGTAACAAACTCACTTGGTCCCCCGCTGGCTAGAAAAGGGTGGTAACTTGTAGGTAACCCGTCCCGATTAGCCGTAGTAGCATAATGCATACTTTAATTAATAAAGAGTAATCAAAGATAATAATTTTAGATTTGTTGTATTAGAAGGGGGATAGTTAAGATTTTGTTTAAAAGCTGCCAAATATTTTCTTTTATGACAGGCAAATATGGTCAAGAAACTGCATAACTGTCTATTCAAGTTTAAAATATTGACTTTTTTTTTTGTTTCCTCTACATAGTAACTCGATGTGGTGGAATTTTATTTTCTGCTCATCCCATGCATATTTGCATTATATGAGCATTTTGTCAAAACATTTAACAGTTTTTATATAATAATATATATACATATAAAAAATATAATAAGAACATGAAAATTAAACTTGACAAAAAAACTTTAATTGCGAATAATTAAGGAATACAATCAAATAACCAATAAAAAACATAATATTAATATTATATTATCTTTTCCTCTGTCTGCATTCTACGAAAAGACCTTGACATACACCACGATTTGACTGAACTACTAACTGACAGTTGCCAGTGTATTACGCGCTCTAAAACTATATATCCCTGTTTTAAAAACCAATATCTCACTACCCCAACATACATTTCATCTAACACAAATACTAACTGGACACGGAAATACAAACTCTTTCTTCCACAGATTCAAACGTACTGACTCAAATTCTTGTAAATGCGACAGTTACACTTCACAAACATTCACCCACCTGATTTATGAATGTAGACTGACTCAAGACATACAAAGACAGTTAAAGACTCATATTCCCGCATGGCCTATCAGTCCCGATATTTTATTTTCAAAACACCTAAATTTATTAAAAGCAATATTGACGTTTACTTATACAATTAAAATTGTAGGTGTTAAATTTTGGTAAACGCAGTAATAAATTTGCTGAGTACTCCGAGTTGATTCGACGACTATAATTTTTTTGTGGAGTAAATTCAATCAAATACGTAGGTCATGGTCAGGAAGACTAGTGAAATGGCAATTAATAGTAAGGCCAGAAAAGAGTTTGTAATATGTCACAGTTATGCACTAAAATGTCTATGAACATACTCAGAAATAAGTTGGGACTTTCATTCTGTTCAGTGAATTTGTGACAAGGATTGCCTAATTATGCCTCTAATAAACTAATGAAAAGATGAAGTAATTATTTTTTTTTTGCTCTCCCTCCCTCTCTCTCCCCAATTTTATTTTTAGAATGTTAAAACAACGGAATCTCTATCTTGAGTGTATTTACACTCAATACTCGTCCGATTTTTTACCTTGACTCATTTCTCCCAAAGAGGTTATACGTATAAACATATTTATGACGCATCCTATTTACTCCACCTACAGGATTTCCTGCAGATTCACCAATCCTTATTCAACTTGGAATGCAGTTCGTGCCCACGTCTTACATTTGTCGGAGATGTCTGGTGTTTTTTTTTACCACCAAAATGTTTTTACGTCCTCGATGCTGTTTGTATGTAGCTTCACAATAGGCTCGTTGTTAGGAAACCACACTTTCTAAAAACGGAATTCGTTCGTCTTTAAATTCAGGTATACCATGAGCCAAGGCGGGCTGTGGGTTAAAAATGGTACCTATCCTATATGTGTTCTTAAAGTCCCTCATTCTATTCATTAAGAGTAAACTTGGCGAGCTTTATTCTTAATATGGCTACATGGTGGTGCCTCAAATTGATGATCAGGGTTATAATCAGTATCCAATTTTTATGTGGCATAGGCCCCATCATCACTGTGTAAAATTACTTGCCATTATGAGATGCCAAACGCAGCTTGACTAGCCATAAGATGGAAATGTATATAGCCTGACGATGTTGGAGCATAGGCTCTGACGCCACTGACTTACTTCCCTACAAGTATAGGTACTGAGTTTTACTTTATTTTAAGTATAGTTGCTGACTTTTACTTTACTACAAGTATAGTTACTGAATTTTTCTTTACTACAAGTATAGCTACTGACTTTTACTTTACTACAAGTATAGGTACTGGCTTTTACTTTGCTAAAGGTATAGGTAGTGGCGTTTACTTTGCTACAAGTATATGTACTGACTTTTACTTTACTACAAGTATTGGTACTGACTTTTACTTTACTACAAATATGGGTACTCTCTTTTACTTTACTCCAAGAATAAGTACTGACTTTTACTTGACTACAAGTATAGGAACTTACTTCTACTTTACTAAAAGAATAGGTAATGACTTTTACTTTACTAAAAGTATAGGTAATGACTTTTACTTTACTACAAGTATTAAGTACTGACTTTTACTTTACTACAAGTATGGGTACTGTTTATTACTGTACTAGAAGTACAGGTACTGACTTTTACTTTACTAAAAATATATGTACTGACTTTTACTTTACTAAAAATATATGTACTGACTTTTACATTACTAAAAATATATGTACAGACTTTTACTTTACTACAAGTATAGGTACTGATTATTACTGTACTAGAAGTACAGGTACTGACTTTTACTTTACTAAAAATATATGTACTGACTTTTACTTTACTAAAAATATATGTACAGACTTTTACTTTACTACAAGTATAGGTACTGTTTATTACTGTACTAGAAGTACAGGTACTGACTTTTACTTTACTAAAAATATATGTACAGACTTTTACTTTACTACAAGTATAGGTACTGTCTACTGTACTAGAAGTACAGGTACTGGCTTTTACTTTACTAAAAATATGTGTACTGACTTTTACTTTACTACAAGTATAGGTACTCTCTATACTTTACTACAGTTAAGTATAGGTACTGAATTTTTCTTTACTACAAGTATAGGTACTGACTTTTACTTTACTACAAGTATAGGTACTCACTTTTACTTTACTACAGTTAAGTATAGGTACTGAATTTTTCTTTACTACAAGTATAGGTACTGACTTTTACTTTACTACAAGTATAGGTACTGACTTTTACTTTACTACAAGTATAGGTACTCACTTTTACTTTAGCCCTCATCATTTCCCTAACAGGAGATCTGTTAAAAGCATTAGAATGGTTCTACTCATAAGAAAAAAAGAATATAACTATATTTTTGTTTGTTTGTTAGAAATCACTTTATGAGCATCTTCCTTTTATGCTTGTTGGCATTTTTCAGATTTTATTTTCCATTGACAAGAAAAAGTATTTATAATTTTCATGTGTTGTTGATGAAGATCCATAACCCCCTTATTTAAGCATGCATGATATTATACATTTTTATTATTTTAATTTGACTTAATTCGTCTATAACAGTTTATCTAAATTAAGTATTGATGGATAATTAATAGTATATTTAACTTCCTCCTTGAATTTGTTTCCTCTCCGCATTTCATACTTTTAATACATTATTTATTTTCATGATTCTAAACCCTTTAATTGAAAGATATAAAAAAACAATTTTTAATGTACCTAATTATTTTTCTGTAAGATATAACACCTGAGACGGAGTACCCCCCCCCCCTTCACGGGTATTCGTGTTACTGAAACAATTAATCGTCTTATGCAATTCTTCTGAAATCCATTATACTAAAAAATAAATTATTCATTCCGTGAAAGGATATTAATTAGCAAACGAAGCCTGGAATTTAATTTCATTCATTCCACTGGAACTAACATTAAGCGGTAAAATAATACTGAATTCAATGAATTTTAATGATGGATTTGTTTTCACTTCTGTCTGCAAAAAGCTTTTAATGAATGTTGGGCGAAAAGACATTTACCTTCATTAATCACTGTTCAGAAAAATATTTTATTAATTTTCTTCTCCTGTTGTTGGAATACTTAACCTTTCTGTTTAGTATTGATTTCTTGTTACATTATGAATCCATTAACGTACCCTTTAAAGATTCATTTGATCAATATTATATTATAATGTACTTTTTAGATTGAAAATATCTAATACATATCTCATTAGGTATATTTTTGAAACAGTGTCATTTCATAATAGTATAACTTACTGTCTAAGTCAAAGAGCTCTTTATTACAATTGTTTACTGTTGCTGCAATGAGATTTCCTAAAAATCAAAATTAACTATATTTATTTTATAAACTATATCAAACATATTATTATTATTTATAACGTCCACTTTTTTTGCAACTGAGGCTAATTGGGACGGGTTATCTACAGGTTACCACTCTTTTCTAGCCAGGGTGGGACTTAGGATGTTATTTAATGAATTTCGTCACTAAATAATTTCCTTTGCCCAGGTGGGAATTGAACTCGCCACTCTAGGTTTGCCATGTGAGATTAAGGTCAACGCTTTAACTCACATGGCTAACCTGAGCCCCTATCAAACATATGAACCACTGTGGAGTTGCGTTATTTATTCAAAGAACTATTGCTGCAAATTTTAAGAAATAATAGAACATGTTGAGAACTTCCTGGGATTTAATTTACATGTTCATCATTTTTTCGAAGCCTTTTCTTTCTCAAGAAGAACTCTTACATTTGCGCTCATTCTTACTTTTTAAATTTTATAAAAATATTATTTTTCAATTCTCCCTTTTCTCTAACTATATAATGAAATATTATTTTTAATTTATGGCTAATACACATCATATTGCATATTAATTAATATAGTTCCTCCAAATTTCAAGCAGGAGAACCAGTCGCCCGGGAACCGTGGTTCAAGCTACTGCTCTCTAAAGTTCTTTGCAAATATCTCCTCTCATTCCCTCTCTATCGTATTTTTTGGATTTTTTCTGCTTGACATTTCCTCTGGTAAACCTTTCTTTCATTCTCTTGTTTAGCTTGCTTTTAAATTGCGTCTTAGATGTAATAATTTGTTTTAGGTTGTCTTGCTTCAGTTCTGTGTTATCTGTTTTTTTTATGTTTTGCACAAATTTATTTCTTTACTTTGTACATTGATACATGTTTGTCAATTTCTAGTAATTAGTTTTAGTAGCTTAGTATTAAATTGTGACCTTTTTTTTCTGTTGTCTAGTTCGGATGTGTGTTTTAGCAGATTTCCCTCGAGGGAAATCAGCTATTGAGGTCGTACTCATGACGCGATTTTAGAAAACTTTCTTCAAATGTCCATCGATCCTACCCAGGAGTTGAAAAAAATGAGGTCCGTTCTACATTATATATATATATATATATATATATATATATATATATATATATATATATATATATATATATATATATATTTGTCAGTTAACGCTCAAGCGATCGCAATTTTTGTTTGATCGTTACAAAACTCGATATTTAACCGTTTTATGTAAAAAGACAAACCAAGTTCGTAGCTGAAATCGGACCAGAGGGAGGGGGGGGGGTTTAGACGGGGGGATTTTCGATAATTCGACATATCTCCGTTATTATGCATCGGATCGAAAAATTGTATAGAACAAATCTTATTGCGAATTAAATTTACTATAAATATTGTTATATACCTTTATTCTGTATCTTGAATATTAACCGAGATATTTGCATTTTTATGAAGTCTGTGGGACACGTGGTCGGTAATAGTTCGGATTAGGTCGGCCATTTCCGTCACTACTCGGCTCAGGTGGAAGCTTCTTCTAACCTTACCTGTCGTTTCTAACCTTACCTTACCTTCGTTACATTGTGAGATTTATGCAAATACGTTCTGTTCATCCGCCCCCCCCCTTCTTTAGTTCTTGGACTACTAAAATTTGAGTTATTAAAATATAAATTATTCTTACAATTCATAAGCCGTTTGTATTTAATCACGGTGGTGTTGTGTTACTAGTATGCAGATTTCTCTAGTGTAAAACCCCACATGGGAAATCTGCTTAGTATACGCAGCCCCTGCGTGACGGACTTTTTAAGTAATGACTTTTCCTACCTCTGTGATATGCATATTTCTAGTTTTAATGACTTTTTACCTGTGTTTTAATTTCCGTTTTTTTATTTAAATCTATGGTTGTTTTTATACTGTTTGAATAATTTAAATAAAGTTGGTTGCTCGATATTCCATGATTTTTTTTTGTGACAACTTGCACCCAAGACGGAGCTGTTGCTCTGAAAGTGCACTCTGTCTTAATATACGTATTGTAGAGGAAACAGGCGTTTTTTGTACATCCAGATTGATTCGTTCCTCCACCGCCTTCTTCCCTGGAAGAATGAATACATTTTAAAATTTGTTAACAAAAATAAACAATAAATAAATCATTATGAAAAAATTCAGTCAGTTCGTGAAAGTTTTAAAATATCATTTCTTTTTAAAACATGATTCAAGCTGCTTATTTTTAGAGCTTGTTTTTACTACCCGACTCAGAGGTCGTGTATTTGTTTCCTTACTCTCAAGTGCCAAGGCGAAGTAAATATTTCCTTTAACATTCCTCCGTGTTTCTAAAATAATTCAATTTGTACATTTATTATATATTAATTGTTTATTATTGTCCTAGATGATGTCCCTTCGGTACTGGGTCTTGCTGGCTGTGGCTGGAACTTGCCGTGGCTCTCTGGAGTCCAGAAAGAGGCCGGAGAAGGACAACGCTAGTGGAACCTGGACAATTCATAACAAGTATTTCTCTTCATCCATAATAAATGACTTGAAATTCGCATCTATAAAGTAAGGTCTAAAATATGTTCATTAATATATATTAAACTTGAAAAACCCAACACAGAAATCCTTATTCCTTTGATTACTAAAATTATAAGAATCTTGAAAACCATCGACGAAAAATTGTAGAGAATCTCTGGATTTGTGGAGGTCCATCATCAACGGAAGGATCAAAAAGGTCAAACACCTCCACTCTTAATACTTCTTTATTACAGGCAAAGTACTTTCGGGGCGAACCGTCCCATCATCAGTGCTCTGTGACACAACATTATACTTTCAAAAACATGTAATATATATGAATAAATAAATAAATAAATGTAAAAGTCAACAAAGGTAGTCAAATATTAAAAACATTTATATCCTTTTTTGTTTGTTTGTTTTTTAAATGTTTTTAATATTTGACTACCTTTGTTGACTTTTACATTTATTTATTTATTTATTCATATATATTACATGTTTTTGAAAGTATAATGTTGTGTCGCAGAGCACTGATGATGGGACGGTTCGCCCCGAAAGTACTTTGCCTGTAATAAAGAAGTATTAAGAGTGGAGGTGTTTGACCTTTTTGATCCTTCCGTTGTAGAGAATCTCTTTTAGCTGATTTTCTCAAATGCCCATCGATACAACCCAGGTGATGACTAAAATGAAGTCCGTTCAAAACTGTACACACACACACATATATATATATCGCAATTTTTATTTGAGTGTTGCCAAACTCAATATTTAAATTCTCAATATTTTATGTAACGGTAAGTAAAACTATAGATCAATTTCCTTAAAGGCGGAAAAATGGCCAGTGGGAGGGGGCGATATAATAGAAGTGGGGGATTTACCAAATCCATTTAAATGCAGGATGAAATTTTCTTAATAAAACAAAATAATCTAAAATGTACCTCCTCGATTCAACAGAGAAAGGAAAACACCAGTCACAAAAACACGGACGAGGAGAGGTGAAATTAAAAAAAGTCCGTCACGCAGGGGCTGCGTAAACTAAGCAGATTTCCCACGTGAAGTTATAGAATAGAGAAATTTCAGAATAGAGAGTCAAACAATTACGGGAACAGCCCGAACTAGCTCTTGACGGAAACTCACGACTAGACCCGAAGTTAGCCGATCTCATCTCAGAAGCTGAAAACAGAAAAATGCAAATATCTCAGTTACTATTCAAGATACAGAATAAATGTATATAACATTATTTATAGTAAATTACATTTGTAATAAGATTAGTTCTATATAATTTTTCGATCCGACGTATAGTAACGGAGATATTTCGAATTTTCGAAAATCCTCCCCTCTAAACCCCCCCTCCCACTGATTCGATTTCTGCCATTAACGAACTTGATCTTTATTTTTGCATAAAACGTTTAAATATCGAGTTTGGTAACGATCAAACGAAAATTGCGACCGCTAGAGCGTTAACAGACAAATATATATATATATATATATATATATATATATATATATATATATAAATAACATATTGAGCGGCCCTCATTTTCGTCATCTCCTGGGTAGGATCGATGGACATTTGAAGAAATTTTTCGAAACTCGCGTCATGAGTACGACCTCAATAGCTGATTTCCCTTAAGGGAAATCTGCTAAAATACCCAACGAGTCACAAAAGCCACCTTTCCTTTAAATTTTCGACTACGATGAATTTGTGTTAGATTTTTATTAAAGACCTAAAATATCTTCACAATTTATAGGACTATTAATTATTAGAATAAAAAATTACTCCTCATCCTATATCTCATCTAGTACAACACCAATTAGTTATTCCTTAAATATGAATGTGGCGTAAATTTTGTGTTTCCTTATAAATAGATAAGATTACAGTAAAGTCTTTGTTCCTTCCGAGCTATACAGTTGGGAATTTAGAATTTTCAAAATAAAAATATCCAGTGTTTATAATATTGTTAAGTTTTATTACAAAACCAGTAATAAACGTTGATAATGAGAGTTCGTTTGGATTGCAAAATTAAACACACACAAGTTTCACAGTTTATCACTGCACAATTTATTTCACAATACTCTTGGTTAATTATTACTACTCACAATATTACACTGATATTGTCACTGTTCTTCAGATTTCACAGTCCAATGATTCACTCCCGGTCACAGAAATTCGCAAAAGACGGCACTGCACTATCCTTTACTTCGCGGCACTGCACTGTCTTAAACACGCCATAAACTGTTACTTACAGACACGGCACAACACATTTCTTCACGGCACAACACTTTACCACACTGCACTAAGTCGCGCTGAACATACCTCGAAGACCATCGAGCAACCAGTGACCGAGGGGTACTGTGAGAGTTCCTTTTAAATGCTTGTAGAAGTGTCTAGGCATAGAAGGTTCCAGTTCTTCCTGGAAGGCCCCTAATTAGATTTGCTCATTCCCCTAGTCTTTGTTCCTCTCCTCACGCGGCTCTCTCTCTCTGTGCATTCGCCCACTCATTCAATTCTCGCAACAATATATATGAATTCCACAAATCCCGGTTCACCCCAGGAACTTCTAACTATTGGTTTGCCATTCCAAATTGTAAAAACCATTGCACAGCTAAGAAAGTCAAGCAACTATTGTATAAAGGTTTCAATGAAAAATGCATACTATAATATTAACCCAAAAGAATTTTTCACATTGTGTAATTTAAGTACTTCATTGCCCTATTTACTCCCCTTTCAGAGAACAGTATTTACCATCCATCAAACAGCCAGCTGATAATTCACAACTTCATAATATTCTAAATAGTGCAACTAGAGAAGTATATATTGGCATTTTTAAATATTTAAGAAATAGTTTCAAACTTCGTGAATCTTTTCTGAGTTAACATTGTCAAATTTCTCTTCTTCTCTTAATTGTTTTTTTGTTTTTTTAGTTTATTCAGTACTGTTATACCTTTGTATTAGTAAGAACAGGAACCAAGATAACGATAAGTTTAATGAAACTATTATGTTGAAAATATAATGTTTTAATATTAGGTAAGATAATAAAATATAATACCACTTATTATTTTAGATTTTTCTAGAAATGTTAATGAAATTCTAGTCTGTTATACTCAATTCTAGTTTGTAATATATATATATATATAAAGGCTACTGACATAGAAAAACTAACCTCATTATATAAGGCCTCCTCCTTGCTATAAGGAAAATCCTTGTAAGCAATAAATAAAATAAAAAATAAATAACATAATATATATGAATGAATAAGAGTACTTTTTATTTGTGTCAGATGGTCGGAGATTCTAGAAACAGTCGGAGAGGGAACTATGATATCCGAGCGGCGGCTAATTCAAAGGAAGCCGTGGTGCAAATCCCAACAGCTGAGAGTCCAAGTCAGTTCTCCAGGGTGCACTTCAAGGCGGATCGTGACAAGGTTCTGCTACGGCCAGTGCAGTTCCTTCTACATCCCGAGGCCTGGCACCCAGTTCGACTCCTGTCCTTCTTGCAGGCCTTCCAAAGGCTCCTGGATATCTCCGCTTCTCTTCTGCAACGGCCTACCACCGGTCAAGTCGCCGCCCATTTACAGAGTCAAGAAGTGCAAGTGTTTGGCTGTGAAGTAAAGTGGCAGAGTCTTTCAGGGCAGAAAAAGAAACCTTCTTCTATCAGGAGTCTGGATAGAGTAGAACATCTTCGCGACGGAATGGCGGAGCTCACTTTTGAAATTAAGGGACGGTGTCATGGAGAAGAGTGGTGGAAATGCAGTTGCAAATTAAATGTTTTTAGTGACATATAGATTTATAGTATTAGTATATGCTTTTATATGCATTTAATACTAAAACCATATAGTCTTAATGTTGGCTTAGGAGAAACATAGCTCACCCCAACATTCATGTAGAAATTGACTGTTTGATTATGTCCTTCAGTGATACATTTGCCTCTTTAGAAAACCTATTCGGAGGGCAGAGCTCTCAAGGGTGCTGGTGATGACTTGAAACTCGACTTTTTTTCATTGAAAATTAAAATGCCATTCATTAATTCTTTCAGTGGTACAGTACATTTCACGGCAATGGACAAGATTTATGGATAAAATACTAATTTTCTTTTCATAGTATCCCTATTTTGTTTAGTACTTGTTCCATATGCCGTTTGTATATTACATGAATTTTATAGATTTTTTTTTATATGTAAGTAATTAATTATTTTAATTTTAATGGTCACCTAGATATGTTGTGCAAAGGAAAAAAAAATTATCATAGAAAATAATTTTTTTTATCTTTATAATATAGTATTTCTTTTCATACAATTTGAAATTGATGTCGACCCCTGAGAAAGTGATTTTGAAAATTCAAACTACTATAGTTTTTTAACGGCGGCAAAATGTTCGTCTGTTGTTTTATTATTTTTTTTTGCTAAGGGGGACCTCTAGAACTAGAGTGAACCCATTGTATAAGCTGATACTAATGATAGTAGCGTCAAACTCTCCAAATTAGCCCTAGCAAGGATCTTATAGAAGCTGAGAACAACAATATCACTATAGTTCTCAATTAGTGTTTTTTTTTTACCAGTTACTTATTACAACCCTCCCCCCCCTTTACATTCCTTGTATTTTTTTCATTCAGTTCACATCAGTAGGTACAAAAAGGGGTTTCTGGCGCACACTCAAAATCCCTAAAAAGGGGAAACGAACTAGCTAACATTTTTACAAAACAAATATTTTTGTAAAATCCATAAATCGGCCGAAGGTCATTAAAAAAATGCTTTTTTCTCTAAATAATAAATGGAAGCTTTGAAACAGATTAAACAAGTTAATGTCAAAATATTCCAACAATTAAACTATAAGATTTGGAACATGATCAACATTATCCGATTAAAGAATTTAAACACTTAACACAAAGTATGTAAAAAGGATAATAGTTATATTGAATTTTTGAAAAAAAAGATGTAATTGTAAAATCTAAAATAAGTGAAAGCGATAGTGATGATTAAATTAATTGAATACATTTTCTTATTTTAAGGTTTTAACTAAGATTTTTCATAATTTGTTTTTAATTTTAGAAGAATATTTGTTGTTGTAAAAATATTAGTAAGTTCGTTTCCCGTTTTAGCAGATTTCCCATATTTAGAGATTTTGAAGGTGTGCGCCAGAAACCCCCTTTTGTATCTATCTACTCATTTCACTAAGTAGACCTCATCCTTCCATGATTTTTCTCATGGAAACATTGTTTTAAATCAAAATGACTAAGTTGAAATACTGTTATCGGTTTAAAAAAAATAAAAGTGAAAAAATTGTCAAGTGAATTATGTATGGTAAATATGGAAAATATTTCATTATCTTATTATACCCAAAAATATTATTTAATTCCTTTCATTTTCGAATTACGCACAATACACATCAATCGCTGAATGAATTCATTGTATTTGTTAACGATGGAAAAATGATTAATCTTCTGAATCGCTAGTCGACCACTATACATTGCTGTTATCTTTTTTTAAAACAAAACGAACTGAAAATATGGAATTATCCAAAAGTGAAAACCATATAAGGCAAGTCAACAAAAACATTATTATGAATATGGTCTGGCTTTCAAAATGATATATAATCACACATTAAATATATACAGATGTAGTGTGCAGGGTAAGGAGAATTCTGAGGGTCCCGTCAGACGAATGAGAGTAATTCCATAAGGCCACGCTTACTGATTTTATTGTCTCTATATTTCAGGGAATTTATCAATGGAACTTGAATTCCCTGAAAAAGTTAAGAATTACTGACTCTGTGCTTTTATACGCCAGTGCACAACAACCATTAGTCCCAACAAAATGTTTCATACATATGGGAGCAATTTATAGTTTATAAAGTAATATACCTTTGATCTACGAGCAAAATGTCACGAAGTTTTCCCTTTCGAAGTACTTTTAGCTTTATGTTGGTACCAATATCATATATGAGAAATAATAACTTAAACAAATTATTGCTGCTGGCAGTAACGTACTGGTAATTCCTTTTGATATTTAAAAATAATGGGTTGACCATAGAAGCATAATTAGAGGACGTCAATAAATAAAATAAATATTACTTGATATGAGTGTTATGAAAGGATAGATGGATCCCAAAAAAGGAAGAATTAATAAAAGCAAAGATTAGAAGAAAAAAAAATTAAAAAGTCCGTTACGCAAACATAGCAGATTTTCCATGTGCTGGAGTGACACACGTCATCTCACAAAATATATTCTGTTTCTTCGTAAAAAATCGAGGAGCGGAGGGGGGGGGTCGAGTCCTGAAAAAAAGATCAGTATTTAAGTTTACTGACGATTAGTATTTAAGTTACGAAAAAATGCATAGAACAAAAATTCGAGAGCTTGGTTTAACAAGACTTGAACTATAACATTTTACGATCCGACTCATAATAACCAGAATATGTTGAATTTTCGAATCCTCCCCCTCTAAACCCCCACTGTTCCATGTCCGATTTCAGCTGATAACAAATATGATCTTTAGCGTTGACAGAAAAGGTTAAATATCGAGTATAGTATAGAAAAAATAAATATTTTCGAATTAAAACGTAAAAACTTAATTGGTTTCGTCATCACACGACATATTTGCATTTATCTCGTATAAGAAAGAGTTTTTGAAAACAATGCTTAGTACATAACCTTAGAAAAAATTGGTTCAATAGCTGCCCATTGTTTATATGAGTAGGAGTGGGGGTTTAGTGCTGAAAACTAAGAAATTCCAATATCTAGGTTAATATACATGATAGAGAAAATATGTACATAACAATATTTAACGATCAAACTAAAATTGCGTCTATATATATATATATATATATATATATATATATATATATATATATAATTTTGAATAGACCTCATTTTCGTCATTCTTGGGTAGGATCAATGGGCATTTGAGAAAACGTTTCGTAAATCGCGTCATGAGTACGAATAACTTATTTCCCTTTAGGGAGATATGCTAAAAAGGAATTCTTTTCAGAGGTTTGAACCAATAACATTATGAATGCGCCTTGAGGTGGGATTTTTGATATACTCTAGGCTAATGGAAGGGACAACGCAGAGAAAGGAGTGCAACGTCTTGGAGGATGTATCAAGAATCTATATCTTGCACTGGTGATGGAACTGATGTCTAAAGTTATTCCTGTGAAAATGGATAATTTTTTCAATTTTTTCTACGAATATAAGCATCAAATAAAAAAAAACAAAAAAAAACATTCGCTTTGTCAAGGTTGAGTCTTCTACCTTAGATGACTGTATTAAACAACTTGTACCTTAGAAGTTATTTCATTAAAAAACGAGAAAGCCATTTTTGATTTTGTAAAACTCTACCTTTATATAACTGGTTCATTTTTTAACGCCACTTTTTATTGTCAATTGTCACCATTATCGTCTCTGATTTGTATTTGATATATTAAGTTACTAATAGATTGTTATATTCGAAGAGTTATTTAATGTCAAGTAACTGGAATATGAATGAACTAGAATTTGTAATAATTTAATATAAATAAATGTTTCAATGATTTATACTAATTGTATGTATATGTCACCCTTACTCCATGCTATTCAGCTTAGGACGAAATTATTTGTACACCATAACCATGATCATTCGCCGATTCTACCAATCATAGAGTATGTGTGGTTTTGATAACATGGAAGGTTTATTGAGCAGAGTTAAATATAACTATTTATATTTTATATTAATATAAAGTTCATGAATGTGATGGAAGTTCGAACTTTTGGCTGTCTAAGCCAGTTCCCTACTCTCTAACCATTATTTTTATGGTCGGGAATGGAATTGTTGAAAATATCACCAGAAATATTTTTAAATAAAAGAAATAAAACTTTGTAGATTTAAATGAGGCAAGTACTAGTAAAAGTTTTGGATTAGAAATAGTAGGTTGGATGGTTAAACTCATTCAGGATAGCATAAGCCACAACGATTTCATACCAATTATATTTGAAGGTATTATTGTGCATAGGGAAAAGTTCTTTTTCATAAACATCAAATATTTCACAAATTTTTGTTAGGATAGCAAAATAGTTTCTGAAAAAAACCAACGGTGGCAAGTAAAAGGCGTAGACATTAGATTTTGATGATTGAACATAATTTACACCTTCAAAACCATTAAATACCGAGAACTTTCATATAAGTATACAATGTAGGTGTTGCATTGGTATTAGTCAATACCTCTTCAACTATAGAAGAGTGCGAAATTAGCTGGGAACATGACTTTGCTTTTACTGGGGTATTTATTTTAATGAAAACAATGGGAACACCATTGTCCAATATATCTGTTTTTATATTTTAGGAAAATCGTTGAATCCTTTGGGACGGCCACCTGGCTATTTATGCTGGAACTCTACCAATAAAACCACTACGATTAATGCCAAACATTTTCCCCTGCAAGCCCCAAAACCTGATGCACAGAGACATAGGATTTGATTATGAGACAATTAATTGTATAAACTTCATTTAATTAATCCACTTACTGTAAATTGCATGTCCCTTCTTCATACCTGTGGCACGATGCGTCTTGATCGTCGTGGAGGTAGGCTTAAAGAAGAAAAGACCAGGGATAGATGCTGTGTAAGCTAAATAGATTTTACCATATCCTACAATGCCACAATGGTGACGACATTCCATATCCTATTATCTTGTTCACTCACCATAAGAAACCAATCTTTCAAAAGGATTTGAAATTTAAGCAGAGCATGAGAATTTTATAGATAGTATAGTTTGAGAATGTGACATGAATTATCGATTTCATCTCTTCTAAAAACCCCCACATTTTGCTGGCAGAAGAAAACAATATGTCGTATTTATCCATGAAATACGACGGTTCGTGATATATAGGCTTATTGTTAACGTGAAATGAATTCGAGTTGGGGTTTATTGAAGGATGAATACTAAAAACTACAAATAACCCCAAAAAAACAAAAAAAAAACATCAAGCCCTAGTTTCCTTAAAACCTAGCATTCATTCTTGTTATAATGCACGGTGCTTCATCTACATGAATTGTCGGGCCTCAGAGGGAAATTATGTAGTAAAATATTGATTCCTAATGAATCCCCTCTTCACTGTTTAAAACACTGTGGAAAATACAAATCATAATAAAGTACCTGCCATTGTTCGGTAAATCTTTAGAGGCTGAATAATGAAGGTATTTGTTGTAGCAACAATGATAATTGTTCAATTCACAATATTTTTATATTTCCCCTCTCCTATTGTTTGTATGTTTTGCTAGAGTCTGGTAACTTGTCGAGGAATAAATGAAAATTAGTTCCCAATGTATCTCTTATCCCACAAAAATAAAGTCAAAAATATATATTTAAATTTTTATCAATTAACGTCCACTTTGTGCTACAAAGGTTAATGGTGACGGGCTAACTATAGGTTACCACTCTTTTCTGGCCAGAGTGGTACTAAGGGTTTCGTTTAATGAACTAGTCATTTCTATCCGACAGATAGATAGTAAGAAATAACACCTGTTCCTCAGACATCATGAATTGTTATTTCTCAGGGGCGTGTACTAAGTACAACACTATTTCTTACTACGTTGGGCACGGTAATGTAATTAATTTCACTAGATACTAAGTACAGTCTATTTTTTAGTCTCTTCAGAATTTCAGCTGCACAGCAAAGCGCTGTGGCTCTTAAGAACTCTTAAACTCGCAGTACTTCACAAAACGCTGGCTGTGTTTTGGCCAACGGTTCAACAATAATATTGTAGCGATCTTGCTGCGGCAATAGGCAGCGGAAGCTGTAAAAATAAAAATTCCCACAACCAAATCACAAACAAAGAATTTAGGAAAGGTTTCACCAACAATCGGCTCGATCAAATTTAAACGAATATAAATTTATTTATAATTAAAAAAGACATCAATAATAAAGATTCAATGAAAGATGTGAGATAGGCACCTTTAAGGAATATAGTTGGGGCACTTATGTCTAATTAACCCAACCTCTTCTTATTTCCAGTGAAGTATAGCCATAAAGATTTAATTCAACACTGTGTGTGTGTATGTGCGTGTGCGTGTGCATGCGTTCGTTTGTATGTGTGTATGTATGTGTGAAATTCTGAATGCTTGTGTAAGATTTTGCAAACTTCTAAATAAATCCTTGTTTATTTATTATAAATTACTAAACAAACAAAACTAGCTGTCCTCCTTCTTCTCAGGGACAGCCTCCTAATCTGAGTAACTGGGTAATGTTAAAAAACTTTTTTTTTTTGAAATATTTTGTAAAACACGAAATTCGTATTAAATTTTGATGGGCCATATGGAAAGGAGTGCAGCTTTGCGTGGTGCCTTTATTTGTATAAATGATAATTTATAATACTCGCCTGTTATTAACTTTTATAAAATATTTTTGTTTTCGAATTTAACATTACGTTTTTGTTTGGTTTTTTGTTTTTGTCTTTTACCAATTGTTCATGTTCTGTTTCTGTTTCCTCTTCATAACTTTCCCCGCTCAATAGTTTTTCTCTGTTTTAATAGGTATTTTTTTTTTATTAGTTCCTACTTTATTTTATTTCTCACTAGTGTTATCGCCCAGCAGCAACTATGAATTTATATTAACTAGATTGAATAATTTGGAGTAATTTTTAGCATTTGGTTCGTGCGATAAAGGGTGTCACTAAACTTGCGTGACACCAAACAAACAAATAAATAAAGAAAGAAATGTCTAATTAAACTAAATTCCAAAGGAAGAACTTAGCTGATTTCTATAAGTATTTCTAAGAACAGGTTCTGTTGTGTAAGGATGTACAGGATGGTGGCTGAGATGTGATTACTGAGATGTCACCGACCGAGATCTCTCCTCCAGAATGACTGAACTCTTTTAATCCTTTCGTGAGATCGCCGGAGCGCTTGATGAATTTTGCTCCCGCCGATCCAACATGCTCAAAAAGGCCACTAAACGTAATTTAATTATCGTAATTCATCTCGAATATTATTCAGTGCATCCACTTTAAGATCAGTGAATGTTATTATAAAAATCGATTGACGTTAACTACCAAAATGCCAAACCGGTACACCTGGGGACATCTCAAAATTGGATATATGAATGAATGAATTTAGCCTTTATTATAAAGAGTATTGTGAAAAATAATAGTTAACAAAATTAATATATACATGATTATAAGGTACAAAATACAAATACACTAATAAACAATATTACTTACATACTTTAAATTTATAAAACAACTTATGTTTCACTCTTAGTAGGCCTTCCCCGAAGGGAGTACGGTCTAACTTCCCGGAATGACCAACTCAGTTGGGAAGTGGAGTTGGGCATTAGAGAGAGCCATTTTTTTTTGTCTTGGGCTAACCTTGCCCAGTTGGGGCCGACGGTATTTTTGAAGACATCTCTCCATAACTTAATATATAATTACTCATATATAATAATCGAACTGATGTTTGTGCTGGCATTACTCAAAACATAAAATGTATGATCATTTCTGGAGTGGTACATGTAATGCAATTTCAGATTCATTACAAATTAATTATAAGTTTAGACTAGTTACAAAACCAACAAGCCACAGATTTTATTACTGAAAAATACGTTTAGGTTCTGAAGCCCCTGCATCGTGCTCTCTTTGCCTGCTCAATATAACATTTCTTCTTGGCATAACTCAGCCTCTTCCAGGCACATTTGGCGCGGGCTGCAATCTCTTCGATAGGAGTCTTCTTCCGGTACCTTCTCTTGTACACCCTCAAGAAATTGATAAATGGATATATGCTGATCCTGGACCAATTCCTGTTGCACAGATTGATCCGATGGTGGTTGTATTTAGCTGTGCAACATCTCTTGCCCACCTTGGATTTGTATCTCCTTTTGCCACGGCAGCGGTACCTCCGCTTCTTGTACTTCGAAGAGCAACATGCTTCCCTTTCGGTTTTCATATTTTGCAGTACGGCACTTCCTTTAATTTCTGACATTATTTTTTTTTTACACCGAAATACAATATTTCTAACTTAAAATTTGGACTGAATGAAGGAATATTTATTTAATCATGTGTTATCAGTTAGTGTAAGGTTATTCACATGCACTTTCTAATTTGTGGCATTATTAGATAATTATTGTGGACATTAAATTCATCAGCTATCAGCGTTATATGTTAATATTAACATTTATATCTTGTTCAAGAAATATGTGAAAAATGGCGTCTTGCCGTAAGGAAGTAACAATTATCATGCTCAGCAAACATATTCCCACCAGAGTAAAATAGTAACCTGAACTAGCTTTTTAGCAGATTTCCCTTAAGGGAAATCAGCTATTGAGGTTGTACTCATGATGCGATTTTCGAAATTTTTCTTCAAATGTCCATCGATCCTACCCAGGAGATGACGAAAATGAGGTCCGTTCAAAACTGTATATATATATATATATATATATATATATCCATCTATCTATCTATCTATATATTTGTCTGTTACCGCTCTAGCAGTCGCAATTTTTGTTTGATCGTTACCAAACTGGATATTTAGTCGTTTTATGTAAAATGAAAGATCAAGTTCGTTAACGGCTGAAATCGGACCAATGGGAGGGGGGGTTTAGAGGGGAGGATTTTCGAAAAATCGAAATATCTCCGTTACTATACGTCGGATCAAAAAATTGTACAAAATCAATCTTATTGCAAATTAAATTTACTATAAATATTGTTATATACAATTATTCCCTATCTTGAATATTAACCGAGATATTTGAATTTTTATGAAATTTGTGCCGATAGCGGATTTTTGAATTTCCCGCGAAAAGCTAGTTCGGCCCTTTGCCGTAACCGTTCGGCTCTCCTATGGAGATTTCTCTATTGTATAACTTCACGTGGGAAATCTGCTTAGTTTACGCAGCCCCTGCGTGACGGACTTTTTAAAATATTAGTTGTTAACATCCACGTAGCGCTACTACTGTAAATTGGGAAGGGTCATCTACAGGTTACCACTCTATTATAGCCAGGGTGGGAGTAAAGATTTTTTTAATGAGTCCGTCACGACAGACATTTCTGTTACCCGGGAGGGAATAGAATTCGCCACTCTAGGTCTTGTTTGTACGGCTAATGTGTTTTTCCATTCTGAATTCAACTTAAAAATCGATAGAATCGTCCCTTAAAAAGATAATTATTTATTTAAGTGATTCAATTTCTTATTATAATAAAAGTATCGTGAAAATCATGAGACACCTCCAAGAGACACAACTTTTCCTACCTACGACTGTAGATATTTGAACAAATTATTTATTACAATAAGGATACTAAACTAACATTTATGTTTATAATGTGAGTAAGTGAGAAAAGATATAGTCGCGGCACACCTAAATAAATAAATTATTAAAAAAAAAAATCGTACATATTACGATTTCGAAATGTTCTCTTTCGTTCTGCTATAGCTGCGGCATGTTCTCAGTTCCACCATGGAACAGGATTTTTCTGAAGATTTGGAACAGTTTTAGGTATAGAATTGTTTGTAGCTTGGTTTATAAATTCTGTAACTCGTCTATAAAATTAATAGGGAATTAATTTATGTTTTCAATCATGTAATGCTCAAATTTTGCCCATTCTGCTTTATTTATGTTAAATCGAGGAGTATTTAGAAATTGAATTCTGTTTTCATTGAATTCAGTATAAATAAGAATGGGGTATGGTCGATACCTCAAAGTTCATTGAAGGCTTCCCATCCTAATCGTAACAAAAGGCACGATGAACTAAATGTTATATCAATATTGGAATATGTACCAGTACGGGGCATTAGTGGGTAGGGATGTTATTATTTATTGGTATTAAATGATATTTTTCTACGCTTGCTAATAACTTCATACCCTGAGAGTCACATATATCTGACCACCAAGCACAATTTCGGCAATTATAGCCACTAAAGTAATATTATGGTTAGTTGAGATATGAGATCTTCAAAGAGTTCACTATCGAAATTTTCTTAGTCAGGATGTAGGTGGAACATAGAGTAACTTTATATACTGTATCCGTTACTGCCTGTAAACAAGTGTGGATTGGTACATATTCATTGTAAATGTGATCCTTTATGAATATTGATACACCACCAGATGCTTTGCCGTCTGTTGTCCAATCTTTTTTAAACTCAGTGAAGCTATGAACTGGAAATCGTACATTAGGGGCACCATGAGTTTTATAAAATATTTGGAGACATTTTTGTAATGAGTTGTTTCAGTTCACCAGAAAGTCTGCCTAAACCATTAATGTTCTTCTGGAGAATAGTCATGGAGTAAAAGTATAGGTTTCAGATTAATAAGTGCATACGACTGTAGAATGTTAAAAACAATAATATTATTAACGAGTAGTGTTCTCACGAAAAACTAATAGTACTAGAAATACCCATTACTTGGTTTTTTAACGCTTTTAGGGTTTGTTTAACGCTAGCGTTAGATTGTTTTTTTTTAGAAGAATTAATAGGTGGCGTGACCATTTTATGAAATTGCAGACTTGATGATGTCTTGAAGGTGTTTCTTAGGAGTTGGATTCTCATTCGGCAAAGGTTCCTTCATTTCTTAAGGCATAGTCTTTTGCAGCTTTGAGGTTCCAGTACTCGCTTGACTAAGTGTAAGGGCTTACTGCTGCCATTGATGTTCCTCGTACACCACTTGTAGATTCGAGGCTAGGTAATTTGTTACTTTGATTGCAGTGTTTCGTTTCTGAGAAAAGTCTAGTTTCCAACGCTGTAATTTTCTTTTGGAGGCGATATATAATATTTAAAAGGTTTTGTTCAGTGGCATGTGGTTCTCGTAACAAAGACTGTGAGGCATCGCTCCTTACAGTTCCGATTAGTCGCATGTCTCTGTTTAAATCGGAAGATATTTTCAAATTTATGCTCTTACCTTTGTGAGCTGTGACTTCAGCATATGTCTTTTTGCAAATTTTGGATCTTGCATCTCTGTATGACAGTTTATCATCGACCATAGTTTTCAAAATGTTCTGTTCTCTAGCGACGATAGGACAATTTTACTTACCGGTATTATGCTTCATAGTACATAGGTTACATTTCAGAGGACTACATTTGTTTTCGTGTGTAGAATTTGCACAGAAAGCGCTAACTGGTTCATTTTCACATCGGGCAGCAACATGCCCAAGGGGTTGACATCTGTGACAGATCATTGGCTTTGGGATGTACGGCTGACTTTTACTAATAGGTAACCAATTTTCGCATATTGAGTTAATTCAGCTCTATAAAACTTACAATCAAAAAGAGGAGACTGTGGGTTACGTCCTGAGTTAATTTTTCGAATGACTATCAGTCTTTGCTCCTTTAATTCATTAAAGATTTTTCGTCGATTCATTCGCGACAATAAAATACGCCTCTTGAGGAATTTTTGGTTTTGTGAGGGCTGACATTTATTGGGAAGTCATAAAACATATTAGTTTGAATTATTTTTTCAGAGATGTGCTGTGGGATATTTGAGTAAAAGACCTTCCGCTTCAACGTTGTTTGAATACAGTAATGTCTTCAGAAAATTGGCTAAGCCATTTCGCTTTAGCGAAAGGATTTACTTTATTAAAGCCTTTTCCAGCGAGGTAAATTTTAATCACGAGAAATCTCGATGATTCATAGATTACTTCTTTTGCTTCTCATAAATGCCAAGGTATCATTTTTAACTCGTGTGGGTACCTTATTTTATTGTTCTGAGCTTTGTAACAGCAGTTTTTCCATTAATTTCAAAATTTTGTGGGCAGAAATTATTAGTTGTATTCGTTATCATTTTCGTTATCATCACAACATATATTCAAACGATATTTAAACCCGGTACTTTGGAAGGAAAATTTCACGTACTTTCTGCCAATAAAATCGACTACTACCACCAATCTATACTTGTAGATTAATTCAATGAGTAAAATTCACATTTTTTTTTTAGAATTTTTAACGTGAAATTGTTTAATCTGAAACGAATGAAATTGTTTTTCTTCCATAAACCGGGGTTTGGCCCAGTACGCCCCACGATTATCATTATTAGCATAAAGAATACATTAATAAGTAAATAATTTATATGATTTAAAGAATAATCACCAAATCCGTACTTGAATATATTAGCTTCATCAAATTAAACCTCTCATTAGGAATTTAAATTACATCGCATTATTTGAGAATTCATATAATTCAATTAAATCTTTGTTACTTGGAATTTCTGATTATTGCTTTTTCCCTCCTGTTAATTACAATTCAATTTTGAACAGAATGCTCAAGAATTTTCAAGCTAATAGGTATTAGTTGAAATTAATGAAATATTTCGAATATTTTCTACAAGCCTTCTCCTCTACATATGACGATTCAATATACCTTTATAAATATATGTTACTGCTACCCGGTTATACTGCCTCGACAAAATCTATGTATATATGTCCGTCACATAGGTGTTTTGTACTATTTCCAACATTTTCATGAAGTAATTCCACATTCAATTCTATATTTATCCCGTAATAAGAAGTCAATCTTATTGATATCGTCAATCGTAATGAAAATAATTGTTAATGCATAATTTTTTTCAATTCTTCAATATTATACGGGATGTTCGTGGAAGATTGAAGCCAGCGCGCGCCAGTTGATGGCATTGCCCGCCGTCTCCTTGAGCCTGTGGCCTGAGGCCCCAGAGCATTTGAGCCTGAGGGGACTGACAGGAAGGGACAAGAAGACCCAAGAACAAGATGGAAGCCGAGTGCGGCAGACTGTTTCTCATCATAGGTGAAATCAAACCCCTAAAATGTGCGGGTAAACGCAGAAAGGAGTTCTCGCTGAGAAGCGGTGGATGAGAAGGAGAAGAACTACGGATAAATTGCGTGAGTACTCACATTTAAAATCATTGAACTCAAGCCCCGCATGTTCAAGTCAACTAAAACCATTTCCTCAGCATATAAGGTCCACCAGATGCAGAGAAGTCCCCTCAGGAACCTCATCAACATCATTATCTTCAAGCATCGCTAAAAACTAACAAATTTACCATACATGTCCCTGAAATAGGCTTACCCCCCCTAACCTTGTACAGTACCTTAACATATTGGCTCTTGCCCCACAATTATAATCCAATATATCAACCAACAAAGTCCACTCTCAAATGCAAAAAGTCCGTCATGCAGGGGCTGCGTAAACTAAGCAGATTTCCCACGTGAAGTTATACAATAGAGAAATCTCCATACGAGAGCCGAACAGTTACGACAAAGGGCCGAACTAGCATTTGGTGGGAAATTCAAACGTTCGTTATCGGCCCAAATTGAATAAAAATGCAAATATCTCGATTAATATTCAAGATAGAGAATAAAAGTATAGAACAATATTTATAGTAAATAATTTAATTTACAATAAGATTGATTCTATACAGTTTTTTGATCCGACGTATAACGGTAACGGAGATATTTCGAATTTTCGAAATTCCCCCCTCTAAACCCCCCCCCCCTCCCACTGGTCCGATTTCAGCCATTAACGAACTTGATCTGTCTTTTTGCATAAAACGTTTAAATATCGAGTTTGGTAACGATCAAACAAAAATTGCGACCGCTAGAGCGTTAACAGACAAATCTCTCTCTCTATATATATATATATATATATATATATATATATATATATATATATATAATTTTGAACGGACCTCATTTTCGTCATCTCCTGGGTAGGATCGATGGACATTTGAAGAAAATTTTCGAAAATCGCGTCATGAATACGACCTCAATAGCTGATGAGCTGGGTGAAGAGGCCTCCCTCTATACTCCTTTTCATGGGAAGCCTCATCGACCCCGAACGCGGGGTATTTCTATTATTTTTTTGTTTTATACTTTAATAAATTCAACTCACGTTACAAATAGCCCAATATATCATGGACGTCCTTATTTCAAGCCTAAATACCAAATACTGTTGTCAAGGGACTTTAACTATTTGAGATACATGTAAATACAATATGAATGGGGATGAAGGCATGTTATCGACTTTTTATTTCTTTTGTACCATATTCTATAATTAACTGTTTCTTTTAATCAACTATGTAGATACGATTCGTTAATGGCTTAAATCTGACCAGAAAGAGGGGGGGGGCAAAAAATAATATGGGCCCAATCTTATTAAATATTTAATGCTCCACACTTTTTGTTCTGCATAATTGTTTCTTAACTCGAATATTAAGCTAGTTATTTATATTTTCATGCTTTAAGCCGCATCCCCAGTTCTAACCTTTTGATTAGTACTTTAAGTATGTGAGTCGATCAAAATCTGATATCCTAAATCTGATTTCAGTTTCTGTTTACATACAGTTCTGTTTAGATGCTTATTATTACTGAAGAAATAGAGAATAGATGGTGAGATGTGATGACCAGTGTGACATTCCAACACGTGGACGTTTTAAAACGTTTTTCTGAAGTAAGACGCTTCGGGAAATGTAATAAAAACGTAATCTACGTCAATTAAATTTATAAATGTATACATAATGTATTTATTACAATGCAATTTAGTCGATTCATATGTAAATACATATACATACAAGGAGGCAAGCAAAGTGAAGATGGTTTCAAAGGCCAACTATCACAGTTACTAACAAACATTATGAAGCTTTGATGTATACAAAAGAACCAACCACATAACACAAAAGAAATAGCTCTGTTAATGTTTAACACACAGCAACAGACAACCGTAGTTGATGCACTATATATAGTACAGCAATTGTATACAATTGTATTATATTATATTATATTTTTGATACGAAGCATATAGCTACGCCAATAAAGGTCGCATAGTAACCTATATAGTATCAATATTTGGGAAACAGGTTTTAATAATTGGAAGTCTCCTCTTCAATTTCTTTCTTAAAACCCAAAGCCTTTCGGAACTAACATACCATCAACAGGTGCCAACAAGCAACACAAGAAAAAAATGTTTAAGGTCATGCTATGTGTTAAACAATTACATTTGAAATGATTGAACCTAAATACTACTACATACTAACATCAGTCTTGCAAATTTTCCTAGCTTAAAAATATTAAAATCGAAGTAATTCATATAAAACTAATATATTATTATTTAATTAATTAAAGTCAGATACACAAATATATAATTATTTAGAACTTGTAAGACATTGGCTTTGGGGTCAGAGACACAGAGATGCCTACCTAAAATGATAGAACTCTGCATTTCCAGTTGCAAGTTTAGGCAGATACTCCCGCCTGTCTACCTAATGTAAAGGGGTTCCAGTTAGTAGACACTAATTAATACAGCTACCATTTTTCGTGTTTTTCTCTTTTCAAATCCTGGGAGAAAGTAGAATCGGTTCTTGATAAGAGGCATATTTTGAATTTTTCTGGAACTACCCAGCACCTTTTCTTTAAATGTATATATCGCGGGCAGTCAAAACATTTGTTGATAAACTAATGGTCCACAGTTCAGTATATCCTTCTGGATTTTCATCTTAGAATTATTCAGTTTTGAGTCCTGTATCTCTAGCACCTACGTATAATGTTGATAGTTAAATGAAAAAAAAAATAACAACAAAACGAAAGAACAAATCCTTAAAAGATTTTGCAAGCAAAATAATTTATGTAATTTCGTATTAAAAACACATATTAAAGACTCCCACTGTCGATCTTTGGCGCAAGAGATGGAAGATTTGGACAAGCTGATTGCTTGCCACCCATGCTTTCTAACCTAATTTTAGCAGATTTCCCTTAAGGGAAATCAGCTATTGAGGTTGTACTCATGACGCGATTTTCGAAATTTTTCTTCAAATGTCCATCGATCCTACCAAGGAGATGACGAAAATGAGGTCCGTTCAAAACTGTATATATATATATATATATATATATATATATATATATATATATATATATATATATATATATATATATATATGTCTGTTGCCGCTCTAGCGGTCGCAATTATTGATTTATCGTCACCAAACTCGATATTTAGGCGTTTTATGTAAAAAGAAAGATCAAGTTCGTTAACGGCTGAAATCGGACCAGGGGGGGGGGAGGTGTCTGGAAGGGAGCATTTCAAAAATTCAAAATAACTCTGTTACTATAGTCAGATCAAAAAATTATATAGAATCAATTTTATTGCAAATTTAATGTCTTACAAATGTTGTTCTATACATATTATCTGCATAATGAATATGAACCGAGATGTTTGGATCTTTTAGTTTTCGGCCTTCAGTAAACCCCCACTCCCACCCTTGCATGAACCACTTTATTGGAAGCTTAAATCCAAATGTTGTTGAACTTTTATTGTGAGAGGTATGTGCAAATATGTAGTGCAATTACTCGAAAATCCCCAACTATTCGTCCTCGTGAATAGGTTACTACTATTGTTATTATTAGGCAGATTTATCTATTGTAAAACTTCCCGTGGGAAATCTGCTTAGTTTACGCAGCCCCTGCGTGACGGACTTTTGGTAATACAGGAAGTCACATGAAGCTCTGACACAAACTCCTTGTATATGTAAGTGATGAAACTGTCTCGCAAGCAAGGTAAAGGATATGCAGTCCCCACCTGTCATCAACTTTTTGAAGCAATAATTTTTTACCTTTGGCTATAAGTAGGGATCTCTTTTATCTTCTAGATGACTATATTCTTAGACAGTATCATAATGAAGGCTACGGGAAACCATAGATGATCTAAAATCAGACGTTCTGTTCATAGGAAAAAAACTATCAGGCGTGATCTGGAGATAGAATATGTCAATACATATTTTGAAAGGTATTTATTTAGATTGCCATGCAAAACATGAAATTGATGATGGAATTTTGTTGTTTACTTCAATATTTTTGAATTGAAAAAGTAATAGCTTTCTTACTTTTTAAGAGTGATACTTCATATATTTCGAAGAGAAAGTTGGACAGAGTTCAAAACCTTACAAAATAAGTTGTTGAATGAAAACAAATCCGGTGTTGCGAGGTTCAATTTAGTCGGGGGATGTTTTGCTTCGTGAGGAATACTTTGGGTTGAAGTTCTTCTTCATAGAGTCAATATGAGGGCGAAGCAGACTGATCGGGAACCTATAAATCTTGAGGAGCTGGGAAAGCCTTTCAGACTCTGTCTCGCGCCGCCATTGTTTAACTCAGGAAATCACATTTACTTCATAAACTCATATTTCATTCGAGGCAACAAAGTTCGATTCTCTATTCGACTTCCTTTAGGAATTCGTTTAGAAAATCTCACTTAATTCAAAAATATTTAATTTTTATTTCATCATTGGCTAACTTACTCAGGGGACTGAGGTTAGCCATGAATGTTAAAGCGCTGGCTTTAATCTCACATGGTAAACCTAGAGTGGTGAGTTCGATTCCTGTCTGGGCAAATAGGAATTTATTTAGTAATGAACTCATTAAATAAAATTCTTAGTCCCACCCTGGCTAGAAAAGTCCTTCACGCAGGGGCTGCGTCAACGAAACAGATTTTCCATGTAAAGTTATACAATAGAGAAATCTCCATACGAGTGCCGAAAAGTTACGGAAACGGCCGAACTAGCTCTTGGCGGGAAACTCGTCCGTTATCCTCCCAAATTTAATACAAAAATGCAAATATCTCGGTTAATATTCAAGATATAAAGAATAAATGTATATAACAATATTTATAGTAAATTTAATTTTTTTTATATTAAAATTATTAAATTTAATAAGATTAGTCCTACACAATTTTTCGATCCGACGTATAGTAACGGAGATATTTCGAATTTTCGAAATTCCCCCTCTAACCCCCCCCCTCCCACTGGTCCGATTTCAGCCGTTAACGACCTTGATCTTTCTTTTTACATAAAACGATTAAATTAAATATCGAGTTTGGTGCCGATTAAACAATAACTGAGACCACTAGAATATATATATATATATATATATATACATATATCTGTATATATATATAGGGTAAAGGCACCAATTATCGACAGTATAAGGAAAATTTTCAACATTTTTTTCAGCACAGCGTTTGTTATTTAACATATTTTTATTTTTAAAAGTTTTTCATACGTGCCTAGGTCTTTTCTACAGATTTGGCATGTAATTTGCCAAAACGAGATACTATTATTGACTTTAAAGTCAAAAATCGAAGACAAGTTTTTGCTCCAATTAATGACATGAAAAATTCAATTATCGACTGGGAAATGAACCATTTATTGACACCTTATAAAATCATATATTAAATTTATTTTATCCACAAAAATACTATTATATTAAACATTCGATTGCAAGCTCTTAAAGGGTTGAACGTCGTCTTTCCATCTAAAGTTTTCAAAACCTTACAAGCTTGTATGGATGGCCTTCTTCTTTTTATGAATTATTCTTGCAATGATGAAGTCACCTTCACTTATTTTACTATCTTCGTTTGTGTCTGTTACTATTGACCCTTCATCCATGTATTTTTTGTATTCATCTTGGAGTAGCTTATGTTTATATTCGTCATCAGTATAGTTCTTTCTGGACTCTTCTCCATTGCTCTTCGGTCCGTCTTCTTTCTCTTCAGCCGTAGAAAATATTTGCGATGGTGATGTTTCACCTACAGAATCTTGTATAAAAGAAATAATTTCGCATCTTTAATCTGATTGTTCACGTCGGAATGATCATTGGGTTACCAGATGTCTTCTTCACTGGAACTTTTTGGTAATTTCTTGTTTCTAGATTTCTTTTTCTTGATTTGTAAAATTTTCTTTTTCTTTCCTCTCTACTATTTTTTCTAATTTAATCTTCTCCTTTTTTGCTTTATTTTGTTCTCGCTCTATTGCTCTTGCTTTTTTCTTTTCTTGTTATTCAGATTTTTTTTCCATCATACATTCCGGGTAATTTTTGTCCTCACTCGAAGCAACTACACTTGGCAAAACTTCTCTGTTACGTTTTTTACAAATTTTCATACGGTCCTCAGGCCAATTAAGAGATCTTTTGAAGGGGCTTGATAACCCTAAGTTATCGGATTCCTTATGCGATACTGGCTGAAGATGTCCTGCAGCTTCAACATTTATCAACTGATTATCTTGGGGTTTGATTCCACTAGGTTTGTCTAAATATGTTCTTCGTTTATTTATAGTTTCTTCAAAACAACAATTCCTCATTCTTTTCCAAATTTCGAAAAGAGACTCGTCTTCTACTTTCCCAGTTCCATTTGTTGAGCTTCTGAACAACTTCACAGTCTCTTTGTCCATAAAACTTTCTAGAATTAACAGCCCCTGTAGGACTCTCTTGTTTGGTAAATTACTCTGAAGAGAGTATGAAGAATTGGAGCTCCTGGTGTTCTCTGAGAATAACCTCAATATTTAAAATTGTTTAATAAATGAGGGGTGTCAATAATTGATTATATAGGTTGTCAATAACTGGTTTACCCAAATCCAATTATTGACACTTCTGTAAACCTATTATTGACACCCTATGTCAACAATTGGATCCTTTTGATATTTAAAAAAAGTAAAAACACCATTCTCTTACATGTGGAAAAATAAACTCTATTAACATATAAACAAAAACTTTATGAAATACCCAATTATTGACAGCATGAGTCAATAATTGGACAATCGGGTTATATTGGAGTTCCAATTATTGACACCACTAATAACTTTTGTTATAACGTAAATAGACACTTAAAATTGGTATCCATATAATCTATAATTAACATAAGAATGAATAAAAAAGAATTGATGTTCATAAATATAATAGGATTAATAAAATAGGTAAAATTGTAACTTTCCTTCCTTAGCAAAATCGTTAAGGTTTCAGCGACTGCAAGGAAACTATAACAACTACGCTTTTCCCGCGCATTGTGCCATTCACTGCAGACTTGGTCTATGCCGTAATCAAAGACTCAATATATTACTTTTAAATAGGCGCCAAGTTTGAAATCCTCAGAGATCCTAAACGCTTATTTTATTTAATTGAAGTTAGAAGTGTCAATAATTGGTCGCATGTCAATAATTGGTGCCTTTACCCTATATATATATATATACAGTTTTGAACGGACCTCATTTTCGTCATCTCCTAGGTAGGATCGATGGACATTTCAAAAAAAATTTCGAAAATCGCGTCATGAGTACGACCTCAATAGCTGATTTTCCTTAGGGGGAATCTGCTAAAAGGGCGTTTACCTGCAGATAGCCCGTCCCTGTCAGCCATAGTGGCATAATGTGGACGTTAATAATGAAATAAATAATTTACTCAGCTAATGATCTAAATTAGCAAATGATACAATTAAAAAATATTTGAAATCCCCAATCTTCATTTTCGAGAATTTAACTATTCCTAATTGAATTAAAATTGGCTAATTAAGAGAAGGAATTACGTTAATTGTTTTGCCAGGTCGGGTACAATTAAATCACAATATACAAAAAATGTCCACCTGGGCTGCGTAAACTATGGGAATTTTTCACGTGCTGGAATAACACTCCAGTAATGCCATTTCAACAAATATTCTCTATTTTAAGTCCAAATGCGATGAGTAGAAGTGGAGGTTTATTTTAGGTTTGAAACAAGAAAATAATAATCACTCCCTTAGAATTTTTGAGTTACGAGAAAATTTAGAGAACAACAGTTGTAGAGCACCAATAGTTTAGGAATATTTGACTCATTATAATGGAGATATTTAACTAATTTTGGAATAATGTATAATTTTGAACGGACCTCATTTTTACCTTCTACTAGGTAGGATCGATGGACATTTTAGGAAAATTTTGAAAATCACGTTATCAGTACAACCTCAATAGCTCATTTCCCTTTGATTGGTCGATATAATTAGGGAGACAAAACAACCACTTGTTTCTAGACTGTATTGCTAATATATTTGGCATATGAAGTCATATTGAGACTAATCAAGTTGGTTGTGATCAGACACAACTTGATCAATTCATAGTATTCCGTTTTACTCAGCTAAAATTTCAATGCATTTCTTCTCGGTGAGTTGCAAATGGAAAGAGACTTTAAGGAAGCACGACAAACAACCGATCGACTGAAAAACTTCTACTCTCTCTCTCTCTCTCTCTCTCTCACTCTCTCTCCCTCTCTCTCTCTTTCAACCCCCCCCCCCCCCATCTCTTCTTTTCTCTCTCCTGTCCGCATCTTCGATTCCCGTCTCTGTTACTTGGGCCCACTTTTTTTTTTTAAAATCTTACATTTTCTACCACAACCATCTAAAATATTTCCATTTCTTTAGTCATCTATTGTCCTTCAAAAATCGTTATAACTAGCACTCATTTTTTCTAGAAGTCTCCTTTCTCATCTAGTATTTATTTATTCTGTACTTTCAAGTTCTCAGTCTATAGCCACTAATGGCTAATGGAAAACTAAGGGTATTTATATAGGTTGAAATGACAATTAAAATAAAGAACAGCTCTAGAGAAGGAAGTTTTTATCCATTACTGGCAGAATAAATTTGTTAAATTTATATTAAATAGTTTTAGAGAATTTTTTTATTTATTTCCGTGCACTTGGATGAAAAAGTGTTTCAAATTCGACATTATATTATCGTTGCTTATTGCAATACTTAGTTGTACTACTGTCTTGTCATGTTTCAAGGATGGAGAGGAATACGGAGAAATGCAGGGGCCATTTTTCTATTTCAATTTAGAATTAGGTCCGTCACGCAGGGGCTGAGTAAACTAAGCAGATTTCCCTCGTGATGTTTAACAATAGATAAATCTACACACCGGTAACACAACACCACCGCGAATATTATGTGAATAAATACAAACGATTACAAGAAACCTCCAGACGGAAAGCACCTGAAACTTAAACAAACAGGTGTTCCAACTTCCCACGGGAAAGAAAAACAATTACTGAAATATATCAGAATGTAACATGTTAATTTTATTGAAAATTATTTACTATATCTAGTATTGTAATTTGTAATGGATCAGAATAATTTTTATCTCTATCAATCAATAGTCCAAGAACTTAAAAAGGGTGGAGGCTAACGATAGAGATGGCGATAGGGATTTATTAAAGAGGAAATATTCAGGAATTATTTTGGACCACTTATTTATGGCCAGGATGGGACTAAGGGTTTTATTTAATGAACTCCGTGATTAAATAAATTCCTATTGTCCAGGCGGGAATTGAACTCGTCACTCTTAAGTAAATTAAATTAAATCTACATAAAATACAACTAAAAGATTTGTCTGGTTTTCTATATAAATACGGTGGGGATCAATTTTTTTTTCTAAGAACAATTGTATAAAAATCTTGTTTGTCTGCCTGCCCGCCCATTTGTTACTCAGTCACTCAAAAATGGCCTGGAATTATATGGCTATGAATTATATTATTCCAAGATACAACATATACTATTTGAGAATCCTAATTTTCCGCTAGGAGAGGGGGAAGGGTATTTCTACTGGAAAATACATACTTATTTATCAATATCTTCGTTAGCATTGGTTTTATGGAACAATGAAAAAAGAACGAATTGTGTTTAGAATCCGAAATCGTTTTTAAAATTTATGAATTTTTAAATTTTGACTTCCACCTTGTGTACAGCAAAGACTTCGTGAAAATGCCTGAATAGAATTGGGAAATCGTTTGTATAAGTATTTAGAAAATGAGTACTGTTTATATGAGCGATTTGGTACTTCACTCCTCCTACATTCTTCTATCGTAGTACATCGGTATGGCTTAACAAATATGATTCATATATTTTCGGATATCTCCGGATACTAAGATGACACAATCGTCTTATTTTGACGGGGAAGTAAGTTTATTACATTCATCAATCTTTGTCCAAAAAGCATTTCACACTTCATACTTATAACTATAAATAAGACTAATTTGAAGGCAATAAATGGAATATGTAGTGCTTTCGATTATCCAGTATTTATATTTCGCAGCAATAATCTTTATTATATCAATTGGTTTCCTGATAACTGCAATTCTAATCATAAATTTGTGTAACTTATCATATATAGGGTAAAAAAAATGGCTGGGGCTCAGGTTGGCCGTGCGAGTTTGGACGTTGCTCCTAATCTCGCCTGGTAGACCTAGAGTGGCTGGTTCGATTCCCGCCCTGGGCAGTAGAAATTTATTTAGTGACGGACTCATTAACCCTAGAATGGTAGTGATATTATTTCCCGGTTAATGGTATTGATACGTAAATTTTACGTGTGCAACTGATAATTGGTGAAATTATTCAAAATTTGTTAATGTTTGTGACTATTTTTTTATTTTATTAAAACATACACTTAGCTTTAACTTATATCTACGTTAATATCTAATAATGTGCACGGCATTCCTTTCAGGCGCTTTGTTCGAAACACGTTCCGGAGGTTGTGTGCTCCATTCTATTCATTATTACCAAGCACAACCTCACCTTCTACATTTATTGTGACTGATCTGTCAATATTGTGTGGTTGAGAGGTTTTAGGTTTTTTCCTCTGTGTTTGTTCTCTTTCTTCGATTGCCTTGATGCCTTCTAAAATTTTCTCACTCTCATCGCTATCTAGCCCACTCTGTGTTGCAATCATTTCCAAAGGCTCAACCTCCTCATCACTTAGAGAATACTCCGGATCATCATCGCTCTCCTATCCATAACCATCTATTTCATAATTGTCATTTTCCCCATCTGAGTCATCGGAGAGTTCTTTCAACAAATTTCTGATTTCTTCATCCAATGAATATTGTTTCTCCATTTTTCCGAAACTATAAACAGATAATTTATATTCTTTCTATACATGTTTGTCTTTTTTATATTCAAAAATAAAGTTAAAAACATTAAGAGAAAGTAAATTATAATATAAATAAATTTGAAGAAAATAAATTGAGAATAATACTAACTAAGTTATGGCATAAAAACTGTTTAGTAGTAGCGATACGTAAATTTTACGTGCCAAAAAGTTGCGGTTAATGGTATTGATACGTAAATATTACGTGTCGTTTTTATTTCAAAAAATAGTATTGGATGAGTGTGAAGGTTCACTTAGCTGCACTTGGCGGAGGTCAAGTCCGAACTGTCTGGAGGGTACATAGCTGAGGGGTGTGGGTGTTGGGGTCGTTAACGGCCCTTTGATAACAGTTCAAACCAGATCATACGTAATTTTTACGTTCACTACCATTCTAGGGTTAAATAAACTCCTTGAGCCCACCCTGGCTAGAAAAGGGTGGAAACCTGTAGATAACCCGTCCCGATTAGCCTAGTAGTATAAAGTGGACGTAAAAAAAAAAAAAAAATGGCTGGCAACACTTTTACTGTTCAAGTTACAGAGCATTTGTGTTATTCATGAATATGACTGGGTGAATTTGTGTATCCAAAACTCGGAAACCATTTCTGTTCCAACCCGTCAACGACGGAAGCATTTAACAAAATTATAAATACACGTTTTTTCCACCTTTTGTCCTACTTGTCCCTTTTAGCACAAGAGTAAACTGTTTGAGTTGTGCGATAATCTAAAGTTAGAGAAATATCTAGAAACTGGGTGTAATGCTCGGGGCATTCCAGTGATATTTGAGAATGTTCTATCCACCTTTGATGAAAGGTTGTTCCCCAAAGGTCGTCTGGATAACGTTTAGCTGTGGCTGGGGAATCGTGCATTATTCTTACCACTAATATATTTTGTGGATTGTAAAAAGGGTTACAATAACATTCAGTGAATATTCAGTAGAAAGTTTAATTAAAAATATTTCAATTTATTTAGAACAGGTATTTCCCCCCAAAATTTGGTCTTCGGAAGTGAGAACTGTAACAGGAAGTCACTTGGTAAAATCTAGTTTTTGGTCTGTATAATAGTTCGTTTATACGAACATACTAAATGTCCATCACGCAGGGGCTGCATATTTCTCTCATTGTACTGGAATGACACGGATGACGTGATCTCATGTTATATTCCAAATTTATCCTTTAGAAAAGAAAATCTATGCTCAATTTCCAGAATTGAAATTTAAGCTTTACACGAGATATTAAATCATGTACGCAAACCTTTTTCATGAATCACACACTGTGAAATTTCAATGAAAACGATATTTGGTATTCGTATATGAAATAACAGCATATTGTTAAAATGGCATGTGGGGCTCAGGTTAGCCATGTGAGTTAAAGCGTTAGCCTAGGAACTTCATGGTCGTTACTACAGTCGCCTTTATGACTCGGAGGTAGACTTGGCTTATTCTGTCGCGTGGCTGACGTCTGGAAATTATTTAGTGACGGAGTTCATTAAATAACATCCCAAGTCCCACCTTGGCTAGAAAAGGGTGGTAACCTGTAGATAACCCGTCCCGGTTAGCCTGAATTGCAAAAAGTGGACGTTAATAAATAATAATAATAATTATTATTATTAAATATATTTGTGGTAATAATAATAATAATAATAATAAAATGATGGTTGGATTTTCCCCCGACATGGATTTTACTCCAGTTTTCACTGAGTATAAACCTCCCCCAGAATAAAATGACATGTGTAAGAGAGTAGGATATTCATGATTTTTTCCCGAGTTTTTTTTCCCGCAGCGGTAACAAACAAATAAACACACCCACACCTACACCCAAACACACACACTAACCTATATATATATATATATATATATATATAAAACTTTTAACGGACCTCATTTTCGTGATCTCCTAGGTGTGACCGCCTCATGAGCATAACTAAATACCTGATTTTCCTTAAAGGAAATATGCTAAAATACACGTCGGATGTGGCATTTCGATACGAATTTAATAAGATCAATTAAACCATACTTAATATGGCGAACGGAATGGTTTCCAGCGAAAAAAAATTACCGAAATATAGTTTACAACTTTTAACTGGCCTTCTAGTAGCTGCTGCCAAACTAGACTAGAAGAAAATTTACTAAAACGATTAAGAATGGGACACACTTACCCATTTTTGTGACAAGACTAGACATGTTTTCTGACATATGCAATACGACAATGACCGTGAAACATATAGGTACAGACTATTCAAACATTACCATTTATACCAAATCTCAATAAATTATCCATTCCCCAAAAAAAGAATCTAAAATAATTATTAGCCCATTTATAGGCGAAGTTTTCTATTTAAAGAAATATAATCCGAAATACTCTTACTGTAGTTTTGAATATATTTATAGCATTTTGTGAATGAATGTTTGCGTTTGAGTGTGTGTTTGTGTGAGTGCGCGCGCACTAATTTTGTCTCTAGGGAAAGAGCTTCTATCTATATAAATAAAACTAAGGTTGTTCTGATTTTCTATTTCAAATTGGCGGGGATAAGTATTTTTCACGTTTCAGAACATTTAAGAATAATGGCGTCAAAATTGGAAATATTGTCTGTCTGCCCGTTTGTTTGCTACTCAATCACTCAAAAATGGATAGGAGGAAATCTATGAAATTTTTGTGTTGCGAGTCATTTATCATCAAGTTAAACATGGCCATTTTATGCTTGATTTATCAAATATTTTTCTACGTGAAACCATTATTACATCAATTCATTTTTAGATAATAGAAATTCTAATCATAAATTTGTCTAAATGCTTTTGTATGTGATAAAATAAATGAATGACAGCAATTTTACTGTTCATGTTACACGGTCTTTCTGTTACGCCTTTGACGGGATGATTTTGAGTATCCAATCTTTATATTTTCAAAGGAAACCATTTCTATTTCAGCTCGTCAATGAAGGGTAACACGACTAGTTTTTTATTAATTAATTAATTATTTATTAACTAAGGCTAATTGGGACGGATATCAGGTTACCAACCTTTTCTAGTCAGTTTTATATTAAAGTCTATCTATTTCATTAACATATGAACTATCAGACCCTCGCAGAGTTATTTGCACTCATTTGCAGTTTATCTCCAATGAAGCTTATACATTGACATTTTAGCAGATTTCCCTTAAGGGAATCAGCTATTGAGGTCGTACTCATGACACGATTTTTGAAAAATTTGACGAAAATGAGGTCCGTTCAAAATTATATATATATATATATATATATATAGATATATATATATATATATATATATATATATATGTCTGCTAACGCTCTAGCGGTCGCAATTTTTTTTCGATCGTTACCAAACTCGATATTTAAACGTTTTATTTAAAAAGACGGATCAAGTTCGTTAATGGCTGAAATCTGACCAGTGGAAGGGAGGGTTTAGAGGGGGGATTTTCGAAAATTCGAAATATCTCCGTTACCATACGTCGGATCAAAAAATTGTATAGAACTATTCTTATTGCAAATTAAATTTTCTATAAATATTGTCCTATACATTTATTCACTATCTTGAATATTAACCGAAATATTTGCATTTTTATTAAGTGTAACGGGCGAGTCTGTTTCCCACCAAAAGCTAGTTCGGCCGTAATCTTTGGGCTCTCGTATGGAGATTTCTCTATTGTATAACTTCACATGGGAAATCTGCTTAGTTAATGCAGCCCCTGCGTGACGGACTTTTATTACAACAATTCGAATCAGAAAAACGACTTTATCATTTATGCTTTTTTATGCTATTTGTATAATTAATCATCATTGTAGCGGTCGTATTAAATAAATAAAAATAATGCCGTACTTAAGAATCAAAATGAATTCTCAGCGAAAGAATCTCAAATAGAAACATAAATATATCGATGAATTTTGTAATAACATTGCTCGATAATAATATTTATATAAAATCACTTATATAAACATATAGCTTATGGTACAATGTTTTTATTGTCTCATAAAAATTCAGTGTAACTCCAGTTGCTAAGTAAATGATGTTTTGTAACATATCTAAAACTCAATTTCGGATAAAATTAAAAATATTTTTTTTGTTAATTAATACTTATTTCACAAAATCCGGGCTGCTGTAAGTGGAGAGAACATAAAGGATGGTATTTAATGGGTTTTAGTGGTTTGAATTATGGGAGTTGTTTTATGATGGATAATTCTGCAAGCTAACTTACAATAAAAGTTCCCCCAACTCAAAAATAAAGGATAAAACAGAGTTTTTTATTCTTTTGAAGATTTGTGAGGATCTCATAATTTTTCTTGCCTTATATTAAAAACACTCTGTCACTATCACGGGAAAAATTTATTTTTGAGAAAGAATAAAGATCTATCTAATTACAGGGATTGCTAGATGTTTTCGAGGAAAAGTGGGAAAACACATCTAGGATTCCTAGAAAACTGTATCCTCTCTGCCATATATCTTCCAATTCCTTTCTATTCCAAACATCCCTAGTCGTTATTATTTTACTTCTGCATGGTTTTTATATCTTCTACCGTATCAAGCTTTAAAGTTTAATAATTTGTTATTTAACAGGTAACGGGAACTTATTATGAATTAGAAAATCCTGTTTCTTATTAGCCAGTTTCTTGTTGAATGTTATTATACAAGTATGCCACTGTGAAAAATTACATTGGATCATTAAAGTAATATGGCGACTTAATACTTCAGGAAAACTATGTTACCTAAAGATTAACTTTATAAATACAGTGCCAATTTTGATTTGTATATTTATATTTTCTGAAAATTGGCAAATGTGAAAGGATTAAAATAATTTTAATTAATACACGCTACCTACAACTGAACGTATTGTATTCTGCTGTCTATAATGGTAAGTGCAGTTCTGGCAAGTAAAAGCTTTATTCAAGCAATACAATTAACATTTAGACGTTTAGTGGTATTACTTTTTAATGTGAAAATTCAATCAGTGGAAATTTACTCAATGCTGAACACAAATAACTCCGATAATGTTCGACGAATTTTTAGTAATAACAATCACAAGAAATAACTTATTTTAATTAGAAAGTCCCAAGTAAGCGCTACACGTTACATAAGATAGAAATGAGATCCATTACATGGAATATTGCTTCTTATTGAATGAAATGAGTAATAATGAAGGAATGCTTAAGTGTAACAAATAAAGAATTCAAATAAATCCTTTTATACAAGATAAAAAACTCAAATGCATAGATAAAATGAGAGAAAAGACTCAAGAAAAATTCCTGATTTGCACTGACTCGTTGAGTGCCCTATTGAGTATCAAAGATGTATTCACAAACAACCCAATAGTAAAAAAAATACAAAATCAAATACAAATGCTCCGAGAGCTAAAAAGGGTCGTCTACTTCATGTGGATTCCAAGCCACGTGGGAATAGATGGAAACTAAAAAGCAGATTTAGCAGCCAGAGAAGCCCACCAACTCGACTCCATCACCCCAACATCAATTACATCTGCAGAACTCTATCAACCACTCAAAGAAGAAATTAACAAAAACTGGCGACACATGTGAAATGAAACCCAGAACAATAAACTAAAAACTATTAAAACCACCATCCGTCCATGGAAATATTCGACAAGAGGCAACAGACGAGATGAAAATGTATTAGGAAGACTCCGAATTGGGCACACACGACTTACGCATGGCTATCTTATGACAAAAGATCAACCCCCGATTTGTGTGAAATGTAACACAGAACTGACTATATATCACACATTAATGGAATGCCATAACACACAGATATTAGAAACAAATACAATATTTCCAATAGTACAGAAGTGTCCCTTGGAGATGACCCGAAAGAAGTCCATAAATTGTTTAATTTTGTATAAAACACGAGCTTATACAAAGAAATTTAAAGTGCAATTGTTTGTATCCTTGTTTATATTGTTAAAATGGCGATATGGATGAGGATGCCAAAATGTGAATTATAAATGTTCCAGATAACCTGCGACGATAACCTGGTAGTTTTTCGCCCTTAAACCCTATACAACAACAACAACAAATGAGAGAAAATAGAGAAAATTTCTTGTATAACACTTGTGTGTGTCACATAGTATCATCTATCTAGATGTATAGATATACTCGTTAAGTAGTCAAATAAACGCTACTTATACATATTAAAGGAAACAAAATCACCACAAAAATGATTCCCTATGGCTGTAAAAATATGAGCTTCATTATAAAACGTAAAATCTCAAGTATTAGTGAAAAAATTGTAATGATTATTTATTTAAAAAATGAATATTATTAGGTTTAATTGGGGAGGGTTATCTACAAGTTAACTCTCTATTATGTACATGGTTAGTATCCAGGATTGTATTTAATGAATTTGCCATTAATTGTAAGTGAATTCTTCGTGCTCATGAGTGACTCAACTCAGCATTCTAGGAATGTAAATGCACACAAGAATATCCAAAATACTAGTAAATTAAACAACAGGATAAAAACTATAAAGATATAAAATGGAAGGAGGTCAAGTCTGAAATGAAGTAAAGTTATATGTTAATATTACGTTTTACCAAAACAATATTTTTACATAGTTAAAACTTACCTTTTTAGATGCAGTCGCATCATATGATAAACTATGCAGCTACAAAGACTTGCCAAAAAACTTTCCCCCTCCTTCCACACACAGATATACACGCACGCGCCTCACGTAACGATAAACTTGCTTTCGTTATTTTACATATATATTTGATTCTAATTTATATTTAGGACTATTTTTATCAAGAGAATCGCGATCTTGGCCACAGTTAAAGACATTTTGGACATAACTGAGCTGATGGACAGAGCTTAACAATATAGTTAAATCTAAAACACTGGTTGCACCGGATTGGTTTAGGTATAAATAGGTGTAAAGTGTCCTATTCTAATGTTATCGGGGTCTTCCTTTTCTCTATGTTTAATAATTGAATTAAGACTGTTCACCAACTGTCCAAAATCAGAACCTTGAAATGTTCTTCCACTGCTATTATCAAATCCGTCTGAATCCAACGAACTACTTGATATGAAGTTATAATATCTATACATAGAACGTACATAAAATAACGAAATAAAAAATGACAAATACAAAACAGTTTTAAAAAGAAAACTCAGTGCTGATGAGAAACTGGCTGAAAAACAAACTATGTACGGTATTTCAAAGAAATTGAGTTTATCTCGTGTTGACTAATATCTTATTGGGATGGTATATAGAATACATTTTATTATACATAAACGTGATCAAATGCAGCAAAAATGTATAGTACTTAGTTCCTATTTCAGAGCTGTAATCAATACGATCCCCCCCCCTATAAATATATACTTATAAGGGTTATCGTATATTAACAGATTTCCCTCGAGGGAAATTAGCTACTGAGGTCGTGCCCATGGCGCATATTTTCGAAAAATTTCTTCAAATGTCCATTGATCCTACCAGGAGATGACGAAAATGAGGTCCGTTCAGAACTGTATGTGTATGTGTATATATATATATATATATATATATATATATATTTTCAGTGGGTCCCAAGTTCTCGTGCCGTCCCCCTTAAAATCTCCAATTATCTTAATAGAAGGCTGCGTTAATGAGTATGGCATATAATTCTGACCCCAGAGGGATCCTTTCAGTCCATACTCAACCTCTTTCTCCAGTACTTCTCCAGCGACCCTAACCTTGGAATTTCCAATGGAATGTCCTACTTTTTATGGTGGATTCTTGTACCAATCAAATTGTAAAACGAGTTTATTTCGGTGAATTTTTCGATTTGACTCATCCTTTAGCCGTAAAATGTAGAAATCTTTAGGTAAGAAACGGCACGCGGTATTGAAAAATGCTACGAAATAAAAGTTATATTGAACAAAATTATATTTGAAACAAGTCTACGGTGAAAGGAATGGATACTGAAATTTAAAAAAAACGAAAAAAAAAACGAGCATAAGTTCTTTCATTCATGTGAAGGAGATATCTATCTGTTCAGCTCTAAGTGGTTGGCAGACTTGTTTGTTTACAATTTAGATGCTTTCCGTTGGGAGTTTATTGAAGTCGATTGAAAGATTTCTCATTACCGTTTGTATTTATTTACTTAATATTGACGTCGGTGTTAAGTATTACCAGCATGTAGATTAACCTATTGCAAAACTTCACGATGGAAGTCTGCTTAGTTTACGCAGCCTTTCCGGGACATACTTTAACAATATATGTTCGTATATTGTACGGATAAGAAATGTCACCTAATTTACTCTGGGAGAATTCAGGTATTAAAAGTAGATTTTGCTATCCAAATAGGTGCCCTCAATCTAGTGGCGAAGTGGGAAACCGGCTTAGTTCAGACAACTAATCACAGAATGCGCCCTCTGCCTCTGTACAGAGATTCACCAGTCACTACTGAAAAGATATAATCATTGTAAATTATTTTATGTCTAACCTTTAATCAGAATAAAAATTAAGGATGTCATTATTTATTAAAATATTGTTTGAATTTTTTTTCTTTAATTAATGTCAAATCTCAATTTTAATTTGATAAAATATAATATATATTTATCACATGCGAATACATAAACATTTATCTTTATAAACATAATTATGTAATTTATGAAATATTGTTTAATTATAATAACTAATGAGAGAGGAAATTATTTTGGTTTCATAAAGAGAACGAATTTCATAATCGTTTCTGAATTATTTTTTTTTGTAATTACCAATCCATTGAGGTTGTATCCATTACGGTATTTTCGAAAAATGTCTTCAATTGTACATCGATCCTAAACAGAAGATGACGAAAATGAGGTCCGTTCAAATTTTAAATATACGTGTGTGTGTGTGTGTGTGTGTGTGTGTGTGTGTGTGTGTGTTTGTGTATGTGTGTGAGTCTGTCAACGCTCTAGCTATCGAATTTTTGTCTGATAGTTGCCAAAACCTATATTTAAACTTTTTATGTAAAACTAATGGCCAAGTTCGTTAACGGCTGAAATTGGATGTCGTTAAGAGTGGGGGAATTTCGAAAAATTCTAATATCTCCGTTGTTATGCGTTGCAACGAAAAATTGTCTAGAACCAATATTATTGCAAATGCAAAGTTCTATAAATGTTGTTATGTGCGTTTTACACGATATTGAGATATTTGCATTTTTTAGTCTTCGGCCTTTAGTAAACCCTCCTAATCATGCCATATTAGCAATAAGCTGTTATATTATGAAGCAATTTATTTGAAGTGCATTGAGCCAAATATAGTTCTCATTGAACTTTTAATTTTTGAGATAAATGCAATTACGTGACGCACGTGGGAAATCTGCATAATTTACGCAGCCTCTGTGCGAAGGACTTTTTAGCAGATTTCCCCCAAGGGAAATCAGCTATTGAGGTCGTACTCATGACGCGATTTTCGAAAAGTTTCTTCAAATGTCCATCGATCCTACCCAGGAGATGACGAAAATGAGGTCCGTTCAAAATTATATATATATATATATATATATATTTGTATATATATATATATATATATATATATATATATATATATATATATATATATTATACTAGCTCAGATACCCGGCTTCGCCCGGGAATTGATTTGAGGCTGAATAAGGTGGTATTTTTTTGGCAAGGCTTTACTTTGCACAATATTTTGACATTTACCCGTCTTAGTGTTTAGGGTTAATACCCGTTGTTGGCATTTGTTAATAATAAAATTAATTTTTTAAGTAAGTCTTCACTGTCCTCCAAATTGTTGACTCCCGCTATAATTTTTAGCGTATAACGCCTTTATACTTCGGTATACGACAATAGTGTATATAAAAAAGTTTCTCTAAATAACAAAATAAACAACTTTTGTTATGGGCAAATTTGCTGAATAAGCAATAGGAAACGAAATATCGCTATTATTAATTTCAGGCCTTCCTTATAACCCCCACTCCTGCCCGTCCCTAGAAATGTTAGTATGGCTTATTATAAGGAAGGCGTTAGTACTAATTCACATACCGAGTTTGGTTTAGTTCGGTTGAGTCTTTTGTGCCAAATAAAATTGTGGACTACCGCTATAGTTTTTAGCGTATAACTCATTTATACTTCCGTATATGGCAAAAGTGTATATAACAAAAGTTACTTTAAATAACAAAATAATCAACTTTTGTTATATACACATTTTCCGAAAAACCAATAGGAAACGAAATATCGCTATTTTTAATTTTAGGCCTCCCTTATAACCCCCACTCCTGCCCGTCCCTGGAAATGTTGGTATGGCGCATTATAAGGAAGGCGTTAGGACTAACTCACATACCGAGTTTAGTTTAGTTCGGTTGAGTTTTTTGTGGCAAATAAAATTGTTGACTTCCGCAGTAGTTTTTAACTTATAACTCATTTATACTTAGGTATACGACAAAAGTGTACATAACAAAAGTTACTCTAAATTATAAAATAAATAACTTCTGTTATGTGCATATTTGCTGAAAAACCAATAGGAAACGAAATATCGCTATTTTTAATTTAAGGCCTCCCTTATTACCCCCACTCCTGTTCGTCTCAGAGAATATTACTATAGCCTAAAGTCTAAGTTGGGCTAGTAGTAATATACATACCAAGTTTCATAAAATTCGGTTCAGCCGTTTGTGCGTGAAAAGGTAACAAACAAACAAACAAATAAACAAACAAACAAACAAACAAACAAACAGACACCAAAGAAACAAAATGCAGTTATGGTGTCTATGACAAGTGAAACGAAAAGTTATCGTGAAATTTCGCGAAAAAAATCAATGTACAGACAGAGGTTACAATTTTATATATATATAGATATATATATATATATATCTATATATATATAAAATTGTAACCTCTGTCTGTACATTGATTTTTTTCACGAAATTTCACGATAACTTTTCGATTCACATGTCATAGACACCATAACTGCATTTTGTTTCTTTGGTGTCTGTTTGTTTGTTTGTTTGTTTATTTGTTTCTTTCGTGTATGTTTGTTTGTTTGTTTGTTTGTTACCTTTTCACGCATAAACGGCTGAACCGAATTTTATGAAACTTGGTATGTATATTACTACTAACCCAACTTAGACTTTAGGCTATATTAATATCCTCTGAGACGAGTAGGAGTGGGGGTTATAAGGAAAGCCTGAAACTAAAAATAGCGATATTTCGTTTCCTATTGGATTTTTGGCCAATATGAAAAGAACAAAAGTTGTTTATTTTTGTTATTTAGAGTAACTTTTGTTATATACACTTTTTCGTTTATACCGAAGTATAAACGAGATATATGCTAAAACCTATAGCGGAAGTGAACAATTTTATTTGACACAAAAGACTCAACCGAACTAAATAATACTCGGTATGTGTGTTAGCACTCACACCTTTATTATAATAAGCAATACTAACATTTCTAGGGACGGGCAGGAGTGGGGGTTGTAAGGGAGGCCTGAAATTAAAAATAGTGATATTTCGTTTCCTATTGGTTTTTTCGGCAAATATGAACATAACAAAAGTTGTTTATTTTGTTACTTAGAGTAACTTTTGTTTATATACACTTTTTTTCGTATACTGAATAATAAACGAGATATACGATAAAACTATAGCGGAAGTGAAAATTTTATTTGCCACAAAAGACTCAACCGAACTAAATATAACTCGGTATGTGTATTAGCACTAACGCTTTCATTATAATAAGTCATACCAACATTTCTAGGGACGGGCAGGAGTGGGGGTTGTAAGGGAGGCCTGAAATTAAAAATAGTGATATTTCGTTTCCTATTGGGGTTTCGGAAAATATGCACATAATAAAAGTTGTTTATTTTGTTTTTAGAGTAGTTTACTCAACAATTCTTTTCAATATGAACTACCAGGTACCTCACCTGGAAAAATTTAATTTCAAATTATAATATTTTTGTCCTTAATAATTTAAATCTATGCATAAAGCACAGGAAACGGGAAATATGACAATATGGAGGACAGTGGAATTTTACATTAAAAATTAATTTTATTATTAACTAATCCACAGAAACGATGGGTATTAACCCTGAACACTGGGACGGGTAAATATCAAAATATTGTGCAAAGTAAAGCCTTGCCAAAAAAATAACTTCACCATTCAGCCTCAAATTAATTCCCGGGCGAAGCCGGGTATCTGAGCTAGTATATATATATACATATATATTTGTCTGTTAACGCTCTAGCGGTCGCAATATTTGTTTGATCGTTACCAAACTCGATATTTAAACGTTTTATGCAAAAAGACAGATCAAGTTCGTTCGGACCAGTGGGAGGGGGGATTTTAGAAAAATCGAAATATCTCTGTTACTATACCTCGGATCAAAATATTGTATAGAACCAATCTTATTGAACATTAAATTTACTATAAATATTGTTCTATACATTTATTCTCTATCTTGAATATTAACCGAGATATATGCATTTTTATTATATTTGGGTAGATAACGGATAACGGACGAGTTTCCCGCCAAAAGCTAGTTCAGCCCTTTGCCGTAACTGTTAGGCTCTCGTAAGGAGATTTCTATATTGTATAACTTCTAGTGGGAAATCTGCTTAGTTTACGCAGCTCCTGCGTGACGGACTTTTTATTTTTGACATAGATGTGTCAGTGGTAGTAAAGTATAAAAAGTTGACAATACTTATTTCCTCATTATATTCCCAAAAATGTTTGAATCTATTGAGCATTCTCATTGAACCTAGCAGTGAATCCGCAAGGCTGTTAAATCCGACTTCATAACGCTTTAATGAAACTGAGCAAAAACTAATAATGATCGACCGTGAGCAAGATTATATCAAAATTAATTTGGTTTGATTTTATGGAATATAATAATCGAATTATTGAGCTTATGTTTCATTAAATAATGTATTTTGTAGTTATAAAAAATAATAAAACTCTCCCGGCAAAATATTTTCCAAATAGATTAATCGAAAATGAAAATCAATGTCACGGAGACCCGTGGTGGGACGTCTAGAGGTCAGCTCTATGTATCATATTGTGGTGGCATTAAAGCGTTAAAGAACTACAGATTCTATGTAGCTACTCAACTGTCTAACAATGCTGAGCAAGCACTAGGGGAATAGATGAATGCCTAACTGGAAGTTTGGCAAGATTGTATTTGATCCCCGTTTTTGAACTTGCGCCTCTAGTAGTCCGTTATTCTGATTTTACTCCTCAACTGATTAAATTTAGCTTTTCACTGTTCCAATGAAAGGAATTTTCTTGTTGATTGTTCAGAAACAAGCTTATTAGTCGCTAATGGAGCATGCTTGTAGAGTCAAAACTGATATCTAGCCTAATTTATGAAACAACATTTTCACTTTAGAAAGCATGTTCCAATTACTAAGTCGTTTGCTTAAAAAAGAGCGGAAAAGGTGAGTTATTCATTTTTAGAACCAGGAAAATATTTAAATAGGCATATTAGATAGTCAATAAATAGAATTTGTTTCAGCCGGGATTCCCAAAGTGGTCGATATCGACCGAAATCAGTTTCCCAGGGTCAACATAAACGAAAACTAATTTTGGGAGTCGACGATGTCAAAAAATCCGACCCCTATTAATTAACACAGGTTCTTATTAGACACTTTCAAGATGGTGTATAACTTGTTTTACATGTACCAGCTTGTTGTAAGAATGACTTATATTTTAGAAGGAAGTATCATTGTTGTACTTTTAAAAAACTCAACAAGTCGATAAGCGTGCACATGTTCATACAAGATGAATATCACGGCAAGTCAATAAGCGTAGACAATTTCGTGCAAGATAATGAATTCGAGTGTACAAATCTTGTTTTGACTTGCTCTGTTTTTGGTGCATATACGCGATTTAACACGAACGAATTCGTGATCAAATTTCGTTTATTGCAGTCTGTTAGAGTTATGTTTGAACTTATTTCTATTAGTTTAAACACTTTATACTTTTTATCTACAAGCCCTTTATTAAGCTCAACTTATTAAACACCGACTTTCGTTCAATGACTTGTTAACCAACGCCAACGTTAGATCCAAATCTACTCTCATTTCTAACAACCTCCAACTCGTGTATATTTTTATTCTGCTTGAAATTATTGTAATGTGTTGTCCCCTCCGTTCACATTTTGTACACCAGGGATTTTTAATTTTACAGAATGTGTTTATGTGTGGGCCTCCTCATACGCAACAAGTATCTTTACTCACCCCAAAACAGCTATAATCTGTGACTGTGGAGGTTTCTGCTAAGGCTTCAGTTATAGACGTTAAAGTGCTTGCTAATTCCACTACTTTATTAAAGGATTCGTGATATTTCTTTAATTAACTTGATTTAACATTTACGTCATTAAGGCCCATACAAAAACAGTTATCAAAGCCTGTTGATAAAATTCTCCTGGAAACGTATACCTATTTGCCATTTTCCGTAAATTATTCGCAAAACTTGTAGGTGATTCTGTTGTCTGTTTAATTGAGTATAAATTTACTCTTTCGGCTATTGCTACTTTCTTAACTGTGTAATTGGCTAATAGAACTTTATACAGTTCATCCGCGTCTTTGGTTCCCAAAAGTTTAACAAATTCCCAAGCACTGGTGTGTCCGAACATTCATTAAACTAAGCCTTTTTAGTATCCTCCTATTTTATGTTAGCCAACTTGAAACTATTACAGAACTTGAAGTACCATCCCTCGATGACATCGAGTCGATGTCCATATTCTGCGGATTGAACTTCTCGCATTTGAACCTCGAGCATAACCTCTCTTCCGGCGCCACGTGGTTCCACGACCTTTCTTCGGCATTAGTCCAATTACCTCGTCGCCACTAATATGTTTACAAATAACTTATTTGTATTAGTTTATACACTATACTTTTTAACTACAAACACTTTTATTATCTTTTTTTAATAATACATCCTCTAACCTTGCACTAATACATCTCTCACAAACATATGATCTACAAAACATATGATCAACAACAGTTTGTATGTTTTAGCAGATTTTCCTTAAGGGAAATCAGCTATTGAAGTCGTACTTATGACGCTAAATTTTTCTTCAAATGTCCATTGATCCTACCTAGGAAATGATGAAAATGAGGTCCGTTCGAAACTGTATATATATATATATATATATATATATATATATATATATATATATATATATATTTGCCTGTTACCGCTCTAGGGGTCGTAATTTTTGTTTAATCGTCACCAAACTCGGTATTTAATCGTTTTATGTAAAAAGAAAGATCAAGTTAACGGCTGAAATCGGACCAGTGGGAAGGGGGGTTTAGAGGAGGAATTTTCGAGAATCAGAAAATTAGGGGAAATATCTCTGTTACTATACGTCGGATCGAAAAGTTGTATAGGATAAATCTTATTGCAAATAAAATGTTCTATAACTGTTGTTATATGCATTTAATCTCTATCTTGAATATTAACCAAGATATTTGCATTTTTATTAATTATAACAGACGAGCTATGGTCGCTTTATTCGTTCCCGCCGGAGGCTAGTTTGGCCGTTTCCGTAACTGTTCGGCACTCGTATGGAGATTTCTCTATTGTATAACTTTATGTGGGAAATCTGCTTAGTTTGCGCAGCCCCTGAGTGACGGACTTTTATTTTACGGCGTTTATAAATTCGTTCTGATATATTTTGTGCTATTGGATGCGTTTTGTAAATGTCTCAAAGAGATCATAATGAACCTTGTAAATAGGAACATTTTAGTGTGTGTCGGGCTGTGATGATGAAAAGCATAGCCCCTGATGTTTTCAAGTGCCAACCAGATTGCGAGGTGTTGCGTATGCTGTAGTGGTACGGCATCGTTTCTGAATACATTTCTTCGTCAGTGATTGTTGCAGAGCCGATTTTTTATTTGCCGCTTTTGTATCCGTCAATATACCAAATATACGGGAGTAATAGAACTTACCATTCCAAGTACAACTCCCTTTATAGTCAGCTGAACTGTTTGAGCCCTAGAGAGCAGGTGTAGGTGGTATATAATGGAAACCAAGTCTCAACTCAAGGCTCAGCCGATCTAGAGAGCGAATCTAGTTAAAGGTAGTTCCTGCAAGATCAACACCCAACTCGACTGCACTACAGAGAACATAGTCTCCGGCTCAGGCAGTTTAGAGCAAGTCCTGTGTAAAAGTCTACTTTCAACCGTTATCAACAGTACTTTGATAACGGCGACAATGAAGTTTAATTATTCCAATGTGTGGTATTTCTTATTTAATTTTGTCTAGCAAAATGCAGTTTTTTATCTATTCATCAATATTTAGGTCTACTCACCGATCTTATTTTATTTTCTATAGCAGTACCTGATGTAAAAGAGCTGGGTGTTGCATTAAGTAGTTTTCTGAAACTATTAAACTTTTTGACGGCCAACTGCTGATGATAAACGTAAGCTGTATAGCTCCATGAGACTATCAGTAGGTTTAGCTAGTTCAACCTTAATGATGGCTGACAGCACAAAAATAGAAATAACTCAGTCTCTATCCTGGGAACAGAAAAATCTATAATATATATATATATATATATATAATTTTACTGTACGTGACGTGTGTCACTGAACTCCTCCTAAACGGCTGGACCGATTTGAATGAATTTGTTTGTATGTGTTTGGGTGACGCCCTGGATGGTTTAGATTCACAAATCAGCCCGGCAGATGGAGGAGGAGTAGGGGTTGTAAGGGAGGCCTAAAATTAAAAATAGCGATATTTCGTTTCCTACTGGTTTTCGAAAAATATGGACAGGATAAAAGTTGTTTAGTTTTTTATTTAGAGTAACTTTTGATACATTCACTTTTGTCGTATAACAAAGTATAAACGAGATATACAATAAAAAATTAAAGTGGGGTCCAACAATTTTATTAGGCACTAACGAGTAGACCAAACTTAACAAAAATCTATATGTAAATTAGCATTAATGCTTCCATGATAATAAGCTACATTAAATGTCTTAGGTTCGAACGGGAGTGGGGGTTATAAGGGAGGCCGGAATAAAAAAATCGTGATATTTCATTGTCTATTTGTTTTTAGGCAAACGTGCACATAACAAAAGTTCTTTTTTTGTTTTATTAAAAGTAGCTTTTGTTTTAAACATAATATTATTAAATTTAATTTCCTAATCGCTTGAAATATCATGCAGGACAACGTCTTTCGGGTCCGCTAGTGTATATATATATATATATATATATATATATATATATATATATATATATATATATATATTTATATATAAAATTATATGTGGTTTATTTTGGCGATCAACATCTGTATTATCACACGCTTAGTATTAATTGTTGTTATTCTTAAATTTGTCAATGCTAATGCGGCATTACTTTTTTCTAATGTTACCCAAACCAATAAATAAGTGCACTTATGTATAATTAAATTTGAAATTCCTTCTAAATATACTGTTTGTGGCAGGAAAATCAGTTTTTGTATCTATCGTTCACTGTCCTGCACTATTCTTTGAACCAATGGATGAGATATGTCTTAATCGCAATATATATATATATATATATATATATATATATATATATATATATATATATATATATAGATAGAGGACCTTTTCTGTGATTGCAATATTAATATTGAAATTATTATAAAATTGTCGTGTTACGCGTCAACGACGGTTTGATGGTTTGCCGTGGAAATATTTCGATTAGATACCCTAAATCATTCCGTTATATTAACCAATAACACTAATGCACTGTTACATGAACAGTAAGTGGGTTGCCATTCATTCGTTTTACCCGAGATGTAAGCACTTAGACACATTTATTATTAGAATGGCCGATATGCCAAAATTAATTGATGTAATAATGTTTTCCCGTCTAAATATAAATACTGGATAACGAATGTGCTAAATTATCTATTTATTGCATTTAAATTAGTGTATTTATAGTTATAAGCATGTAATGTATATCACACGAATATTAACGTTTATATTTAGACGAAATTTAGTTCACCGGCCAAATGAAACAATCATCTTAGTATCCGAAGAAACAAATATGATATAAATGTTTTTCTGGCATTCTGTTGTAATGCAACACATGAGTTGTTGCCCGTTGAAATAATTTCAAAACTTTGTTACTGGTCTTTGTCGATTGAAATGAAAATAACTTTGCAAGGAAATGTACGTAAGACTATTTCAATTCCCGTTCCTATCGGTGGTAGAGAAGTAGAAATTCGTAATTCTATCTAGGCAAGTATCTTGGAGAACTAATGTATACTATATACTGGCCGGAATTCTAAGTCAGAATCAGAAAATGCATACAATTAAATAAGGTTCTATAGTTAGTGAGCGGTAGTTGGAAGCCCAAATTTGAAAATACATAAAACCAAATAAAATTTTATATTTAGTGACTGGAAATCAAGAGTCAAAATTTGAAAATGCATAAAAACAAATAGTGTTTTAGATTTAGTGACACGAATTCGGAAGTCGAAATGTACAAAGGCATAAACCTAAATAACAATTTAGATTTAGTGACTGGAAATCGAGAGTCAAAATTTGAAAATGCATAAAAATAAATAGTGTTTTAGATTTAGTGACATGAATACGGAAGTCGAAATGTACAAAGGCATAAACCTAAATAACAATTTAGATTTAGAGACAGGAAATGGAAAGTCAAAATTTGAAAATGCATAAAAATAAATAATGTTTTAGATTTAGTGACACGAATACGGAAGTCGAAATGTACAAAGGCATAAACCTAAATAACAATTTAGATTTAGTGACTGGAAATCGAGAGTCAAAATTTGAAAATGCATAAAAATAAATAGTGTTTTAGATTTAGTAACATGAATTCGGAAGTCGAAATGTACAAAGGCATAGACCTAAATAACAATTTAGATTTAGTGACTGGAAATCGAGCGTCAAAATTTGAAAATGCATAAAAATAAATAGTGTTTTAGATTTAGTGACATGAATTCGGAAGTCGAAATGTACAAAGGCATAAACCTAAATAACAATTTAGATTTAGTGGCTGGAAATCGAGAGTCAAAATTTGAAAATGCATAAAAATAATTAACGTTTTAGATTTAGTGACATGAAGCCGGAAGTCCAAATTTGAAAATGCATAAAACTAAATAACATTTTTGATTTAGTGACACGAAGTCGGAAGTGTAAATGTGAAAATGCGTAAACCTAAATAATACTTTAGATATAATGAACGGAAATCTGAAGTCAAAATTTGAAATTCCATAAAAATAAGTAACGTTTTAGATATGGTGACACGAAGTCGGAAGTCGAAATGTGAAAATGCATAAAAATAAATAACGATAAAGGAACTTAAAAGGTATCCTAAATACAATTCATTCTTTGAATTTTCCTGACTTCAACATTACTGTATATGTGTTTTGACGTCGAAGGATGTTAGTGAAATATCAAATTGGTCATATAAACAATACTCACTCCTTTAATCTATATTCAAACAATTTCCTAATTCTAAGCAGGCATTTCACATGAAACACGAATAAAGTCTATGGGGCCGTAGGACGGAACTCAAAATTTCGTATATTCTGTTTAAGACCAACATCATTATTCTAAAAACATTTGGTTCTATCATATATCTTTCCTCATACAGCCTATGTTGCACCATAATTGACTCACAAATACAAAAATCCATATAAACATTCCGAGGAATTTTGAGTGATTTAGTAACAAACTGGGGGGCATAGACAAAATTTCTAATTTTGATGCCATTGTTCTCAGAATGGTCTGAAATGTAGAAAGACTGTTAGATAAACTCTAGAGTTTTATTTATATAGAAACAAGCAAAATGTTTCTAAGCAAAAAAAAAAAACAGATAGTGGATACATTGTACAACTGCGGGATTTAAAGATTTAAAATAAAGGTCCTTCTCCGGATCCATCTATTTCTAGCATCCAAATGAAAGTTCTTTTGAAAATAGAGTTTCATTCTGGAGGCAAAGGAGCATAACGATTGGGTGAAAAAGGAAAAAAAAAAAAAGATTCACAAAAAGTAACGAGAGGCAGAATACAAAATACCAAAATGGCGGCAAGTGAATCGTAAATGGCGAAGAGGAAAAGAAAACAGGAATTCAAACATGAGATTGAAATTCCATGACAAGCAGTGGGAGAGGGGTGGTTACACTGGGTTCCTCTGGTAATCAGCTGGATGTGTAAAAGCTTTTAAAGAGAAGTCAAATAAAAAATAAAATTTGTGGGAAAAAGTCAGAGAATGGAAAGAGAGAATTCTCTGGATCGGAAGAATTCCCCTATTATCCCTACTGCCTTCTTTCTCCTTTTTTACTAGGTTTACTAATTTAACAACCTTTTCCCCTATTCATTTCTTAATCAAGATAAGTAATGTTTGCTAGAGCATTCTCTCAATTTTACGGTTGCTCTTGTTCTTCTGTCTGTTCTTCCGTGCTGAATGAGGAGTATTCTTGTTTTCGTTGTTTCGACATGGAGGCTTGTGTATATATCGCCATTCTTCATGTCTGTCATTCATGATACGTATATGCCTAATCCATTTCAGGACTATAATAATTAGACGGGTTAGGGGTAAATATGAAATTGAGCATGCATTTCTATAGTGTTAAGCATAATTATTTGCCAGTTATTTCCCTTCTCTCAATTGTCACTAAAGACTTCCCAGAGGGGTAAGACTGGAGGTATATTGAAGTTGTCCACATAAAGATACCAATTGGGCTATGCATTCCAACTAAATCTTTTCTAACTTTAGTTGAAGAGAAGACACACTACTTTATACAGGGTCCGGTAAAAAAACCTCCCTGATTTCAATAGGCATTTGCAAAAAGAATAAGAAACATACAGAACAATTACTTATATTTGTGAATAGCCTATATAATGCCATTTTACATCATTTAGTATACTTTACTTGGTTTTGAAAATTATGTCCGATAAATGATGTCCCCCATTGTAAAGACATTCACGAAGTCTTTCCCTGAAGTTGTCCATAGTTCTTCGTGTACCTTCCCTTGGAATGGCTGCCACTTCCTGCCTAATGACATCTTTTAGTTCTTGCAGAGCTCTGGGACGATGTTTGTACACTTTAGCCTTTAGGTAGCCCCACCGAAAGAAATCACAAGGTGATAAGTCGGGTGACCTTGGGGGCCAGGACATGTCTCCTCTTAAAGAAACAAGACGTCCAGGGAACAACTCTCTTAACATTTCCATGGACCGCCGAGCAGTGTGAGCTGTGGCTCCGTCCTGTTGGAACCAAACATCTTCTTCCTCATGGTCTAAAACAAACTGGAGATATGTCTCTATCATGTGACAATAGCGATCGGCATTGACCGTTACTGTTTGTCCATCTTCTTCAAAAAAGTACGGTCCCTACACACCAAATTCCGCAACGGCGCACCAAACTGTGACTTTTGGGCTGTGTAGTGGTTGTTGGTGGAGTTCCCTAGGATTTTCTGCAGCCCAGTAGCGGAAATTCTGTTTGTTAACAGTTCCACACAAGTGGAAGTGGGCTTCAGAAGAAATGAAGACAGCATCTGGGGGAATGTTTTGCAAAATGTAACAAATGGGTACATCATTTATCGGACATAATTTTCAAAACCAAGTAAAGTATACTAAGTGATGTAAAATGGCATTATATAGGCTATTCATAAATATAAGTAATTGTTCTGTATGTTTCTTATTCTTTTTGCTAATGCCTATTGAAATCAGGGAGGTTTTTTTGCCGGAACCTGTATTTAAAAGTAACACAAGGCATATGGCAAAATGTCTACTGTATAAAGGTGAATCCACCGTATTGGTAACACTGTTATTAGCCAACGAGGTATATTAAGAAGTAACTGGAGATTAGTAAAAGTAATTGACTCTCTAAAATTAAACAACTATGAACAATTGGTAATTCCTCCCAATTCTAATATTTCTGAGAAAATTTAAATTATCTGCGACAAGTATAATTAATCTGATTAGTTTGATCATGTTTCATTTATCCTTCCTTTCGCGAGTTCAAAAAAGGTCCTACACGAAGAACATAATCCATATGAAGGAGTGACACGACACGATGGAGACCATCTCAGCATTTAATCTCTATTTTTCCAAACTAAGGTTATGTTAACAGGAAATGAAATTTAAGATAGACTTGAGCACAATATGAAAACTTGGTGAGAAGAAGTTGTGGTGAACTGAAAGCTGACACTGAAAATATTAAATAATTTGCTTAATAATCAAGTTACAAAACAGATGTATAGAATTACAATAGTAGAATATTTAATCTCTCTTAAGATTGATTCTATATTATATATTTCTTATATTTTATAAGAGTCATAATAAACAATTTTGAATTTTTGAATAGGATCTTTATATTCGCATGAAACGATTAAATGCAGAATATGGTATTAATCAAATAAAAATTGTGGAGTCTATTGCGATAATATATAAAATATAATATATAGGTTATATATATATATATATATATATATATATATATATATATTGTTATATTGTTGTAACTCAAATAATAAGCGAGTAATTCGTACATTCTAGTTTTAAGTCAGAATAAGTGGTGAGATGAGATTCAGATAGCAGCTGGGCCGCGTTTCCCCTAGTTACCACTTAACCTAACTCGTAAAATAACTATTTTCTGTAATCGTTGAATAATGGTAACATTACTAAACTGAAATGAGTGAAGAAAGTGAAACATTTTGCAATATAGTGAAGAAAGTAATCACTTTCTTCACTTGTGAAGAAAGTGAATTGCCTTCTTAATTAGTAATAAGTATAAATTAAAAAAATAATTTGAAGTTGGAAATTAAATGCTTTTAAATGTTTCTTAACATTGTAAGAATTTATTTGAACAAAATAAATTGAAATGTGAATGAATTATTGGTGGAAATAATCAATATATTTTAAAATTTAAATATAATAATAATTACCTTACTTGTTTATAACCTGCACTTGTTTATAACTGCACTACTTCACAATCATCACTAGTTGTTTTATAACTATGCTTATAACCTTTCACAACCATGCTTATAACATACCAACAACATACCATAACCTTCACAACATCCTAATTTTGTTCATATTCTGGTTAGATCTGATCATGTATTACGCGATTACAGAAAAAAAATTAATATTAAACTCGTGACGAAAGTAGAATTTACAACTCTCTTGAAATTACCACACTCGCTTCGCTCGTGTGGGTAAACGTTTCACTGGAGTTTTAAAATGATCTACTTTTGTCACTTGTATAATAAATAACTATTAGACAGTCAGTTGCTAGTGTACTGCATGAGAAGACCGCTGTTTGTTGTTTTTAGCTTATTATATCTGCGAACTTCAACAGCCGAGCACCACCTCATCATCATCAAGTCAGCACAACTGAAAAGAAGTAGGATTGACTAAAAGAAGTTTAAAAACATGAGTCGCTATCGTGAGTAAAAACAATTATATTTTACAGAAATACCGGCCAGCAAGAAAGCATCCTTCCAAGCTTTTGTGTTCTGCTCCAACTCGGCCAGCAGGAGGATAGCCTCACATTAACCTCTCACTTTATTGGACGGATCGTAATTCATTTATATATTTTGGTGTTCATAATTCTAGAGTTGTATTATTATTTTTCTCTTTTAACATTTATGAAAATACACTAATCTTTATTATTTGGAATCAAGATTTTATTTATTTATAGGGAACACCTTCTGAAAACAAAAATAACACCCCCTATAAGATCAATAGTGTGTCATAGTCATCAAGTGGGAAATCTGCTTAGGTTTTACAGCCCTTTCTCTCTCTCTCTCTCTCTCTCTCTCTCTCTCTCTCTCCCTCCCCCCCTCTCTCTCTCGCTCTCTCTCCGTCCCCCCCTCTCTCCCTTTCTCTACACACACACACACACACACACACACACACACACACACACACAAAACTGTCTATCGCAATTCTTGCTTGATCTTTACAAAAGTCGATATATAAGAATTTCATCTAAAACTAAAGATCACATTCGTTAACAGCTGAACGATTGTGGAGGGGGTGGGGTTAGATAGGAGGATAATCGATAAGACTAAATATCTTCGTCATTATGAGTGAGATCAAGTATTTGTATACGATTAATCTTTCTTCATAATTAATGAAAATATATTAGTAATAGGATCTATCTCTAATATTACCCAAACGTTTTACAATTTTTAATTTTATGCCTCCTACAAAACCCCACTTTATTATTGTCTTATTTTTGCTTTAAGTAACAAAGTAGCTATTAATGTCATTTGTATTGCACATTTCAATTTCTGTTTATATATGCTCCTTACAATAGGAGAAGTACAGAACAGATGGTTAGATGACATATACTGTGTCATCCCAACTGGAATTAAATATGATTGGCTTAAGCAGTGCGTTTTTTTTTTTTTTTTTTTTTTTTTGAGCAGCACCAAACTCGTTCTATTAATCTCTACCTAATGCCATGAATGAGTGTTTTTATTATTTGTTTTATGTCGTGGAACTTTGATAAAGTTTTTTGTTATTAGAATATTTGATGAGCGAGGTGTATCCACTTGTAAATAAAAGATGGCGGGTAAAGTATTGCCATTGGGGTTTAGATGATGGATCTAGCCGACAAGGAGTCGGCCTCATCAATCTATATAGACCCCCCCCCAACCCTTTACCTACCACTACTTCATATCCTTTCAGAGTTTTAGATAAATAATCTATAAACTTCTCATAATCATGATAAATTTGTTTGTTAGCCAGGTTTTACTTTCCTTTTTGTTGAACATTTTCCTTTAATGTACAAACATGGGTTCTAACACACTCTGAGGATGAATACTGTGCATAAGTAGTACAATCCTTTTGATCCTTTTGCATGGGCCTCCATGTTCCTAGTTGTCAAAAGGATTTTGCGCCTGCATTCAACTCTTAGGTTTTTCGAATAATCTTTTCTAATATCCATCGATGCGACATACGTCAACCTAGTGCAAAAAATTTCTTAGCAGCACTATTGTAGAAAATTTGGTTACCTTCTTGGCTATACATCACCCCTGTTTCTCCGGATAGGTCAAAGTCCGGGGTCGAAATGATCTTGCCTTTTTTTACTATCTGAAACCCAGCAAATCTTGACTGGTTTTGTGAAAAGGAAGTGTCATCTACCTTGGGGGAGAATGATAGTTACTGTTCTACTGAGCTCTTTATTCCATTATAAGGGTTTTGATAGTTGCGGTTGGGGAGTAATGAAACAATGAGTGCAGGTGACCCGGTAGCTGGTGTTTCCTGGTGGGTTGTGAAGGACAGGTGGAAAAGAAAGGATATGGATAGTATGAGAGGAGATAGTAAAGAAAGATGAAAGAAGGCCACTACAGCCAAATACATTAGCCTAAAAAGATCTGTAAAGTGGTAAAAGGGGTAATGCGCCCGGCCTTAAACTAAGCTCATCTCAACTAGCCCTAAACTATACTAAAGCTTCCTATTCTAAACTAACCTAACTATGGCTACAATTAGGTTTGTCATGTTAGGATCTCACTCCTGTTTGTGATTCAGCCTGTCTCGGGACACTCTAGGGAAGGACTAGGGGCTCATCGATACCAACCTGTCGGCATCTCACCGGTTGCTGGAAGGGTATATGGAGTATATGGTAGAGGGGATTATCTATATAGTTTAGTGAATTAAAAACTTGATTGGAGGGATTTCAGGGAGGATTTGGCAAGGTAGCGTAGGAGGGAGGAGCCATGGAGGAGGGCTAGTTGGATGACGCCTTTAAGAATTAACAATTTAAGGCGGAGGCTGAGGGCGGGGGAGAGGAGGAGATGTTAATCTGCTACGTAGTGATGTTATTCGGTCGTTTATGTGTGTGCAAAGTCGAGGTGTCTGTCAAGTGTGATGCCTAAATAACATTTGGAATGGGAGATATTAAGGGAAGTGTTTTCGAGCTGAAAGGATTCAGAGACCGGGGTGAGTTTATGGAATGAGAACACTAGGGCATATGTCTTCCTGGGGTTTACATGGATGTTCTAATCATCCAGCGAAGGTGGTTTTAGATGGACGGGCAGGCGGATTCGGCGAGGGTTAGGGCGCGGGTGGGATTTAGAGAGGTGATAACTATCGACACGTTATCTGCATTTGCAACTTCCTTAGCGGTGGAAGGAGCGGAGCATGGCTAGATGGCTGACCCAGAGTATTAAGGAGTTCGGCGTGGTCGACGGAATCAAAAGCCTTAGTGCAGCCGATAGAAATCATTGTCGCGACGACGTTTCAGCGGAGATTGGTGGCTGCATTGAAGTATAGACGGGAAGAGGATTTAGGGAACGATGTCGAGGATGGAAGCCGGATTGCTCGTTCGGAAGTAGGGATGCCTCCTCACAGAAATCTACAAGAAGCCAACTCTGGGGGTTCACTGAACTGTTATTCAAGGGGGGTGTCTGGTGGCCAGAACTCCTGCTATCGAAACTATCAAGTGATTCCAATCTGTTTGTGCAAGACCTATGAGGGTTTGAAAATATTATGGTTCGGCTCTAGGTGGGCGGAATAGGCCAGTGATAGTGTACGTGTGGTTGGCACGGGGAAACCATGGGCTGTTCCACTTTGTATGGTATGTCGTATCTGATAAGGATGGCGACTCCGCCGGCCTTGTTATCTCTTCCATCTATGTCGTTCTTAATGCTGTTATAGCCAACCGCTGTAAACGTCGAAGATGGGGTTGAATGGATATCGATCAGTACCTCTATAGTGGTGTCATACCTTTGAAGAAGAGCTTCAAGCTCGGAATTACTGTGGGTAGCTGAATTTATAATGAAATTCAGTATGGTATTGGGCCTCACCGTTATTTGGTCATTAAGAATCTGGAGGAGTGAGTTGAGGGTGTTAAGGAGTGTGATCATCGTATATTTCATTTCCTCCGCCCATGGAGGAATGTAGTACTGAATTATATCATTTCTTGGGTTCTGAGTGGGCTCCCACGATTGGTAAGCAGTGGAGGGCTGTGGGAGGGGTTGGGAGTGGGGAACGGAGTCAGGGGCTTACCGAGCAGTCTAGGGGTTTCGAGTTGAGGCAGGATCGGGTGTGAAGGTAGGCCCGGGAGTATTACGGTTTGCCTGTACCAATTGGACTATTTCCTGCCTGTGAGGGCAAGCTCTAAACGAGGAAGGGGCTTCCAAACAGTTTGCATAGTTCAACTCGGTCGCAATTCGCGACCAAATGCCAGCCTGGGCATTTGACAACATAGGTGGTAGGTAGCAATAAGCTTTGGTTTGTCCGGACCACTGACATGGAGGTGAGTGTCGGTTGTGGTTGGTTCAGATGAGATGACGTCTTTGGGGTTGGGTAGCGGGGGGGGCGAGGAGAGGGAGCCAGTAGCGATGCGATAGATTGAGTGGCCGAGGATGCCTTCAGAAACACCGTCTCGAGAAATACTAACGGACTTTATATTGGAAGGAGGGAGGTCAGCTGAGGGGAACTTCCAGTGCCCAATGATGGAGCTTTTTTTTTTTTTTTTTTTTTTTTTTTTTTTTTTTTTTTTTGTGTCCTTTTTCCCCATTGATGGCACCTATTTTTTCTGAGTGATGGCACCCAGGGTTTCCACTGGAATTTATATGGCGGACCACCCCCTTCAGTATATTGTCGTTCATGAGTCGTCCTAAATTTCTAGAGCCTCTCGTCCTATCCATTCCTTAGGGTGCGCCACCCTCGCCAAAATCCCTAGCCTCGTCGAATTTAATTTGGTTACCATAAACATCCACGTGTCACGTGCACCACCAAGGTTTTGGGACCTGTCGAGCTTTAAATAGGCAATATGTTTTCGAAGAGCGTCGTTACCTTCTTGCTTGATTGTCCATAGAATGGAGTATACTCCGGAGTTCTCCAGCTCAATGGGGCTCAGCCAGATTACGGCCTTTGGGTTTCTACATTTTTCGCCAATCATCTCCACTGGATTGAAAATTGGTATGATATTCTATTACAGAAGGTCCTTCCTTCTCAGAAATGCCTTTTACGTAAGGCAGGAACCACCTTTTGGGTTTCAACGGCCTGGCCTTTTCCTCGAATGACTCCATTTATAGATTAACTTCCATCGAGGACGGCGGCATGCCCATGGTTACTACGTCTTTCTGTCGTTATACGACCCCCTCGTACTGCAGTAACAGGAGGTGAGCCTATTTTATTATAAAAGGAAACAACACAAACTAAGGTGGTTCTAGCTTTTCAAATGCGCCTTTCAGAATCCCAGAGGCTCTAATAAGAATGATTCTATTGATGTTTCTCAGCTAACTTTTAAAATGTCGAAGAAACCACAAAAATAAGACATTTTCTAACTTTATTTTTAAGAAACAATTAGTATTCATGTAATATATTCTTTAATAACTCATGCAGTCGTGAACCCTTTTATTTTACAAAGGAAAAAAAAGTATTGTTCTTTGCCCTCTGAAAATCCTGGCTGTGCAATAAAGAAAACTGTCAGAGCGAGCTGGTATAGTTGACTGCAAAGTACAGGACTAGCTGGCTATGTTCCAACTCTTTAACACATTCTTTAATTAGTGGAAGCCAGGTTTATTCTAATTTCTAATCTGCCCCCCCCTCCCACCCCCCTCTTTCCAGTAACATTCGTGCAGCCTTCTTCACCTTGCCCTTATTTGAATTTCTTAATTTGGCAGTGAGTTTTCCTCTGTCTTGTACACCGCAAGGAAGAAGAATTGAGTTCATTTAATTTCCGGCTCCTGAATACTCAAATAGTTAGTCACACAGGTGCTGCGTAGTCTAAACGGATTTACTAAGCTCCAATAGTCAAACACTGATGATTTCATCTCACTTTCTATTTTATCTTCCTCCCTTATTAAGAAGGCTTCTTAAAAAAGACCGGAAATACTAGCTAGTATAGAATAGAAATTATAGAATATTGTAGTATTAACAAGATTTTATATGTTTGTGAGGTCTTGTTATTGCCATGGTATTTTCTGCCAACGTTTCGTTACTCATGCAGCTTCTTCGGGGTCACTTATAACCAAATGTATTCAAGATAGCAAGATTCTCAAGAACAGTGCATTAAGCTTATATCCACATTTATCCTCACCGCCGACCAAAAGATGATTAATTATAATAATTAAGTTAGAAAAGAATGTTTTTATTAGTAGATTTCCCTTAAGGGAAATCAGCTATTGAGGTCGTACTCATGACGTGATCTTCTTAATATCTCCGTTATTATGCATCGGATCGAAACATTGCATAGCACTAATCTTATTGCAAATGTAATGTTCTATAAATTTTGTTATATACATTTATTCTCTTACATCAATATTAACTGAGATATTTGCATTTTTTAGTTTTCGGCCTTTAGTAAACCCACTCCTACTCATGTCTTATTAACAATAAGCTGTTATTTTATGAAACACCTTCTTTGAAGCATAAATACCAAATATGGTTCTTGAACTTTTACGTTTTGAGATAAATGCAAATAGTAGGTGACGGACTTTTTTATTATGGATTTCAATAGACGGGAAAAAATTAACAATGTGATTAAACAATACTGACGTAGAGAAATTAAATCTTCGAGGATTGTACTTAAAATCTTGGAAAATATCAAAATGTCTATTTGCAGTGTAGAAATATTTTTTATTCAAGAATACTTGTTGAGCTTGAAATAGAAGTTCAGCCGCTTACCTAAAATTGGAGCCTTAAATTTAATAAATACGGGTCAGTCTAAATACACGAAGAAACTAGGTTAAAGAGCCCAATTTTATTTGGCTCCCCTGCAGAATACTGAAAGGATTTAGGGGACGGGAAAGCCAGTATATCAAAATGTTATCCTCTCGCACCTCAGCCGGCGTCCTTTAGAGCCGTGTGAACTTCGCCTTTAGCCGTGATGAATCGCCTTTAAGGCTGCCTTTAGAAAGCCTTTTAAATATATGGCTCTTCTCACAGCTAAGCGACGGCCAGGCTATTGAGGGTATTAAAGGGGAGGTGGAATCTCAGAAGAGGGGAGGCCATCCAACACGATTTATAAAATTTGATGCAATTGAATGAGTTTTTTTTTTTAGAGTAGATTTATTTTTTTTATTACGCTTCAGGATACTATCTCAAGGCTTTCAAAATATATGAGAGGAGGTAGAATGCTCTATTCATCGTTTTAGTGGCATAGTTCTTTATTTACCTGTAGCGTATTTAAAAAAAATAAATATCCACTTTGTGCAATTTGTGGCTGATTGAGACAAGTTATCTAGGGGTATCTTCCTTTTCTGATCAGGCTGGAACATGATATATTAATTAACACAAGTAGATTGCAATAACTAATTATAATTATTTTGTATTGCACATTACTTCTTTAAACTTCCTCCCCTGGAATTGAGCAATGTATCTTATTATACATACCTATCCTACCATTGCATGATTTTAGACAACCTGTTTTCCATTTATATTTATGAAATTGGACACAAATACGTATGAGGAAGTAAAGCCTTTGAAAATTCTTGGAAACGTCAATATCCCACTGGACCAGATAACTGGTGTCACTGTGTAATTTAACATGTTGCCAGTTCCCTCCGAAACTGTTGATAATTGAAAGGAAGCAGTCGGGTAGGCTGATCAATAAAATCTACATACTCGTCAACCACATAGTTGCACTGCTCGATCTTCACAACGTTGCATTTCTCGACATCCACAATGTTGCATTGCTCAACACTCACAAATTAAATTTCTCAATATCTACAAGGTTGTATTGCTCAACATACGCATGGCAGGTAGATGAAAGAAATGGCTACGCTTCCACTGTAACAATTTATTAAAATGACAGAGCGCTTTCGATGCAGTGCATCATCATCAGTGTCCTGGGGCCACACACAAAACAATAACTACTTATCTCTATTAAAATATTTTAGATAAAGGGTAAAATAGATAACATCGTCATATAAAAGTAAAACTGTCTTTCTTAAAACTAAATAAGACATAAAACCTTTCATACATTAACAAGCAATTTTTTTAAAATTAAGTAAGTACAGGTAGAACATTAAAAGTTTTTTAGATGGTTTCAGTGTTCTACCTGTACAACCACATTGAATTCACATTGCCACAAGAGCATTTAAATCCACTCCTGTTTTAAGCTTGTATGCTGAATCTGAATAACCAACCTTAACTTATAGAAGACAACTTCTAATTCCAAAATTTGTCCTAAAAAGTATTACATATAATAGCCCATGTCTTAATTACATAAATAGCCCTCTTTTTGTGTCATGCCAAAGCAAATCAGGGGCATTCAGAAGTAAATACTCCTTAGGCTCCCGCTAATACATAAGCACTGCGACACTAGCGCCGTCTGTTATCGAACGCGTGAACTGATGTTCTCCCTTGGCGGGGATCGAAGCTGCAACTATTTTTACCGGTTGGTCGGTTTGCTGACGTTAATAGTAGAAGTACCCACTCCTTACCCCGCACGGCCACCGGCGTATGTATGTATATATATATATATATATATATATATATATATATATATATAGTTTTGAATAAAAAATAGTTTCTTGAATTAATGATGAATTTCATAAGTAAAAGTTGTCACTACTTCTCAATAATTTAATACATTATCTTTTGAACATAAAATACGAATTACAGTTTTTTACTATCAGTACAAAAAGTCCGTCACGCAGGGGCTGCGTAAACTAAGCAGATTTCCCACGTGAAGTTTTACAATAGAGAAATTTCACGAGAGCCGAGCATTCAAGGAAACGGCCGAACTAGCTTTTGGAGGGAAGTCACTCTCGTCCGTTAGCCCCCCAGATTTAATAAAAATGCAAATATTTCGGTTAATATTCAAGATAGAGAATAAATGTATATAACAATATTTATAGTAAATTTAATTTGCAATAAGATTGATTCTGTACAATTTTTCGATCCGACGTATAGTAACGGAGATATTTCGAATTTTCTAAAATCTACCCCTCTAAACCCCCCCCCCTCCTACAGGTCCGATTTCAGCCGTTAACGAACTTGATCTTTCTTTTTACATAAAACGACAAAATATAGAGTTAGGTAACCATCAAACAAAAATTGCGACTACTAGAGCGGTAACAGACAAATATATATATACAATTTTGAACGGACCTCATTTTCGTCATCTACTAGGTAGGATCGATGGACATTTGAAGAAAAATTTCGTCATGAGTACAACCTCAATAGCTGATTTCCCTTAAGAGAAATCTGCTAAAACGGAAGCGTACTGAAGAGACATGCGAATCTTGTTAGGCAAGAGAGATAAGAATGGCCTCAAAACTAAAGCAGGTGGGGTAAAATTACGAGACACGTAAACTATATTATTTTTAGCAGATTAATTTGTATATTGTTGACTAGTAACAGAGAACTTGCAATGCTCTGAACCTTCCTGGTGGAAGGTAATTTGTTGGTTTGCAAACCAAAAGGTACCGTCTATTAATTTATTAATGGCTCATAGCTGGGAATTATTGTACCTCCCTAAAACATATTATAATATATGTATTGTCTCTTTTTAGCAGATTTCCACTAAGGGAAATCAGCTATTGAGGTTGTACTCAAGACGGAATTTTCGATATTTTTCTTCATATGTCCATCGATCCTACCTAGTAGATGACGAAAATGAGGTCCGTTCAAAACTGTATATATATATATATATATATATATATATATATATATATATATATTTGTCTGTTACTGCTCTAGCGGTCGCAATTTTTGTTTGATCGTTACCAAACTCGATATTTTGTCGTTTTATGTAAAAGGAAAGATCAAGTTCATTAACGGCTGAAATCGGACCAGTGAGAGGGGGGGGGGTTTATAGGAGAGGATTTTCGAAAATTCGAAATATCTCCGTTACTATATGTCGGATCGAAAAATTGTTCAGAATCATTGTTATTGCAAATTAAATTTACTATAAATATTGTTATATACATTTATTCTGTATCTTGAATATTAACCGAGATATTTGCATTTTTATTAAATCTGGGCGAATGACTGGCGAGAGTGACTTTCCCGCCAAAAGCTAGTTCGGCCGTTTCCCGTAACTGTTGGGCTCTCGTATGGAGATTTCTCTATAGTATAACTTCACGTGGGAAATCTGCTTAGTTTACGAAGCCCCTGCGTGACGGACGTTTTCTGTATTCTTGAACTCATTGGACAAGCACTTTATTCAATTAGCTAACGAGTTGTATTAACACATGATACATCATCATATATAAAAAAGTTTATCCATCAAGAAAAGTCTATCTTGACACTCTTAATGTAAACAATACTTATGCGTCTTGCACGTACTGGCAATTGAATATTTACTTGCCCGACGGAAGACTACAATAAAACTGAAAAAATCCAAACGATGTAACTGGAATACAGTCATTGAACTGCCATTAAATTATATAAGTCCAAATTTCCTTTGTTTGCCATTTAGAATATTTCAAAATTTAAAAGAAAATTTGAAACAGGATCAGCCATTGAACAGGAACTATAATTTTAGGCTTACATTGTTATGACCCGGTATTTAAACCTTTTGAATAAGTAGTGAATTATGATTTCTTTTTAATAAACAATGTGGCAGTTGTAAGGAAAATGAAAATACAAAAAGTAAATCTCTGTTTTTATTCACTGTATCAAAAAGTCCGTCACGCAGGGGCAGCGTAAACTAAGCAGATTTCCCATGTGAAGATTAGCAATAGAGAAATCTGCATACTGGTAACACAACTCCACCATAATTAAATAAAAACGGTAATGAGAAATCCTTCAGTTAGTTTTAATAAACTCTCATCTGAAACGGTTTCTGAATTGTAAGAATAATTTATATTTTAATAACTCAAATTTTAGTAGTCCAAGAGCTAAAGAAGGGGAGGGGGCGGTTGAACAGAACGTATTTGCATAAATCTCACAAAGTAAAGAAGGTTAGGTAAGGTTAGAAACGACAGGTTAGGTTAGAAGCTTCCGCCAGAGCAGAGAACTTACGAAAACGGCCGAACTAACCCGAAAAACACCCGACCACAGACTTCATAAAAATGCAAATATCTCGGTTAATATTCAAGATAGAGAATAAGTGTATATAACAATATTTATAGTAAATTTGCAATAAGATTGGTTCTATTCAATTTTTCGATGCGATGCATAATAACGGAGATATTTCGAATTTTCGAAAATCCCTCCTCTAAACCCCCTCTCCCTCTGGTACGATTTCAGCCATTAACGAACTTGATCTGTCTTTTTACATAAAACGGTTAAATATCGAGTTTCGTAACGATCAAACAAAAATTGCGACCGCTAGAGCGTTAACAGACAAATATATATATATATATAATTTTGAACGGACCTCATTTTCGTCATCTCCTGGGGAGGATCGATGGACACTTGAAGAAATTTTTCGAAACTCGCGTCATGAGTACGACCTCAATAGCTGATTTCTCTTGAGGGAAATCTGCTAAAAGTGTTATATAAATTAATTTGTGAATCTCTTTTCGAGATGGCAAGAAAGATCATCCACATTGTTTACGTTAAAAGATTTAATTTTAAAATTTCTTAATGAGAAATTTATAGTACTCCATCACATCGGCGAGGAAATCACATAAATAATATATGTACCTCAAACATTTGAACCAATCATCAAAATGAAACATTCAGGTCTGATGCAACCTGCGGTAATACAGTACTTCCGGTAAATTTGATAAATAAAAGGTAATTAAGAAAATCTGTATTTGTAATGAATAACTCTCAATTTTTTTTGCCTTTTTGAACTTTAATTATTTTTAATATATTTTTACTATTTATTGCAAAAATGCAATTGAAACATTTTAATTGCAGATCTCTTTAATTCCTGTTAGACAAACTATTGAGTTTTGAACCGGAAGTTCATGTTGGAAGATTTAAAGCAAGATAAATCATGATGCTCAAACACAGAAGAGGAGGGGACGCTTCTTTTTGGAAGTGGTCCAAAATGATGGAAGTTCAATTAATGAGAGAGAATATTCCTAATTTTTCTTTCAGCCTAAGCCAAAGAATTTTTTTTCTTTGAAATTTATTATCCTGCCTCCTCCTGAATTATACAATTAATTTTACCGAAAGAAAAAATTAAAATCTGGTCATTTATAAGAAGGAAAAAATTAATTAAAAACGTAAATAACTCTTATTAAAATAAAAATCGATGGAGATAATTTCACTTAAGCAAGTAGCCATTAGTTCGTGAGGAAGACCGACGAATATCATTTCAAGAAGTGACTATATAATTATTTCATTTATCAATGAAAATCACACTGCAGGTTATTATTACGGTCCATTGTGTTAGTTTTCTTCTTTCCTCATTAACCATAGGAAAATGTCTGTACAACGATTCAAGAAATTTCTTAAATACCACTTATTATAAACAGCGAGACTGTACAAAGGCAGGACTATGAATTTAAATGGGATATGTGATAGTCATTAACATTACACTAATGATATGACAGAGATGGGTCTGAATTTTGGTGTTTGTAAATGTATAAATATTAATTTGTATATTCTTGAGTAGTAAGAGAGAACTTGTAAGGCGCTGAACCTTGCTGGTGGGAGGTAATTTGTTTGTTTGCAAACCAAAAGGTGTCGTCTATTAATTGATTAATGGCTCGTAGCTGGGAATTATTGTACTTGCATAAAGCATATCTTTATATATATATATATATATATATAATTCTACTGTACGTGTGTATGTCACTGAACTCCTCCTAGACGGCTGGACGGATTTGAATGAATTTTTAAATACGCGTTTGGGTGACGCCCGGATGGTTTAGCGCCGCAGATCGGCCCGCCAGATGAAGCAGGAGTGGGGGTCGTGAGGGATGCATGAAATTAAAAATAGGCGTATTTCGTTTCCTATTGGTTTTTCGGCAAATATGCACAGGATAAGAGTTGTTTGTGTTGTTATTTGGAGTAAATTTTGTCATATTCACTTTTGTCCTATAACAAAGTATAAACGAGATATAGACTAAAAAAGTAAAGTGGGACCCAACAATTTTATTGTGCACCAACAATTGAAGCAGGTCTCCGGTCGAAGGGCAAGGTTATTAGAAATGTATAAATGATGGTGTCTAATGTATGTCTTTTTTTTTTATCTGAGACCCAGCTTCACGTAGTTGATGGTGTTATGGTGCTGTGACCCACCGGGGGTGAGAAGTGATAGTTCCCCTTCTACTGAACTATAGTTCCATTTTAAGGGAGATGGTAATTGTGACGAGGTGTAATGGAACTAACAAGGGTGGGTGACCCGGTAGCTGGTGATACCGGGTGGGTTGATAATGTATGTCCTTAGAGTTTAAGTATGTCATCTAAATAAAGCTGCTTGCAGCTGCAAGATGTTTCCACTTTCAGACAATGTTATTTATTATCCAAATTTATTTTAATCTGATTTGAATGTCGCAATTATTTTCTTTTCTTTATTTATATTTATGTATTTACATTAATATTGTTGAGGGTTTTGATTTATTTCAATTGTTGGTCTACAACTATTTGTTATGTAAAGACTTGTAGTGCACATTCTACCAGATAATCATAGAACTAAAATCTACTTTTCCTTCTCTCATTTTTCTTTCCGTTTTAGCGTACCGAGTTTTCGCGATATTTTATTTACTATTTGTTTTTAGGCAAATATATATATATATATACATACTCTCTTTTTTTCTTCTTTCGCTTGGTTATGAACATAATTTTGTTTTTTATCATTTTCATCTTTCAAGGAATAAGGTATTGACGTAGGTTGGTAGGAAAGGCCTTGGCCCGGAACCAATACGTTTATGTGTGTGTGTGTGTGTGTGTGTGTGTGTGTGTGTGTGTGTGTGTGTGTGTGTGTGTGTGTGTGTGTGTGTGTGTGTGTGTGTGTGTGTGTGTGTGTGTGTGTGTGTGTGTGTGTGTGTGAGAGAGAGAGAGAGAGAGAGAGAGAGAGAGAGAGAGAGAGAGAGAGAGAGAGAGAGAGAGAGAGAGAGAGAGAGAGAGAGAGAGAGAGAGAGAGAGAGAGAGAGAGAGAGATAGAGAGAGAGAGAGAGAGAGAGGGAGAGAGAGAGAGAGAGAGAGAGAGAGAGAGAGAGAGGGGGAGTGGGGGAGAGTGAGCGAGAGACGAGAGAGAGAGAGAGAGAGGAGAGAGAGAGAGAGAGAGAGAGAGAGAGAGAGAGAGAGAGAGAGAGAGACAGCGAGAGAGGAATTATAAAAAATATACAAAAAGATTATAAAAAAAAATTTATATAAAAAACCAACCAATTATATTTTAATCATGTTTTACTGATGTATAGATGTATGTATTATACATAAATGTTTTATATATAATTATTGTTTCTATTATATTTACAAATTTCACTTTAAGTAAACCAAACTATCTTTTTCATATTTAAATATGGCGTGCAATTTAAAATTTTGAAAGTTTTACACTATTAGGTGGAGTTCTATTTAAAATATGATTCAAAATAAAACGTAAAACTATTTGGGAATTCGTAATTCGTGAAGCTTTTATGTGTAACGGAACCATTTTTGTGTGTTTCATTAAAAAAATGAAGAGCCAATATACACGAAGTCAAATGGATAAGTAAAACCATTGACATTGGGCGATTTCCGTCAATTGGCATCAGAATATTCGCACGGGGTAAACCTCTATTTGCGTTTTCACTCCGCTACCGATTCCCAGCTGGAAGTGAGAAATACTCAGAATGGAAGGCCATTAAATTAGGGGTAAGGTGGTTTAAATCATTAATAGGACTGAATGGGGTTGTGGGGCTTTTGTGGTGGGGCAGACATGGAAAAGGCATTGACTATTGCGGTGGCTAAGTGTAGAAAGGGGGCTAGTGTCAGCTCACTCTAGTGGTCTTCCCACTGAAACATTCATTTAAAACTGCTAACTCAGTCTCCACCTCGGGATTCCATCAAAACATTATCCAAATACCATTATTAATTGATTAAGTACATGCACGAAGTGTCATATTATCCTTAACATAGAAATTCGTGTTAATGAATACATGAGACTGACATAGTTATTATCCATAGAATCCTTTATAAATATCAAATACGAAAGAGCATTAACATATATAAAATATTTTTTTTAGGGGCACCGCAGTTCTATGGCTTCACTCAAGTTTACATTTTTTTTCTATATGTCCATTTTTAGGAAGTTAGGCAAATGGGAACAGGTTATCACCATTCTCAATGGAAATGGGGATTTTCTTAATCCCTATTCTATTGTACCTGTCATATTCTCATATGACAACATAAAAAGTCCGTCACGCAGCGCAGCGTAAACTAAGCAGATTTCCCACATATGCCACGTATTTGCATTTATATCAAAAAGTAAAAGTTCAATGAGTACAATGCTTGGTTTTTATGATTCAAATATTGCGCTTCAAAATTCGACAGCTTATTGTTTATATGACATGAGTAGGATGAGGGGAGGGGAGGTTTACAGAAGGCTATAAAACTATAAAATGCAAATAAAATGGTTAATAATCATGATACGAACATAACAGCATTTATAGAACATTACATTTGCAATAAGATACACTTTTTCGATCCGACGCATAATAACGGAGATATTAAGAATTTTCAAAAGTCCTCCCCTGTAAATCCCCCCGCCCCTTCCACTGTTGGGACTTCAGCCATTAACGGGCCAGATCTTACTTTTTGCATAAAACTATTACATATCGAGTTAGGTAAGCGTTTAACAAAAATGGCGGCCGCTTGAGTGGTAACAGACATATATATATATATATATATATATATATATATATATATATATATATATATATATATATATATATATATATATAAAATTTTGAACGGACCTCGTTTTCGTCTAACATAGGAAGTTTTAACACCTAGTATAGCAGAGTCTGGAGTGGATCCATCAGTATAACATGTTTAAGCTCATTGCATTTTGATAAATTCTTTATATTATCATTCTTTATTTCAGTAAAGCCCGATTCAGTCTGATACCCTTTCCCCTAATCTTTTTTTAGCAGATTTTCCGTTTTAGTTGAACTACAGCTATTGAGGTTGTACTCATGACGCGAGTTTTGAAAAAAAATTCCTCAAATGTTCATCGATCCTATTTAATAAATAACGAAAATGTCCGTTCAAAATTAATTACACACACATATAAATACTATATATATATATATATATATATATATATATATATATATATATATATATAAATTTGTCTATTTCATCTTTCGTGGTCACAAGTTTCGTCTTATCGTTACCAAACTCGATATGCAAGCGTTTCATGTAAAGTAACCCACCGATCAAGTTCGTAGATCGGATGGGAGGGAGGGAGTTTAGAGGGCGAAATTCTGAAAATTCGGCATATCTTCGTAGCCCTATGTCGGACCGAAAAATTGTATAGAACCAATTTTATTTCAAATTGGATTGGATATAAATGTTGTTTATATACATATTTGCACTATTTAGTTGTCATCCTTCTGTAAACCCCCACTGATACATGTCATATTAACAGTAAGCTGTTATATCCTGAATCACTTTATTGAAGGCTTAAATACCGAATATTGTTTTCATTGAACTTTCACTGTGTGAGGCACATGTGTGGTGATGTCTTCATTTATGATTTTATGTTGATTCTTTTATCTATACCATACTCGATATTTAACTGTTTAATTCTACACTAAAGGTTATATCGAGGCCATAAGGTCATATTGTTAATAGCTGAACCCGAACGAGGACTAAGGGGAGGCTACAGAGGGGGAGGGGTCGAAAATTCGTAAAACTTCATTTTTTATAATTGGTATCTAAAATCATTGTTGAATAAAGTTTTGCGTTACTCAAATATTAAAAAAGTTATCCACTCTTTTTCTTATTCGGCCTTGAGTAAACTTTCACTTCTACTCATCAGATTTGTGCTTAGAAATAGAGAATGTATGTGTCATATTGTTAACACTAGCGGTCGCAATATTAGTTTAATCGTCACCGAACTCGGTATTTAATCGTTTTTGTAAAAAGAAAGATCAAGTTCGTTAACGGCTGAAATTGGACCAGCTGGAGGGGGGATTTAGAGGTGGAGAATTTCAAAAATTCGAAATATCTCCGTTACTATACGTCGGATCGAAAAAATGTATAGAACCTATCTTATTGCAAATTAAATTCACTATAACTATTGCAATATGCAATTATTCTCTATTTTGAATATTAACCGAGATATTTGCATTTTTATTAAGTGTAACGGACGAGCTATGGTCGCTTCTAATCGTTCCCGCTGTAAGCTAGTTCGGCCGTTTCCGTAACTGGTCGGCACTCGTATGGGGATTTCTCTATTGACTAACTTTACGTGGGAAACCTGCTTAGTTTACGCAGCCCCTGTGTGATGGACTTTAATTATGTAAATCATAAGATTTTAATATGTAAAATATATTGTCTCTTATAACTTCAGACTGTGTACGATATAATTCTGTCTTCAGTGTTTTTTTTTATAAAGTAAATTGATAAATTCTTAATATTTTTTCATAAGTGTTTCGACAATATAAGTGCCTTGTGTAGTATTTGTGCCCCAAAAATACATAATACACATTTTCATTTAGAGTGAAGAGATTAACTTTTTTGTTTGGGAACTTGCTCAACAGGCACCCTTATAATTCAATCAAGTGAGAAAATCATTACTCCATTGATACTTTTTTGACATTATGGTCAGTTATTATTAGACCTTTGTCAGTATTATTGAATAATTTAAAATGTTTTAAGTTACAATTGTAGTAATTTTATAAGTGTCTATAAGAAATTATGTTTCTTTGTGGAATTTTATAGTTTCGCACCAATTTTATTGCCCAAACGCCTCTTACATAGAAGCATTTCACATACATGTCTTGTCTTATCTAGTAACCGTAACTACAAGTGTGCGAAATCTATTCTATATTCCCACAGTTGACAACAGTTGTTTTTTTAAAACGAAATAATTTCGAATCTAGGAAGTCTTGGCATCAATATGTATTCTTCATGAGAGCTAATCTACACCCAAGTAGATTAAAGTTTATTTGAGTCTGTTCGTGACTTTGGCTTGATAAGAATTTAACAACCTCTTTAATTATGCAATGATAATGACCTCTGAATATTAAAATGGCAATCGTTCTCATCGCTTTTATCTAGAGCCTTATATTTTATTTATAGTTTCCATTGCCATCTCAAGGAAGAATGTATAATATTTCAAGTGCTTTAGTCTTTCATTCCTGATTAGATACTCAATCAATATATCTTAGAATCAATTCCAAAATTTCAGCAATCGGGGAAAATCAGGAATCTCTGAAATTGAATAATCATGTTTCCTCACGTTTTAATTGTCGCCACACAATTCGTCCGCATTTCACTAAGGACATGAATGTCTGTTTTTGAGTTGCAAAAGGGACTAGAGATTGGAAACTGGAGAAGGAGAACATTAACATGAATAATGGAATCTTTATTGTACTTTTGGGCTTAATATTCTAATGATACGATTTCACATAAGACAGACTCGCTGTCAATGAAGTTCTACCGGTTGCAGGACAGCAGGGAAATCAGCTATTGAGGTAGAAAAATGTCCTCAAATGTCCACCGATCCTACCCAGAAGATGACGAAAATGAGGTTCGTTGAAACTGTATGAACATATAGCGATCGCAATTTTAGTTCGATCGTAACCAAAATCGATATATAAGCGTTTCATGTATAACTAAAGTCGAGTTCGTTAACGGCTGAAATCCGACTAGTGGAGTTTAGAGGGGGAATTTCGAAAATTCCGTTATTATACGTCTGATGGAAAAATTGTATACAACCAATCTCATTGAAAATGTAATGTTCTATAAATGTTGTTATGTACGTTTATTCATTAGCTACTTTGATTATTAACTGAGATATTTGCATTTTTTATTTTTTGGTTTTCAGGAAACCCCCACTCCTACTCATGTTATATTAACAATAAGCTGTTATATTATGAAGCAAATTATTTGAAGCCTAAATACCAAGTATTGTTCTCATTGAACTTTGGCGTTTTGAGATAAATGCAAATACGTGGCGCACTTGGGAAATCTGCTTTGTTAACGCAGCACCAGCGCGACGGACCTATGTTAACCCATTGCGAGATTTCAGGTGTGTATCTCAAATGCTACCGCATATCTTGGACTCTACTTATGGACTTCATAGTTTTTTATTTTATTTTTAAATTAACCACTAACTCTTGTTATGGAACTAGCGGCAGCATCATTGCCCTTACTTGTTAACCTCAGAAGAGCTTGGAGGTAAGAAAGAAGACACTCCGCAGCCCATAAATAATTTGGGGGATTATGTAAACTCGGGCAAATTGACTCCGGAATAAAGGATTTCCCAAAAGATTAGAACCGAGAGAAGCCAGAGCCCCCGAGCTATTTTTCCCTCATTCAAGAGGCCTTTGTAATTTTAAAACTCTCAAGCCTCAGAACATCAATTATTGAAGAAGGAGCTGCATTGAAAGGGCCAATTAAAACTCGCTGAATAAGATATGAGAAGAGTTTAACAAGCACAGATTCTTATAGTTTTCCCTTTCGTTTCACATATAGTAATCCTCCAAAAGATAACATACGAAACAATACCTTCAGAACTCATTTCCTAAGAGCCTTAATATTTTATTTCTAAGCTTTTCAACGTAATCATAACGTCCAATTTCTATAAGGTCATTCACTGCTGAAGAGTAAATCTTGATAATAAATTCACAAGGCATTTACGATAATAAAATGATATTGTTTGTCCCAAAATCTTATATTTTGCATATCATCTCGGTAATTAATAACGAGTTTTGGGTAAACCATCCGCAGATACTACAATAAATCATCAACGTATTGATGGCTACAATGAAGTAATTTTGTTACAATATGCAGTTTATTCACCTATAGAAATGAGAACGATTCTTAAATTACTAGAAAGATATTGCCGAAAGAATGTTCTAGTAGTCAACGAAAAGACGTCTAAGATGATCCACTATCATAAAGGGAACTCAACATCGCATGGGACATTTGTTTACAATTTGAAAGAAATGGAACAAGTTAAGAAATTTGTGTATTTAGGGATCCCCTTTACCGTGTTCACCATTTTCCTCGAGTAGTTTACAACAGGAGAATCCAAATTCAACAGTGCTGACAGTACAGTCCTTAAAATATTTGCGGAAACGAAATGTAGAGAAGTTAGGATGGAACTGTGAAACTTCTCCGTGGTCTTGGAAGATCCATGTTAGTGAAGGGGGGTTCCAGTTTGGGCTCTGAGATTTAATGGAGAAAGCAGAAGCTCATTTATACAAAAACCTGTTTCAACTAATAAAGTCTTTTAAAAGCCTCCCTTACCTGGATCCGCAATACATAGTCTATGGCTAATAGTTGGTACCTTGGGAATGTTATAATATTCACTTGCACACTATTTCTTATAGAACTCTCCATCAAACACCATTCGCTATTACTGACCAAATCAAGGAGATGCTTGTTAAACTGAATTTTTTCAATATTTGCCTAAACCAGGCAAGCCCTCAGATCTAGTTTAGCACCAATTATTGCTGACTACAGAGACAAACTATTGAATGATGATAATAGAAAAAACGCGACAAATTATATCAGTTTATACAAGAACATCAATATAACAGCAGGATCATCTATAGTCGACCTAGTGTCGAATGAGTTCGATTCTCACCTGGATAATAGGAATTTATTTAATGGCGATCTCATAAATCGTTAAGCTCTCATTGACTAGAAAAGGGACGTAACCTTTAGAAAAGCCATCCAAATTATTCTTACTAGTACAAAGTGGACACTAATAAATTACATAACATAACCTTCTCTTGTCAGTGACTAAGGGTGTTATGTCGTGGGCTAGTTACAAAATAAATTCCTATTGACGGAACCGAACACCCAACTCTAGGAGTACCAGACTTCCAAAGACCAATGTTTTAACTCATACAGCTAACCAGTTCTTCAAATATAGAAAAGAATAGAATATATATTTATTTGTTAAAGATTTATATCTTGTACAAATTAAATAAACAAATAACAATTCTGTCTTTTTAATAAATAATTAAATCCAAATTCTTGAGATCAACAATAATAAGGCCATAAAGGAAAACAAAAAAAATCAATATAGAGTTTATAGTAAATATAATACATAAAGATAACTAAAAGCATTCTGTAATTATATAACTTCGTCTTGATATAACATTGAACTGGAGTGTAATCCATCAACACTTATAGATTCCAGAGTATTGCATGCTGACGTGATGAAGCAGTAAATCCTGTGTAGTTTTTCGAGGCTATCGATACTAAGTATCTCTTCCATTTTATGTACATCACTGACTGCTGAGGAAAGTGTTTGTAAATATTTATTTCTATCTTCAATGAGCTTTTCACAGTAGAGAAGTACCCGCATATGTGACAGGCTATTAGGGATGAACAGATTACAAAAAAAGTCCGTCACGCAGGGGCTGCGTAAACTAAGCAGATTTCCCTCGTGAAGTTTAGTAATAAATAAATATACATACTGCTAACACAACACCGTAAATAAATACAAACGGAATTAAGAAATGTTTCATCCAATTTCAATAGCCTGCCGACAGGAAGCGTTAGGTTAGAAATGTAAACAAACGGGTCCCGCCTCACACCGGAAAGAAAAACCATTACTGAAATATAACACATTAATTTTATTGGGAACTATTTACTATATCTACTAGTGTAATTAATAATGAGTCAGAATAATTGTTATCTCAAATCAATAAAATTTTAGTAGTCCAAAACTTTAACATGGGGGGGGGGGGGGCAGTCACCAGTGCATATTTGCATGTATCTCATATAATAAAGGTCTCTTGAATACAATTTTTGGTATTTATACTTCCAATAATGTTGATTTATTATGTATCAGAGTATTGTTTACGTAACATGAGTAGAAGTGGCGGTTTGCTGAAAACTGAAAAATGCAAATATCTCGGTTAATATTCAAGATAGAGAATAAATGTATATAACAATATTTATAGTAAATTTAATTTGTAATAAGATTGATTCTGTATAATTTTTCGATCCGACGTATAGTAACGGAGATATTTCGAATTTTCGAAAATCCTCCCCTCTAAACCCCCCTTCCCACTGGTCCGATTTCAGCCGTTAACGAACTTGATCTTTCTTTTTTTATAAAACGCGTCAATATGAAGTTTGGTCAGGAGTAAACAAACTGTGCGACCGGTAGAGCGGTAACAGACAAATATATATATATATATATATATATATATATATATATATAGATATATATATATATATATATAACAGTTTTGAACGGGACCCTCATTTTCGTCATCTACTAGGTAGAATCGATGGACATTTGAAGAAAAATGTCGAAAATTCCGTCATGAGTACAACCTCAATAGCTGATTTCCCTTAAGGGAAATCTGCTAAAAGTGCAAGGTTCCTGAGCTTTGAACGAGAAAGTTTTGTTTCGTGATTGAAGTTTGGTGAATTCTGAACTTGATACTCTTAATTTGCTAACCGATCTTAGATTTTTTATGATTATCTGAAATGTCAGGTATTTCTCCGGGCTGGATATAGTTCTATAAATGGGGTTACTTTTGAAATTTGTAGCTCGGTGGATATCAATTGAAAGGTCGTGGTTTTTTAATTTTTCTAAAATTTCATTTTTGTATTTCCAAATATAATACTAGATCAATTTGTTTGAAAACAGGTAAGTAAGATACATGGCCTACTGGATCCTAAGCTGGAAATTCACTACGGGTTTTTGAACTGTTCAACACAACCACCACCTGATGAGGCCAGTTGAAAGACTAGAGAAATATTGTGAATAATCACATGACACCGATGGAGCTAAGCCGAGTCCTTGAACACATAAAAATACAATTTAAAATGTTAATTTTGAATTGCACTAAGTCCAACAAAAATAAAATTTACCTTGTCTAACTCATATCATATGGAATATATTAGACCGGCTATATGTTATTTCGGCTTACATTACCACTAAAACACATGGATTCACGCATCATGATTCAAATGAAAATAGAGGCTTCTAGACTCGTTTGATGAAAACAGCACGTAGTATATATACTTTGGATGACATCTGGCTTTTAGCAGATTTCCCCTAAGGGAAATCAGCTATTGAGGTTGTACTCATGACGGAATTTTCGAAATTTTTCTTCAAATGTCCATCGATCCTACCTAGTAGATGACGAAAATGAGGTCCGTTCAAAACTGTATATATATATATATATATATGTCTGTTACCGTTCTAGCGGTCCCAATTTTTGTTTGATCGTTACCAAACTCGATATTTAGTCGTTTTATGTAAAATGAAAGATCAAGGTCGTTAACCGCTGAAATCGGACCAGATGGAGGGGGGGGGTTTAGAGGGGAGGATTTTCGAAAATTCAAAATATCTCCGTTACTATACGTCGGATCAAACATTTGTACAGAATCAATCTTATTGGAAATTAAATTTACTATTGTATAAATATTGTTATATACATTTATTCTCTATCTTGAATATTAACCGAGATATTTGCATTTTTATTAAATCTGGGTGGCTAACGGACGGGTGACTTTCCCGCCAAAAGCTAGTTCGGCCGTTTCCTTAACTGATCGACTCTCGTGAAATTTCTCTATTGTAAAACTTCACGTGGGATATCTGCTTAGTTTACGCAGCTCCTGCGTGACGGGCTTTGCTACTTTCGAATGAAAAATATTCGTTTTGAGTTAAAAAAATAATATGGGTACAGCAAAAATTGTGGAATGTTTCATTTTCAACGGACATTGGTTATGGCTACTGAGGTTTTGGTTATGATTACCGTTTCACGGTCAGACAAATGACAAAGGATATAAAATGGCTTTGTACAGCGATGACATTTTCACAATAGCTCAAGCCAATTGCATTGTGCGTTGATATTTGCATATATCCCGCTGACATCCTCTCTGAGCAGATTTATGTTCATATATATGTATGCACAGGTGGAGTATTGGAATGGCAAAGCTCGTGCGCAGGGGCCTCTGGAAGTGGGTACTGAATATGTAGATATGCCACGGACGGGGTGTTTATTGTGCTACGCCTTGCACACTATACACAATACTCATCCTCCAATTGGGGTTAACTACATATTTTACGAAATTAATTATGAGTTATACTTCTACTTCCGTGTTGTTCTGTGGGACTATAAACAATTAAAAGTCCGTCAGGCAGGTTTTGTGTAAACTAAGCATATTTTCCAAATGGTTTTAAAACCGATAAATCTACATACTGGTAACAAACACAACACCGTCGTGAATATTAAGTGAATAACTAAAAGCGGTAATGTGAAATATTTCAGTTACAAAGACAATTAACATTTACTACAAAATTTAAACCACACCTACTCTACTAATTTCTCTACGTTTTTATTACAAATTATGTTATTAACTCGAATTTGTAATTTTAGCAGATTTCCCTTAAGAGAAATCAGCTATTGAGGTTGTACTCATGATGGAATTTTCGAAATTTTTCTTCAAAGGTCCATCGATCCTCCCTAGTAGATGACGAAAATGAGGTCCGTTCAAAACTGTATATACATATATATATATATATATATATATATATATATATATATATATATATATATATATATATATATATATGTCTGTTACCACTCTAGCGGTCGCAATTTTTGTTTGATCGTTACCAAACTCGACATTTAGTCGTTTTTTGTAAAAACAAAAGATCGAGTTCGTTAACGGTTGAAATCGAACCAGTGGGAGGGGGGGTTTAAAGGGAAGGATTTTTGAAAATTCGAAATATTTCCGTTACTATACGTCGGATCGAAAAATTATGTAGAATCAATCTTATTGCAAATTAAATTTACTATAAATAGTGTTATATACATTTATTCTGTATCTTGAATATTAACCGAGATATTTGCATTTTTCTGTTTTCAGCTTCTGGTCGGCTAAGTTGCGGGTCTAGTCGTGAGTTTCCGTAAAGAGCAAGTTCGGGCCGTTCCAGTAACTGTTCGGCTCTCTATTCTGAATTTTCTCTATTGTAAAACTTTACGTGGGAAATCTGCTTAGTTTACGCAGCCCCTGCGTGACGGGCTTTTTGGGAACAAGGCTGTACGGGTATAATACATTTTTAAACTTGTGCCTTAGACTTCCATCATCTTCAAGCCAGGATTTATCGCCAAAATTATAGTTTTAAATAGTTTTATTTTAAGGGTTCCTTAGTTTTATATATAGCTGTATTTTATACTATGCTTTAATAATTTTGAAAAAAAGTTTTCTTTATTTTAACATTTTAATTTAAGGAATTGAAAATAACTGATACTGAGCGACATCGCCTAATTGTGGAGCTCACCAAATAAATAAATAAAAAAAAAATCTTTCAGTCCCTTTTAATAACCTCCCAAAGGGAAGCGCCTGAATTCTAAACAAACAGGACATCCAGCGTCTGAGAGCGGAACAGATAGATAAAAATATTCTTCACTGGAAAGAGAAACAATTACTGAAATGTATCTGAATATAACATATTGATCTTATTGAAAACAATTTACTATATGTAATACTGTAATTTATAATGAATCAGAATAATTCTGATGATGGAGGATGAGTAATGTGTATAGTGTGCAGAATAATGTATAATGCATCAGAATAACTTTGACAACAGAAGAGATGAAGTTGTATTAGGAAGACTCCGAATTGGGCACATAAGACTTACGCATGGCTATCTTATGACAAAAGATCAACCCCCGATTTGTGAGAAGTGTAACACAGACCTGACTATCTACCACATATTAATGGAATGTCATAATTATTCAGATATTAGAAACAAATGCAATATTTCCAATAATATAGAAGTGGCCCTTGGAGATGACCCGAAAGAACTCGATAAATTGTTTAATTTTGTAAAAAACACGATTTTATACAAAGAAATTTAAAGTACATTTGTTTGTATCCTCGTTTATATTGTTAAAATGGCGATATGGATGAGGATACCAAAATGTGAATTATAAATATTACAGGGCGGTGATAACCTGGTAGTTTTTCGCCCTTAAACCATATACAACAACAACAACAACAACCATTTTGATCTCATTCACTCAAATTTTAGTAATACATGAACAAAAGAAGAGGGGGGGGGTCAACAGAACGTATTTGCATATATCCCACAAAGTAAAAGTTCAATGGATACAATATTTGTTATGTTACCTTGGAATGAAATGGTTCGTGATCTAACAGCAAAACGTTTAAATATGGAGTTTGGTAGCGATCAATCAAAATATATATGTACATATATAATTTTGAACGGACCACATTTTGGTAGGAACGATGAACATTTGAGGAATATTTTCGAATATCGCAATCGTATGAGTAGGTACAATTTCAATTGCTGATTTCCCTTAAAGGAAAAATATTTTTCAATTTATCATTCCAAGACTAGTTGTAACTGTCATTAGGCTGGGAATTTAGAAGGGAAGAAGAATCATATACTTCTCTATATATTATATTATAAGAATAGAAATATCTTTATATATATATATATATATATATATATATATAATTCTACTGCATGTGTGTGTGTATGTCACTGAACTCCTCCTAAACGGCTGAACCGAATTGAATGATTTTTTTTTATGCGCTTGGGTGACGCCCTGGATGGTTTAGATTCACAAATCAGCCCGGCAGATGAAGCAAGAGTGGGGGTTGTAAGGGAGGCCTAAAATTAAACAGCTTGATTAACCTTTTTACATAAAACGTTTAAATATGGAGTTTGGTAACAATAAAAAAAAATTTACGACCACTAGAGCATTAACAGACAAATATATATATATATATTATATATATATATATATATGATATATCACTATTATTTTGAACGGACCACGGACTCATTTTCTTTTACTCCTGGGTAGGATTTAATGGATATTTGAAAGTAATTTTATTCGAAATATCCCGTCATTGAGTATGAATCAATAGTTTATTTTTCCTTAAGGGAAATCTACTTATTTAAAGTAAAGTCCGTTTCCACGCAGGGGTTTTGCGTTATTAAACTAAGCAGAATTTCCCCTGTGAAGTTTTAAAAATAGTGAAATCTGCATACTGAATAACACAATACCACTGTGATTATGATATATGAGAAATCATTCAGCTAATTAAAATAAAATATTCCCAACTGAAATAAGTCCCTTCTGAATTGTAAGAACTAATTAGATATTATATTACTCTAGATTTTTAGTAGTCCAAGAACTAAAAAAGGGGGGGGGGCGAATAAACAGAACGTATTTTGCATAAAATCTCACAAAGTAAAGGAAGGGTAAGGTAAGGTTAGAAAAAGAAGCTTCTCGCCTAAGCCTGAGAACAGACGAATGATGTGCCGACGTAATCCGAAGTGTATACAAGACCCACGAGACTTCATATAAATCGCAAATAAGCTCGTTTACATATTCAAGAATAGAGAATAATAAGTATATAATACAGTATTTAATACTAAATTTAATTTGCAATCATTAGTTATGTTCTATACAATTGTCTCGATCCGATTGCATAGAACGGCCTGAGATATTTTGAATTTTCGATAATCTTCCCCTCTAACACCCCCTCTTCCTGCTGGTCCGATTTCAGCCATTAACTAACATTGATCTGTCGTTTTTGCATAACACGGTGTAAATACTGAGTTTCGTAACGATCAAACAAAAATTGCGACCGCTAGAGCGTTAACAGACCAAATATCTATATATATTATATATAATAATATATAATATCTATATTATATATATATACTATATATATATATATAAAATTTTGAACGAACCTCATTTACCGTCATCATCCTGGGTAGGATCGATGGACATTAGAAAAAAATTTATTCGAAAAAATCGAGTCATGAAGTAGCGACCTCAAGGGCCTTAATGAGGAAACATCTAGCTAAAAATACCTCAATAAAAATATAATAAGAGCATATAAATCCGCTAACAAGGAGACAAAATTAAAAGTCGCCCGCAGGGGCTGCTAAACTAAGCCAAGATTTCCCCACGTTAAGTTTACAATAGAGAAATCTCCTAGTAATAACCAGTTCTCACGTAGGACGAATAGTTTAGTGAAACGCCACGACTAGAGCTATGCGCTCGGGAAACTCCCTGACATAGCCGAACACACTCACAATACAAATCCAAATAAGACTCGGTTAATATTAAAGATAACGGGAATAAATGTAGTATAGAACAATATTTATAGAAATTTTATTGCAATAAGATTGGTTATATACAATTATTTTGATCCGACGTATGGTAACGGAGATTTTGCATTTTCGAAAATCCCCGCCCTCTAAACCGCCCCTCCCACTGGTACGATTTCATCCATTAACGAACTTGATCTTCCTTTTTACATAAAACCGATTAAATTCCGAGTTTTGTAACGATCAAACAAAAATTGCGACCGCTAAGAGCGTTAACAGACACATATATATATCTATAAATATATATATATATATATAAAATATATATATAGATTATGATATATAAATATATATATATATATATATAGATATTATATATATATAAATAATTTTGAACGGACCTCATTTTCGTCATCTCCTGGGTAGAAACAGATGACAATTGAAGTAAATTTCTCGAACATGCGTCATGAGTACGACTCAATAGCTGATTTCCCGTAAGGAAATCTGAGCTAATATATATTACATATAATACTTGTTTAAACAACATAGCATTAAGGAAACTAAAATAAAATAAATAAATAAACCAGTACCCTAACATTTTAAATAGCACGTGTCAACAAAAATAATTCTCTTAGAATACTGCCGCACCTCGCTGACACCCTGCATAGTGAGCACAGTGGTTGGGAATAACAAAATTATTTCTGTTTCCACTCCTAAATGTAAGTTGTCTCTGTTAGTGTAGTTTGATGGAACAAAACTTTCTTTTTCCTTCGGTTAAATTCAGATGTCGTGCATGTTGTGCGTTGTGCTACCGCTGTCAATCTTGGACGCCGTTACTAAACTTTTACATGCACTGCGTGACTAATTTGCTGTTCCACGAACGTCTCTTCACGAAAATGTATTTGTAGATGGTCTTTCTGGAATTAGAAAATTATGGTCAAAATAGTAGAAAAAGACTTTTATAACAAAACCTTTTTAGTTTATATCCTCTGAAACATTATGATAATCTTATATGTACAGGGTCTTTTTAGCCCACTCGAAAAGTAATTGATATTTTTGATGTATACTTTAAAAACCATTTGATATTTCTGTTGGTAAATTGTCAACTAAAAAAATAAACATTCACGCAGATGCTGAGTAAACAAAAAGCAAATTTCACATGACCTGGATGTTGTCAACTCAAAATCGATTTTCTATTTGCCTACGATAGAAGACTATGTAAGCACTACTTTATGTTTATCTTCGACTTACGATAAAGTGACGGGGGTTAAGTGAAGATAAAAAACCAAATATACAAGTTAGTTGCTCATTATTAAAATTGAAGGATAGGTATATGGAACAAAAAAGTCCGTCACGCAAGGGCTGCGTTAACTAAGCAGGTCTCCCACTGGCGTCGCTTATCTCAAACCTTAAAGGTTCAATGAGAACAATATATTGTATTTAGGTTTGAAATAAAGTACTTCATAACTTAACAGCCTATTGTTAAGATAAAAGTCCGTCACGCAGGGGCTGCGTAAACTAAGCAGATTTCCCACGTGAAGTTATACAATAGAGAAATCTGCCTAATAACAACTGTAGTAGTAAGTAGTAGTACCTCTAAACCTAAAACATTATTTAGGGCGGAGTAACCCAGTAGTTTCTAGCCCCAAAAAACAGTTAACCTAACCTCTAAACCTATTCACGAGGGACGAATAGTTATGGAAATGGCCACCAGAGCTCTCGGCGGAAAGTCCGAACATAGCCTACTGGCCACCACACGCAGAAATACAAATGCAAATATCTCGGTTAATATTCAAGATACAGAATAAATGTATATAACATTATTTATAGTAAATTTAATTTTGCAATAAGATTGGTTCTATACAATTTTTACGATCCGATGTATAATAACGGAGATATTTCGAATTTTTTAAAAGTCCCCCCCTCTAAACCCACCCTCCCACTGATCCGATTCCAGCCGTTAACGAACTTGATCTTCCTTTTTACATAAAACGATTAAATACCGAGTTTGGTGACGATTAAACAAAAATTGCGACCGCTAGAGTGTTAACAGACAAATATATATATATATATATATATATATATATATATATATATATATATATATATAGTTTTTAACGGACCTCATTTTCGACATCTCCGCATAATAACGGAGTTATTAAGGATTTTCAAAAGTCCTCCCCTGTAAACCAGATCTTACTTTTTGCATAAAACTATTAAATATCGAGTTTGGTAACCGTTTAACAAAAATTCCAACCGCTTGAGTGGTAACAGACATATATATATATATATATATATATATATATATATATATATATAAAATTTTGAACGGACCTCGTTTTCGTCATCTAGTAGGTAGGAGCGATGGTCATTTGAAGAAATTTTTGCGAAAATCGCGTCATGAGTACAACCTCAATAGCTGATTTCCCTTAAGGGAAATCTGCTAAAATGAGTCGGAGTGAGGGTTTACTGAAGGCCGAATACTAATAAATCAAAATATCTCGGTTAATAATCATATAGTGAAAAAACGTAAATAATATTTATACAACATTACATTTGAAATGAGATTGGTTCTATACAATTTTTCTGTTCGACGCATAATAATGGAGATATTTCGAATTTTGGAAATTCGCCTCCTCTAAATCCCCCTCGATTTCCTCCTCGGTTCGTTTTCAGCCATTAATGAACTCAACCTATGTAATATGTAAATACATACATACATATATATATATATATATATATATATATATATATATATATATATATATATATATATATATAGAAAAAAAATAAACTTAACTTGTTCTTTTATTTTTTAAAATCTGTAACAAGAAATTATTAGTTGCATTATTAACAGATTTCTCTTAAGGGAAATCAGCTATTGAGGTCGTACTCATGACGCGAGTTTCGAAAAATTTCCTCAAATGTCCATCGATCCTACCCAGGAGATGACGAAAATGAGGTCCGTTCAAAATTATATATATTTGTCTGTTAACGCTCTAGCGGTCGCAATTTTTGTTTGATCGTTACCAAACTCGGAATTTAATCGTTTTATGTAAAAAGGAAGATCAAGTTCGTTATTGGCTGAAATCGAACCAGTGGGAGTTTAGAGGGGGGATTTTTGAAAATTCACAATATCTCTGTTATTATGCGTCGGATCGAAAAATCGTATAAAATCAATCTTATTGCAAATTAAATTTACTATAAATATTATTTTATACATTTATTCTTTATCTTGAATATTAACCGAGATATTTGCATTTGTATTCTGTGTGCCGTCGGCAGAAGTTGTCTATGTTAGGGAATTTCCGCCGAGAGCTCTGGCGGCCGTTTCCATAACTATTCGTCCCTCTTGAATAGGTTTAGAGATACCTTACTACTACAGGTGTTATTGGGCAGATTTATCTACTGGAAAACGTCACGTGGGAAATCTGCTTAGTTTACGCAGCCCCTGCGTGACGGACTTTTTATTTCAGGCTTGGATTTTCATTGCTTGCCTAATTGTCGTGAGAACAATGCCGAGTTGACGAATGTTATTGCTATGTCTTTGCGGGAGTTGAGTAGTAGTGGGGGAGGGAGGTGCGCTTTCTTTCTGCCCTTTCACATCAGCTACTCGAGCGGAGTTTACTTTTCTCATACTCCCGCGGGATGAGACAAGTTTTCCAATCCGATTCTCTTCCAGTGATCGGGACGATTTCCCGTCATCGGAGCACGACTGTAGGATCATAATACTTCCTCCCAAAGCTCCAAAGCAATAAATAGTTCACACTACTCTCACTCCCAAACGAACGTGTGAATCAGTGTCCGAATCTTTGGATTTTTATTTTCCTCGTTTTCAAAATAAATGTAGGCTATGGGGGACAGGCTATGACCGTGATTAAAAAATAATTATTTATAAATTTCTTATTGTTTCTCGCATCCTATTAAAATGGTCTGTCCTTTGCCACAAAGGTGTGCCTTAAAATCAAATATAGGTTCAAAATAACAGTAAATATACAAATGAAGCAAATAAAATGAATGACCACCAATCATTACTCAAAATCCATAAATAACTATCACCCCTTTATTACTTAATTAAATGGGAAACATTAGAATTTCCTTAAGGAAAATCAGCTGTCGTGGTGTCCCTCAGGAAATGGTTTTCAACTATATGTTCAAATATCCATTGATCCTAAAAATGGAATGACAGAAATTAGGTACATCAAACTTATATATATATATATATATATATATATATATATATATATATATATATATATATATATATATATTAGTACGTGAGGCGTAGAGCCAATTCTTTTGATGTCAAACGTACAAAAAACTGGGATGTGGAGGAAAAGACGGTCAAATAATAAACACAGAACGCCATAAGTCACTTAAAATTGGATTTTGGAATGTTCACGGTTATTTCAATTTTTTTAATTTGGTTAAAGAAGATATCAATTCCTTATTGAACTTGGATATCATTTGTCTATGTGAAACTTAGGTCTCTTCTGAAATTATAAAAGTCCGTCACGCAGGGGCTGCGTAAACTAAGGAGATTTCCCGCTTGAAGTTTAGTAATAGATAAATCTACACACTGGCAACACAACACCACCCTGAATAAATACAAACGGACATAAGAAATGTTTCATCCAATTTCAATAGCCTACCGAAAGGAAGCGTTAGGTTAGAAATGTAAACAAACGGGACTGCCCGCCTCACACCGGAAAGAAAAACTATTACTGAAATATATCAGAATATAACATATTAATTTTATTGAAAACTATTTACTATATCTAGTACTGTAATTAATAATGAGTCAGAATAATTGTTATCTCAATCAATCAAATTTTAGTAGTCCAAAACCTTAAGACGGGGGGGGGGGGTCACCAGAACATATTTGCGTGTATCTCGTATAATAAAGGTCTCTTGAATACAATTTTTGGTATTTAAAATTCGAATAATGTGATTTATTATGTAGCAGAGTATTGTTTATGTAACATGAGTAGAAGTGGCGGTTTGCTAATAGCTGAAAACTGAAAAATGCAAATATCTCGGTTAATATTCAAGATATTGAATAAACGTATATAACAATATTAATAGTAAATTTAATTTGTAATAAGATTGGTTTTATACAATTTTTCGATCCGACCTATTGTAACGGAGATATTTCTTTTACATTACTTTTTGCAAATAGAATCTTGTTACTGATTTAGAGTTATTGGTTTCCAAAGATTATTTGTTATGCATTAAATTCGAGTTCAATGAAAAAATGATAGTTATTGGTAATGCTTATTGTAAACCTAACAGTGAAAATGACTACCTCATTGATCTTGTTGTTGAGGATATTAGCAAAATAGCTGATGTTAATGAGAACTGTAGCTACATCATTGGAGGAGATTGGAATATTAATTTATTTATTTGAGATGGCACTACAATGGCGATTCATCTTTTGACATATTTGAATATAATTTTACAAAATTAGATAAATATTAAAAATATTACGCAGCTAAATGTAACAAATGTACAAAATAAATAGAGCCTTGCCGTTACAATGTCGATTTTTAACATGCTAAAATATAATTTGACAAGGTTAAATAAATATTAAAATTTTTACACAGCTAACATTTAAAAATGGACAAAACTAAATATAAATTGTTACTATATTTACAACAAAAGGAAAAAAAAAACAAAATAAAAATAAAAAAAACAAAAAGAAAAACTATAAATAGTTAAACTGGAAGAAGGCAAAACTTATATTCCACAGTGCTCGCTATGTATAACCTTCATAGTTATAGATAATAGCTTTTACATTATTTCCTAAATACTTAAAAACATTATCTATAAATTGGCTACTGTCGGCCAGTAGTTAGCATACATTTGTGGGCCATGGGTACGTTTTCATTTGTGTGCAGTCAGTTAGTACGTGTTTTACAGTCAGCGTTCTGTTGCAGTAGCGACATATAGGTTCATCTTCCCTGCTCATTAGATATGAATGTGTTAGTCTAGAGTGTCCTTGGAATAGTCGTATTGGTTTATTAAACTCCCAAGATAATGAGTTATTTTGATCTTCAGTATTAATGGGAGAGAGTGAGGTTTTAGATAAAGTGGTGAAAAAGAGAGGAGAGAGGCTGGTGGATTTGATGGAAGCAGAAGGGATAATATTGTGCTATGGACGAGCCTTGAATGATGTGGCATGGCAACTATACATACTTGGGTTTGAATGGAAAGAGTGCTGTTGATCTGGTTTGGCTATCTCCGCTCATACTCAAAGATATTGCTAATTTTGAAATACTTGCAACAACTGAATATTCAGACCACAATTTATGTCTAATTACTCTTTTTAATGAAAATGTAATGAACCCATTAGTAATAAACCTGAAATAATATGTAACTTCCCTTAATATTTTTAAAGCATTATTAATATCTTCTTCAATTCAACTCCAAGTATTCAATGATGCTAGCTCAGCTAACGACCATTTCATGGATACCCTGCCAACCTTAGCAAAGGAGGCTGGTTTAATCTCAAACAAAACATTAAATAAATCTTCTAACAATAAACCATGGTTTGGCATGCAATTAATTAAGGCTAGAAAAGAATTAAAAAAATTACAAGGGCGTTGCTCTAAAAATGGCTATGATAATAAATCTGTTTCACGGCAGTGTTTGTTGGTACATTTATTATGTTCATTGTTAGATATTTATCTAGTGTTTTATTTATTGATGTTAATATGATTAATGACCCTGTTGCAACGTGTAGAGTTTTTATTAATGTTATTGTTTTTCATGTGTAGCTCTGAAGATGGAGACATTAGTCTTCGAAAGCGCTTAGCGCTGAAATAAACCAATTGTGAAGAATTGGACGTTTTTTCTCTCTCCAAATAAATCTGTTTCAATGTTTATGGACTCTAAATAAAATTACAAAAACCTCTTAAAGAAATCCAAAGAAGAATGTTTTCATAAGATTAGAGAAAAGTCCGGCATGCAGGGGCTGCGTAAACTAAGCAGATTTCCCACGTGAAGTTATACAATATAGAAATCTCCATACGAGAGCCGAACAGTTACGGCAAATGGCCGAACTAGCTTTTGGCGGGAAATTCAGTCATCCGTTATCGGCCCACAATTAATAAACATGCAAATATCTCGGTTAGTATTGAAGATAGAGAATAAATGTATAAAACAGTATTTATAGTAAATTTAATTTACAATAAGATTGGTTTTATACAATTTTTTGATCCGACGTATGGATATATTACAAATTTTTGAAAATCCCCCTCTAAAACCCCCCTCCCACTGGACCGATTTCAGCCATGAACTTGATCTGTCGTTTTGCATAAAACGTTTAAATATCGAGTTTGGTAACGATCAAACTAAAATTGCGACCGCTAGAGCGTTAACAGACAAATATATATATATATATATATATATCCTACCCCGGAGATGTCGAAAATGAGGTCCGTTCAAAACTATATATAGATATATATATATATATATATATATATATATATAGTTTTGAACGGACCTCATTTTTGTCATCTCCTGGGTAGGATCGATGGACATTTGAAGAAATGTTTCGAAAATCGCGTCATGAGTACGACCTCATATAGCTGATCTCCCTTAAGGGAAATCTGCTAAAACTTGAGGAACGTTGAAAACCTTTGGGATTTCTTGTCTGTCATTAGGAAATACCAATCTAAACCTGATGTGAGCAATGCAATTTCTAGTGAGGAATGGCATGAATTTTATAAACAAATCTTAGTCCCTAAATACGGAAATGAGTTGGTGTACTTCCCTCATGTAGTTCCTCAATTAGACAAAGCAATAACAAAACCTCAACTGGAGGCACTAATAAAAGGGTCGAAGAATAAAAAAACAGCAGGAGTCGACAGTCTCCATTATTTGCAGTCCAAATAAATAATTACTTTAGGACATATTTTATTCAAAAATATTTGTTTAATTCTATATATATTGTAACATTATTATTTATTCGTACAGAAGACCAATTACATAATATATTCTTATACACAGTTAATTGTTTAAAAATTAGAAAATGTATTATATAGTTTGTAATTCCTCATTTTGCTATATTAAAATATAAGTACATATATTCCGTTGTCTAAAATATTTAAATTATTTTGGTTTCGCTTCGTTCTAATTTTTGTTTCTGAGTTGGATACTGTAAGGTTATTTAATTCCTATGTTGTTTTTCTTTGTTGTTGTTTATTGGTCTTTTATTTTATCCTTATTTGTTTTGTAAAACAATTAATTTTACTTTATTCTTGATTTATATCTTATTTTATTGCTAATATTTCTGTATTATTTCTAATGTGTTTTGTTTGTACCCCAAGTAATTGGATCATATTTTGTAATGCATTATGTAACCGACACCCCATCAGTATGGGTTTATCCTGTAAACTGATGTATTATAAATAAATTATATATACCCGTATATATATATATATATATATATATATATATATATATACATGGTTGTACGAAATTTTTTTTAAAACAAAAGTTACTTTTAATAAGACAAATAACAACTTGTGTTATGTGCACGTTTGCCTAAAAACAAATAGGAAATGAAATATCGCGAATTTTTATTTCTGATCTCCCTTATAAACCCCACTCCCATTCAAATTAAAATTTTTAACATAGATTATAATCATGATAGAATTAATGCTAATTCACATATCGAGTTTTGTCAAGTTCGGATCATTAGTTAGTGCCCAATAAAATTGTTGGCTCCGCTTTAATTTTTAGAGAATATCTCATTTATATTTCGGTATACGACAAAAGTGTGTATATAAAAAGTTATTCTAAATATCAAAGTAAACAACTTTTGTCATGTGCATATCTGTGGAAAAAGCAATACGAAAGGAAATATCGCTATTTTTAATTTCAGGCCTCCCTTATTACCCCCACTCCTGCCCGTTTCAGCCGTCAGTAAATTCCTACTCATACTCCTCTCTCAACAAGCAATGTAATATTTACATTTTATTTATTGGTCTTTTGTAAAAGTAGTAATGCGATTTTCATTTGTAGTAAGTACATGAGTTGCTAAACATCGTGTTTATCTTAAATTCGAGAATTCCAAATATCTCCGTTACCATACGTCAGATCGATACATAGTATATAACCAATGTTATTGCAAATTTAATTTATTATAAATATGGTTATATACATTTATTCTCTATCTCATATATTAACCGAGATATTTGCATTTTTATTAAGTGTGGGTATAACGGATGTGATGAGATCGACTGTTGTCGGTTCTGTTCGTTGCCTCCGAAAGCTAGTTCGGCCGTTTCCGTAATAGTTCGAATCTCGTACGGAGATTTCTCCATTGTACAACTTCACGTAGGAAATCTGCTTAGTTTACGCAGCTCCTCCGTGACGGACTTTTAGCAGATTTCCCAGTGTGTGTGTGTGTGTATATATATATATATATATATATATATATATATATATATATATATATATATATCGAATATCGATATAAGATTGAATTCGTTAACGGTTGAAATCGGGCCAGGAGGAGGGGGAGTTTAGAAGGGGAGGATTTTCGAAAACTCAAAATACCTCCGTTTCCATACGTCGGATCAAAAAATTGTATTAAACAAATCGTTTTGGAAATTAAATGTACTATAATTATTGTTATATACATTTATGCTCTATCTTGAATATTAACCGAGATATTTTCATTTTTCAGTTTTCAGCCTTCAGCAAACCACCACTTCTACTCATATTACATAAACAATACTCTGCTACATAATAATTCACATTATTCGAAGCTTAAATACCAAAAATTGTATTCAAGAAATCTTTATTATATGGGAGACATGAAAATATGTCCTGGTAATCCCTCCCCCTCCCCCCGTCTTAAGGTTTTGGACTACTAGAATTTGATTAATTGAGATAACAATTATTCTGACACATTATTAATTACAGTAGTACTAGATATAGTAAATAGTTCTCAATAAAATTAATGTTATTTTCTGATATATTTCAGTATTTTTTTTCCTTTCCTATGTGATGCTGGCAGACCTGTTTGTTTACATTTATAACGCTTCCTGTCGGCAGGTTATTGAAATTGGCTGAAACATTTCTTATTTCCGTTTGTATTTATTCACTGTGATGTTGTGTTAGCAGTATGTAGATCTATCTATTACTAAACTTCACGCGGGAAATCTGCTAAGTTTACGCAGCCCCTGCGTGACGGACTTTCATTTAAATCTCGAACGTGCTGTAAGTGCCGAGTTCATATGAGAACCAGCTGTTAGATTACAATGATTAATACTCGGAGAATTTACTCCCAGGCTGTTTATGAACACTCAATCAGTTTAATTTTTCCTCCTCTCCACTAAAATTAATAGGAAAATTAATTACTAAAGAATAAACTAGCTTGAAGTAGGAAGCGTGTTGGACTCCTCAAGTTCAAAGTGATTGGCTGAAAGTGATTACAAGAACTTTGTGCAGCTTCCTCAGCAAGACGGAACTTCAGCTTGAGGCTTAGAGGTTTCGGAGCTATTGACTGGCGAGTTTAATTTAATACAAGGCTTTAATATAAATTAACTAACCTGCCCCTTCAAAGTAAACTTAATTAGATTACATGTAGAGGTTTATTAGTTAGTCGTTGGTCACTAGTGTATGATCTAAACACCTTTAGCACTTTTCATATCAAACGTTAATGCATAGCTAATTCTCCAGCTCTTCGGGAAAGACTTCATTCACCTTGTGAACAAAGACATTCGTAATTTATTGTTTGATTTTTTAAAGTTTTGACTGCTATACAAAAAATAAAAAGTCCGTCACGCAGGGACTGCGTCAACTAAGCAGATTTCCCACGTGCGCCATATATTTGCATTTATCTCAAAACTTAAAAGTTCAATGAGAACAATATTTGGTATTTAAGTTTCAAATAAAGTGCTTCATAACATAATAGAATATTGAAAATATGAGATGAGTAGGAGTGGGGCTTTACTGAAGACCGAAAACTAAAAAAATATCTCAGTAAATAATCAAGATAGGAAAAAAAATGAACAACATTTATAGAACATTACATTTGCAATAAGATTGGTTCTATACAATATTTCCATACGACGCATAATAACGGAGATATTAAGAATTTTCGAAATTCTCCCCCTTTAAACCCCCCTCCTCCTGGCCCGATTTCAGCCATTAACGAACTTGATCTTTTCTTTTACATAAAACAAAAATATCAGACAAAATTGTATATATATATATATATAATTTTGGAACGGACCTCATTTTCGTCATCTCCTGGGTAGGATCGATGGAGATTTGAAGAAATTTTTCGAAAATCGTGTCATGAGTACGACCGCAATAGATGATTTCCCTTACGGAAAATCTGCTAAAATAAAAGCACGACATTTATGCTCACGTCAGAGCAATTCTATGTGGTCAGCGAACAGCGTAAACTTTCTATTTCTGTGTAAATAACTATGAGTAGAAACAGTGTTTTATGAAGACTGGAAATAAGAAAGTACAAATACCTCGCTTAATATTTGTGTTAGGGCGTGCGGTTAGCCTTTGTGTTAATAATAAGAAAGCATTAGACTGAAATAAAATTAATAAAAGAGATAATTTCCTCCCCTTGATTATACCGAAGTATTTACTATTTTCTTGGAAAGATGAGGGTGAAATAATACAAGCCACTATTTTAGTTCTCCAAAGAATCAAAATATATTGAATGAGTGATAGCATATACACAAACTTTATAGTAATGATCCTTCTGAAAGGTTAGAACAAAATGATACTAATTTGAAACAATTTAAACCTGATAAAATATAAACCTAGGTACTAGCCTTAAAACTAATGAAACAAACATTAACACTCATTGATAAATATGTGATGAAAACAAAGAAACTTTTACTTTATGAAAAATGGTTGTATAACATAGACAGAACACAAAGGCTACCCTTTGTTGTGTTTGTAAACTTTTAGCGGCAAGCCAATACTATATATACACTAGAAAATGATTGGAAATGTCCTATATCATGAGTACTCATTTGATTGTTCACGTCGATAATGCTAGCATTGTAGTAAAGAATGAGGTACCTTCGAGAAAAATATATTATTATAAATTACGAAAAAATGAATAGAATAACAATTGAGTCCGATTTCAGTCTATAAACAAATACGAATTTTAGTTTGAGTCTCTCTTCAGTTGGAAATACGAAGTTGAAATACCGAATATAATACAGATAAAATAAACATTCTCGAGAACGTAAAATCTTGATTGATGACGTCATTACAGAACAGCTTTGCAAGTACCTAGTATATTGATCTGCTATGTTTTCTATTCCTTAAATATTAATTACTATTTCTCCCAAATTGCATGGACGGCAGAGAAACCAATTGATCCTGATTAACGGAGATATTAGTATTTTTTTAATTTCAACCTTCAGTAAGCCCCGAATTGTAATCATTGCACGTTAACAATATGCCAATATATCTACAAATCTATTAATTATTCCAAGCTTAAATATCTAATGTTTTCAATGGACCTTAGCTAAGAGTGATACATGCATCTACATTGTGTGATGACGCCGTAAACTAAAATTTTACTTTCATGACTAAACTGTTTCATGATCTTTGCCGTACCCCATCATTAAACTTCACACTCACACACAATATCATTTTGTTAGTGGCTGAAATCGTTAAACATTTAATTTTCTAAAATTATTCTTGAATATTTTTCAATATATTTTTTCTTATCTGGAATAGTTAGCGTATAATTATTTGTTTGTTTTCATAGTGAACCTCCACTGTATTTGTTTTTTTGGCGAACGCGCACATGTCAAATGATGTTTAATTTGATATTTAGAGTGACTTTTGTTATATACATCTTTATCGTAATTTATAAAGCAAGCAATTTGCTTAGACAGGTAATATGTAAAAATATTGTAAAAAGTAAAGTCCAAAAAATAATACCATCATCATTATAAAATGGATGCTGAGATGAGATGGCTAGCTAGTGGAAAATGTACACAGTTTAACAAGTAGACTGCGGAGATTTTCAACAACATTTTTCAGTGGGGTGGAAACTTTTTTTTGTTAATTAGTTTTGTTTTACTTTACTTTAACTGTATATTATAAATTGTATCATCTTTTAATTGTTTTCCGAGAAAAAACCGCTGAACGACACGTTGTCGTCAACCGCACCGGGAAAGCACCATACTCCCTAGCCGTAGTCTAATAATGTAATTCACTAGTGTAAACATTATTTTTATGATTCTTTATTTATTTTTATGATAACTGATTAATTATTTAAATTTAACGAGTGCATAGAAGGTATTATTGTATTTTTCAAGTTAGAAAGAAAAAGCTCCATCAAAACGCATTTCAACCTTTTTTTGCTACCTGAAGTGAAAGTTCTTGAAATAAAATAACGAGGCTAATAAACCCACTAACAATAGCTAACTCATTTTTTCCATTATATGGTTTGAGTAAAAAAAAAAAAATTATAAATTCTTTTTAAAAATAATTTTATAACGCTTTTAGTTATTATATGTGTACTTTTAGAAAACCGTAAAATTAAACAATAAAGACATTGTTCACAATCACTGATTGATGGATTATTATTCAGTAATTTATAATTGTTTTTTTTATTTATAGTTCGTAAAATAAAAAACAATTTGGAATTATAAATTTGGGTTCGAAATAATATTTTTTCCAACAAAATAGGCTTGTTTTAATTCATTTAGCTACTTTTTAAATAGATATTTATCATTAGCAATTATTATTAACGATAATTTAAAAAAAATAATCATTCAAACTTACCTTTTTGTAAAATAGTCGAAAATAATTAAAAAAAACAAAACAGGGAATCTTGCAGCGAAGAAGCAATTCTTTCACTGGGCTAGAGTCAAATATGAAATAGTTTGGGAAAGACTGGAGCAATCCCCGCCCATTTAACTTTGTCTTATGGCCTGACGACAACTTGTCGGTGCCCACCCATGGGATCGACTCAAAAAACCGACAACGTTCGTCAGCCTCAGTCAAAGTGTTAAGCAGCCCCTGCGTGACGGACTTCGTACAAAGGCTTCTTATTATGAGAGAAATATTGTAGTTTATAGATGAGGACATCAGTGTGCCTTCCAGCTTGTGAGAAACCCGATTGGTGCTTGATATTCAAAAGGTTTTTGGTGTCATCTAGCACTGAAGATGAAGCTGCATCTCTGAAAGTGCACTTTGTCTTGATAAACGCATTGTAGACGAAATCAGACCTATTTTGTACATCCAGATTGTGTCATTAAGAGATTACAACGAAGACAAACATCAAATAATTATCGGAATAATTTTGATTTCTCCATTAGTTACTCCCCCAAATGACGCCTCAAGAGGTGAAAATATAAATAACGGGTTATATACAAGGACTAAATTTTTACATGGCTATGTCAATCTGATCTGTGATCCACAAATTGGTATAGATAATGAGAAGGTTCTTCATATGTGAATGGTTAATTGTTGTATATTACCCCTCAGTGTTTTATTTCCTCATAATGGAGTGTCATATGGCAGCAAAACTAGTTGAGAAATGAAAATGATTTTAATAATCATTTTAAGTTTTTCTTTTTTGGTGGCCTTCCGTCATACGATTGGTTAAGTGAATGTTGTTCTTAATTTCAAAACAAAAAAATTATTACTTACCTAAGAAGCCTCGTTTTGGAGTATAAAAGAGATCGGAGAATCATCTCTAGTAATAAATAAATATCTCTATGCTGGAATCCTTAAGACGCATAAAATTGCTTCAGAGAAAGGGGGGGGGTCGAGAAAAATATATGTTACATCCTACCCCTCCTCCAAGGGATGGCCGCTAAGGAAAATACTTTCGGTTTCTGAAAACAACAACGCCAGTCCTACATCTAGGAACAGAAAATGATACTATTTTTTTTTTTGTTACAAACAATTAAAAAAAAATTAACTACATCAATTCAAAAGTTAAATCATGTAATATGTAATAATTTCAATTACTTAAGTACATTTCATACACACCTTCAGTATATCGAAGCAATTCTCATTCACTCACGTGTGCGTGTGTAGTGTGTGTGTGTGCGTCCGTGTTTATATGTATGATAAAGCAAGTGAGAGCATATGACTGTAAATATTTTAGATATTAGAAAATTTAATCTTCATTTTATTCATACTAATTTTTATTTATTTGATTTTAGTCTTGTTTTTAACCATTGAAAGTATGTATACAATTTTTTACGTTATTTTATTAGTCTTTATAGTTTTTAATTATCTAGTTTCCTTACAAGTTTTTTTTTTTGAATTTAATGTTTTGTTTTTGTTTATTTGTTTTTTTTTTTTTGTCTCTTTGGTTACATTTTGTTATTTGTCTGCGTTCTGTTATTTAGTTAAGTTTTGTTATTTGTCTGCGTTCTGTTATTTAGTTGCATTTTGTTATTTGTTCTTAGTTTGTATTGTTTAATCTTTTCTTGTTACTATTTTCAGTTTTGCATTTTGTTTATATACATTGTTATTTTATTTTTTTTTTTTTTGATGAGCAATATCGCCCGCTGCGTACGCTCCAAAATAAATAAATAAATCATTCATACACTTAAAAAGTATTGCTTGTACTGAACTGACAATAAAATCGCTGTTATACATTCAAAAAAAGTCCGTCACGCAGGCGCTGCGTAAACTAAGACGATTTTCCTCGTGAAGATAAGTAATAGATAAATATACAACCTGGTAACACAACACCACCATGAATAAATACAAACGGAAATAAGAAATGTTTCATCCAATTTCAATAAACTGCCGACAGGGAGCGTTAGGTTAGAAAAGTAAACAAACGGGTCTGCACGCCTCACACCGGAAAGAAAAACAATTACTGAAATATATCAGAATATAACATATTAATTTTATTGAGAACTATTTACTATATCTAGTACTGTCCTGGATAACTTATTAATGAGTCAGAATAATTTTTATCTCAATCAATCCAATTTTAGAAGTCCCAAACCGTAAGCGGGGGGGGGGGGTCACCAGAACATTTTTGAATGTATCTCGTATAATAAAGGTCTCTTCAATACAATTTTTGGTATTTAAACTTCGAATAATGTAATTTATTATGTAGCAGAGTATTGTTTACGTAACATGAGTAGAAGTGCCGGTTTGCTGATGGCTGAAAACAAAAAATGCAAATATCTCGGTTAATATACAAGATATTGAATAAACGTATATAACAATGTGTATAGTAGATTTAATTTGCAATATGATTGATTTTATAGAAGTTTTCGATCCGACCTATGGTAACGGAGATATTTCGAATTGTCGAAAATGCTCCCCGCGAAACCCCCCCTCCCCCTGGACCGATTTCAGCCGTTAACAAACTTGATCTTTCTTTTTACATAAAAAAAATATCAGACAAAAATGTATATATATATATAATTTTGAACGGACCTCATTTTCGTCATATACGAATAAATATCGAGTTTGGTTACGATTAAAAAATAATTGCGACCGCTAGAGCGGTAACAGACAAATATATAGATAGATAGATAGATGGATATATATATATATATATATATATATATATATATATTTATACAGTTTTGAACGGAACTCATTTTCGTCATCTCCTGGGCAGGATCGATGGACATTTGAAGAAAAAATTTCGAAAATCGCGTCGTGAGTACAACCTCAATAGCTGATTTCCCTTTAGGGAAATCTGCTAAAACATTGAATCGGATTTATCACTGATGTGACAGTTCAGAAAAGAAATTACTCGCCTGATTTACTTTAAGATCCAGCGCTGAACAAGGTCTAATATGTCTGGTGGCTGGGAGAATAGGTGGGGATGGGTTTCTTATAAATTCCTGATTCCTTTTAGTTTGTCAACTATTTATTCTGCTTCCAAAGCATACTTACGATGCTTATTATGAAAGAGAACCTCAGAAACACTGTTTGAAACTGTTGAAATTACCAGCAAACTCAAGGAATAGTCGGTTTTGATAAGTACCAGGAACGGAACAGTCTGGTCTGATAAATAAGTAAAGAGGCAATGAGAAGCAATTTGTACACTTATTTAATCAAATGAAACTTTAATATACATTTATGTTTTTTTTATTATTTAATTAACAAAAAAATAAAAATTTTAAGCGAGAGTCCTTATACATCATCGACGTTACAGCGCATTTATCTGTAACAAAAACAATTGCTTAATGCTTGAGTACACAACAAAAAATATTGATACATTTATATGTTATAAAACTAAAATATAAAATAACAATGCCGTTTAAAAATAAAATAGCAGAGAAAATCAGACGTAAATAAAAAAAGAAAAAGATGGCCCTGGCTAAATCAGAGAAGAAAAACTGACTTAGGTTACTTGTCAACAACAGGCTGTGATACTGACAATTGGAAACACAATGCAGATAATGCTTAATTGAGTCATAATCACACACACATACACAAGTGCTTGTTGACACATTTCGTAGTGCTCCAAGAATTATTCTTTTCACAGTTCATCCCATTTTTCGGCTTATTTATTATATTATGTTTGTTTTGTATATAATTAATTAACTTTTATTAAATTCATGCGAAACAAATAATTAAAACACACTTTAAAAAATATTGACAGATAAAAAAAAATATTGATGGATCTGAAATAAATCTTTTATTCGGTATCTAAATGAAAACGTTAATATTGCTTTAAAAAAGACACGACATGTGATCTGTTTCAATTTATAAATTGGTCACAAAAAATTATATTTATTTATATAACGCTCTAGCTATTCTAAAATAGTTGAAGTAATCAGATACTTCGTTTTGTTTTATTCTTACCCCTTTTGTATATTTGATCATGACTAAACTCGATATCTGACCTTTTCATTAAAAATGAAGTTCAAGTAAAACTTAAAGGAGGAGCAAATCCCTATACGAGAATAAATCATTCATCAAATTCACATAATTTTAAAATGTCTGCAACTATGTAATTTGTTAATGTATTTATAATGTAACTAAATCAATAATCGCGTTTAATATTTGAAGGAAGTCTTCTTTTAGCAAACTTGAAACTTTTAAATTACCGAAGTTAGAATCAGGCCTGAGGAAATAGTATAGAAATATTACTTAATAATACAGCATTTAAAAGGCGGTTAACAATTACGAAATATAAATTAAAAATTCTTTCAACTCAAGCACCGTGCATAGGACACAGAAAACAGCATATAACACACAGACACACACACAAACACACACACACACACACACACACACACACAAATAGTGGTTTTCAAGAAAATGTTCAAAAATCGGGGGATATTAAATGCTGGTATGTTCTTTTTATTTGAGAGAAACTCCACCCCCCTCCAAATAAAAATAAATAAATTATTGATTGACGGAGTATTCCAACCAACAGTTCTATAAATTATAACTTCTGATTACTTTTAAGATAACTCTGCTAAACTTCCCTCAAAATAAGAATAGTCCGAAATGTGCTAGTAATCATTCTCTTAAGACAAGTACTTCGATAAATGAAAGTAATTTAATGTGTTTATTTCAAATACCAAATAAAATATATTTTTGTATTTTATATTTTAAGAGAGTGAAAATCAAATATATTGGTTGCACTTTAAAAAGATAATACAATTAGGAAAAGTTTTTTACGTCATTAAATTCAAGAAACGAATTCAATTTTTCATTTTAAACTACTTTATTTGAAATGGTGCCAATGCCTGGTTAGAATTACGGAATGAATATAATTACACTCAGAAAATGGGGCTTGATTTTCATAGTGAAGGCTATTATTTCTATTAAAATTACATATTTCAACTTACTAATTTGTAGTTAATCTTAGTCCAGAATTCCTAATTTGTGGGATTAAGTCCTCAGTTTGGTTGCTGAGAATGGTCTACTATTTGAATTCCAGTAGTTAATGGTTAGATATTCTTTAAAGCGCTGGTTACACTTGGTTAGCTTGCAGGCGTTCTTCTGTACCAGCGGCAAGATCATAAGTTCGCCCGTTCCGAGGATGGTAATAATTCTTTGCGGCAGGTTCAACAACCGAAGTGGTAGATTCAACAGTGCTCGGCAGGGCATGAGGAAGGAAGGAAGCTGCCGTGGCTAGAACGACGAGCATCGCGGGCAACGTATCAATCCACATCGTACGACTGGACTGAGTTTGGACAGTTGGAGGCTGGCTGTGGAATCGCTCGAGAGGGGAGGGATAACACTAGCTCTCAATTGGCTAGTGGCGGACGTCGTCAAGTCATGGCTCCAATCATTCCTAGTTAAAAAGTGATATTCGCCCAAGCAAGGCCAGTCTTGTTGATTCAATCAAGATAATCTCCATGTCACAACATAGCGCGAACGCTCACGATCTCACCTGCGATATTGATTGTAATCATGAGTTCTTACGTGCTGTTCGTCCAAGTACATTGCTGCAGGTGAAAGGAATGCATGTCCATCTAAATACAGTGCTGTAGGTGCAACGAATGAAGATCCTTTTAAGTCAAGTGTTGCATATGCAATGACGATGCTAGGCCTGAAGGTCCTTTCAAGTCCTTTGCTGATGGAAAGGATGAGTTTCCTTCCAAGCTCACTGCTGCAGGTACAATGAAGGTGCAAGGTGTGAATATCCTTCCAAGTGCGGTCTGTAGGTGCAATGCATGTCCCATTGTTGATCAACCATGATTATCTTGATAGTTCTGCTGGGGCAAGATGTGAAGGTCCTTCGAAATCAGTGCAACCTTGTGGGCCAAGATGTTTTCTACAATAGTGTTTCTACTCATACTTTAAACTGATGAACAAAAACGCCAGTCATATTGGGGCTGCGTTAACCAAGAAAATTTCCCTCCTGCTGATATGACACACTACTGATCTTATCCATGAGTGGGAGTGGGGTTTTATTGCGAGGTAAAAGCTAAAAACTGTCAACATCTTGCTAAAGAATCAAGATACTGAAAAAAGTTTTATAAGAAAACATTTCTAGAACCTTTAAATTTTCAATACGATAGTTCCTGTAAAATATTTTGATCCGATGAGTACCTAATAACGGAGGCCATTAACATAACCTTGGCATCAGCCAGCTCAAATGCCCTTAAAATGTTAGACACTGTTCACTACACAAGACTAAGAATAGCAACAGGGGCCTTCAGGTCAAGCCCTGTAGAAAGCCTATGTGTAGATGCTGGAGAGCCTTCATTAAAATATAGAAGGCGTATAATCAATTTAAAATTTATTTTAAAATGTAAAGCTTTACACACACCTTGCATCCACACATTCTTAAACAATACACCACATTTCAACAAATTCATAAAGAAAAAATGTAAATACAAACCACTTCTTATACGCACATTAGAAAATTCCGCAGACTCAAACATTTTACAGACTCCTATGTACAACAATACTTTACTATCACTTCCTCCTTGGAGAGTAAATAACTTATATATTGATTTAACCTTAACAAAATTTAATAAAAATGATCCCCTTTCTTCAAAATTTTACATGACTGCATTTACCTCCATTACTGCAAATAACCCAAACGCACTATACACCTTCCCGGACGGATCCAAGACTGGCTTTGGAACAGCAGCTGCTGCACTCATTGACGACCAAACATATGCCAAAAGATTAAACTGCACATCAAGTATTTACTCAGCTGAACTACACGCTATACTCCTATCTCTAGAAACCTCCAAAATGTTCAAAATCGCCAAATAATTTTATTTTCGGACTCTCTAAGTTCTTTACTCTCTTTAAAAAGCATATATTCCTCTCATCCTATTATAACAAACATTTTTGAACACATTCAAAATCAACAAAATCACATAACATTAGTGTGGCTACCAGGACATCAGAATATTGGACGAAGCACTGAAGTTGACATGCTCGCAAAACTAACGACAAAAAACACCAATACTGACATTAAAAAAAATAACATCGGACGACCTACAAAAGTACATTAAAACTAACATACTCCAAAAATGGCAACATGACTGGTTACTAACAGACAACAAACTGAGACAAATTAAAACTACAGTTAAAACATGGAGTGACAAATTTGAGGTATTTACACGGAAGTAGTCCTTACGAGACTACGTATAGGTCATTCTTTCCTAACCCATGGTTATCTATTTGAAAAGAAAATAATGCCTAACTGCAATGTGTGTAATGATCCACTTACACACACTAACAGACTGCAAAAGACCTGAGCATTTAAAGATCCCTCATGACTTACACGACATACTGAAGGTAGCCCACACATGCCCATAATACTCCAACATTTACATGATATTAACATATACTCACAAATTTAGAAATGTTACATTTTAAAATCCTTTTTAATTCTTCTTAAATTAAATATTTTAAATTCCAGCTAAACCGTTTTACTGTATGTTTTATGTGTGTGTTTATGTGTGTGTGTGTGTGTGTGTGTGTATTTGCGCGTGTGTTTGTGTGTGCGTGCGTGTGAGTGTATGTGCCTGCACGCGTGTGTGTACGTGTGCATGCGAGAGTGAGTGTGTATGCATGTTTGTATGTGTGATAAAGAAAGTGAGAGCATATGATTGTAAATATTTTAGGTGTTAGAAATCTTCATTTTATTTACATACTAATTTATATTTATTTGATTTTAGTTTAGTTTTTTTTATCCATTGAAATTATATAATTGTTTACGTAATTTTATTAGTCTTTACAGTTTTTGTTTTTGAACTTAATGTTATGTTTTTTTGTTTATTTATTTTATTTGTTTATTTTGTGTTTATTGTTGTTTTTTGTTGTTTGTTAATTGATTTCGTTCTATTATTTAGTTGAATTTTATTTAGTTGTGTTTCGTTATATTGTTGCGTTCTGTTTATTTAGTCGAGTTTTGTTATTTGTTTGCGTTCTTATATTGTATTATTTCATTTTTTCTTGTTTCTATTTTCATTTTGTATTTTTTTTATATAAATTGTTTTTGTTGTTTTTTATGAGCAATATCGCCTCGCTGCGAACGCTCCAAAATAAATAAATAAATAAAATAAATATTATTTTTTCATGAAACGTTTAAATAATGAATTCGGCAACTACCAAACAAAAATGTGAGCGCTAACACGGGCACCCACCCACCCACAAACACACACACACACCTGTTAGTAATGCGCCCTGTATAATATTAGTGAGATAAATGTCCCTCCACATATTCCAGATTTCATTGCACAATCAAAAACAAAAGTCACCGTGGTCTAAATCAACAATCGGCCATTGATTTTCAGTGGTGTTTGTATGGGAGGTGGGGCATTTGGCGGGAATGCTTTAATATTACCAGAGGCCAGATGAACGGGATCTCTGCTCCAGCTCAAATAAACCTTTTAGCGTTAGCATTACTGCGGTAATACGTGCCGGGCAATAAAAATGGCCAGCCAGCTCCGAGCTTCAATCGCTAATATTTATATCGATTTCCACATATATCTCGATTTATCCCCTCCGTGATTCAACTCGGGGTCCTGACTCTTGTACACTTTATTGAAGCATTTCGAAATAGCTTTGTCCACGACCAATATTTGTTTCCTTTCCAGACACTACAGTTCATGAGTGACCTGACCCTTTGTCTACACAATCATAGAGCATTTCTCGTTGTTTTTAATGGTGGTTGACTGCAGGGTTTACCTTTATCCTGTTTTCGAGATAGGTCAGGACTCTCCGGTTTCTATTGTACATAAATGCAATAAATAGTTTATAAAAGAGTGTGGCCGTAGTGTGCTAAAACATTATTAATGATTCCTTCGCCACCGAAAGATAACAAAATTAAACTGCGCTCCCTGTAGCTCCTCCAGTGTGTGGTCCTACACTTTTGATTATTTAATTTTAAAAAAAAATGTATTTGACTATATGGTTTTTACTGTTTATCCTGTTTTATACTTTTTAACAGTAAATATTCGCTTTTTCAGTTGTCTTTTGCAGCATATCTCCAGCGGTGTCTATGGCGTGGGCCACCACTGGAGATATGCTGCAAAAGACAACTGAAATAGGTTCCCAGCGACGGAGTTTAAAACAACGTATTCGCTTCTTATGATTTATTTATTCTGACTATTTATTAAATTTTTGTATGTATTCTACTGATAAGCTTGTATTCTACTATATCTGTAAAAATATTTTTCTTCATATATATTACCTGGGCCACTAATTTGTTTGTATTCTTAAAGTTTTATGTTGCAACTCTTGACCTTCAACTTGTACATATATTTATTATTAGCAGATTTCCCTTAAGGGAAATCAGCTACTAAGGTCGTACTCATGACGCGATTTTCGAAAAATTTCTTCAAATGTCCATCGATCCTACCCAGGAGATGACGAAAATGAGGTCCGTTCAAAATTATATATATATATATATATATATATATATATATATATATATATATATATATATATATATACACTCACATATACATATTTGTCTGTTGACGCTCTAGCGGTCGCAATTTTTGTTTGATCGTTACCAAACTCGATATTTTTATGCAAAACGACAGATTAAGTTCGTTAATGGCTGAAATCGAACAAGTGGAGGGGGGGGGTTAGAGGTGGATTTTTGAAAAGTCGAAATATCTCCGTTACCATACGTCGGATCAAAAAATTGTACAGAATCAATCTTATTGCAAATTAAATTTACTATAATTATTGTTATAAACATGTATTCTCTATCTTGAATATTAACTGAGATTTTCGCATTATTATTAAATGTGGGCCGGTAACGGACGAGTGAGTTTCCCGCCAAAAGCTAGGCCGGGCGTTTCCGTAACTGTTCGCCTCTCTTATGGATATTTCTCTATTGTATAACTTCACTTAGGAAATCTGCTTAGTTTACGCAGTTCCTGCGTGACGGATTTTTTTTTTTAATTTAATGACATCTGATACGACGTTTTTAATGCTAAATGAGCGCCAGCAGGACTGATGATGGAGCGTATGCTCTGAAAACCCTCTGTCGTATAGATTAAGCTATTATGAAGGAACGAGGCCTTTCTTTTCTTTCTTACCTGAGTTAACAAAATCAGGTAAAGTTTGAAAGTACTATTACAGCAATTGTCTCGTAATTGAGCTTTTGAAAAGTATCCCAGAACTGGAGGTATTCTTTTTTCTCAAAAGATAATATTTGTCTTCTAAGACAGCAACACATATGCATGATGATGACAAAACTACATCAGCTATCTTTCAAGCTTTTGTACGAAAAATAACTGTGCAGTTTTAAAGAGTCCAGACACCATTGTGGTACATAATATTGTTTGCATATGATCATCATGAGCCTCAATTTACATCTGCCTCTTGGTCTTTACCAGAAGAACGTTTAGTTTTGGCCCAGCATGTTCTTGATGTTGCCCTTTAACAGAGAACGATCAACACGATTAGCTTCTCTCCTTTAGAAATCTTGGCATCCGCCATCCCAGGAGACAGTTTTCCTTGCCAAAGAACAGTGACTGCATTTCCATGAAGTCCTTATGTCCAAGGTTTTTCTCAAGGTCCTAGACATTCTTAAAAGTTCTCGTTGGTGCTAACTGTGAATGAAACAACCTCATTGCTTAATCACTGTATATTTTCATTTTAGCAGATTTCCCTTAAGGAAAATCAGCTATTGAGGTCGTACTCATGACGCGATTTTTGAAAAATTTCTTCAAATGTCCATCGATCCAACCCAGGAGAAGACGAAAATGAGGTCCGTTCAAAATTTTAATCGTTTTATGTAAAAAGAAAGATCAAGTTCGTTAATGGCTGAAAAGGGACCAGTGGGGGGGGGGGGTTAGAGGGGAGGATTTTCGAAAATTTGAAATATCCGTTATTATACGTCGGATTGAAAAATGGAATAGAACTTATCTTATAAATATTGTTATATTCATTTATGCTTTATTTTGAATATTAAACTTCTACACACATAACATAAACAATACTCTATTATATCATAAACCACATTATTCATGGCTTAAATACCAAATACTGTTTTAAGGAGACCTTTATTATACGAGATACATGAAAGTATATTCTAGTGATCCTCCCCCCGTCCTAAGTTCCTGGAGTACTAAAACTTGATTAATTGAGGTACAAATTATTCTGAAATTACAATACTAAATGTAGGAACTACTTTTCAATAAAATTAATATATTATATTCTGATGTGTTTCAGTATTTTTTTTCTTTCCGGTGAGAGGATAGGTTTAGATGCTTCCCGTTAGCAGCCCAAAGGTTTCTTATTTCCGCTTGTATTTATTCACTTAATATTCAAGGTTGTATTATGATCCCAGTTTGTTGTAAATATTCATCTGAGTGGTAATTACAATTATTAAAAATAAATTTTTAAAGATGATTATTTCCTGGTATAAGGTTCCTGTCATTCGCTTAAATGATCCTGCAAGCTGGTGGGATGAGTTATATATAGTTTTCAATCTACAACTATGCTTTTACAATAATTTACTTTAAAATAATATAATTTCAAAACTTGGAATAGCGGCCCGGCCTTAGCTTTTCTCTGTTTTTGATATGAAAGTGTTTCCTTGATATTGCTAATATCTGCAATATTGGTGCAGAAGATAGAGTTAATCTCTAAAACTCCTCAACAAAAGCCTTCTGTATGTTTTTTATCTCCACGGCTGATTAATAGTTCCTTTGCTTTCATTGAATAGTACTTACTAATTACCAATAACCTTTTAACCTTTTTAGCAGATTTCCCTTTAGGGAATCAGCTATTGAGGTCGTACTCATGACGCGATTTTCGAAATATTTCTTCAAATGTCCATCGATCCTACCCAGGAGATGACGAAAATGAGGTCCGTTCAAAATTATATATATATATATATATATATATATATATATATATATATTTGTCTGTTAACACTCTAGCGGTCGCAATTTTTGTTTAATCGTCACCATACTCGGTATTAATTCGTTTGATGTAAAAAGAAAGATCAAGTTCGTTAACGGCTGAAATCGGACCAGCGGGAGGGGGGGGGTTTAGAGGAGGGATTTTCGAAAATTCAAAATATCTCCGTTATTTTGCATCGGATCGAACAATTGTATAGAAACAATCTTATTGCAAATTAAATTTACTATAAATATTGCACATTTACACATTTGCATTTATACATTTATTCTCTATCTTGAATATTAACCGAGATATTTGCATTTTTATGAAGTCTGTGGTTTGAGTATAGTTCGGATTTTTCGACATTGCTCGGCTCAGGTGGAAGCTTCTTCTAACCTTACCTGTCGTTTCTAACCTTACCTTACCTTCGTTACTTTGTGAGATTTATGCAAATACGTCCTGTTCATCCGCCCCCCCCCCTTCTTTAGTTCTTGGACTACTAAAATTTGAGTTATTAAAATATAAATTATTCTTACAATTCAGAAGCCGTTTCAGTTGGGAGTTTATTAAAATTAACTGAAAGATTTCTCATTACCGTTTGTATTTAATCACGGTGGTATTGTGTTACCAGTATGCAGATTTCTCTATTGTAAAACTTCACATAGGAAATCTGCTTAGTTTACGCAGCCCCTGCGTGACGGACTTTTTTTTTGCTTGGATATTCCTGTTTTTTTTTTTTTTAAAAAAGTACAAAACAACAGATTGGATTATTCAGACCACTGAATGTTCCATTGCATACGTTGTCTCAAAATATCTGCAACTGTCATTTATATAATTTGCAGGGACCTATTTTCTTCATTCCTGGGTAGGATCGATGGATATTTCAAAAAATTTTTCAAAAATCCCGTCATGAGTTGACCAAAATATTGATTTCTCTATTGTAAATTTTCTAAAAGAATTGCTAAGAGTGGAAGTGATTTGACTTGTCTTATTCTACCGTTGACAGTTTTCATTGTATGTACTGTGTCCCTTTCGTCTTCTGGGCTCGTCAATCTTGCGGTAGAATATGGTGGCTTGTCTGTCTCTGTTCATTTTGGTTTGAGTATAATTTCTGTAGATTCCCTGACGAGGCTCTTCAAATTATTTTCTGGCCCAAGCAAATAAGAGTAGCTTCGGCTATATAGTCACATTCTTTGTCACTGCGGACGTTTGTAGTGCACAATTGCTAGAGGAGTTTGTACATCCCGTTCTAGAAGTCGTCTATGTTTCTCCACTGTACCCCAGACGCCAACCACTTTGTATTAGGCCGCAGTTATTGTTCCTATGTAAACCCTTCTACTGGATATCTTGCCTAAATCTCAAAGTTACTCTGTCTCAGAGTTGTTTCGTCTGGCCCATAGCCACCTTCCCAAAATCCTTCAAGGGTATATCACGGGGTAGTTATGACAGGAGACCCAATGGCCACACATTAGTCGTGTTGATGCACCACAACCTGCTTGAATGGGACATAGCAACATGTTAAAGCTTTTTCCGACTACCTTAGTAGATTTTCTTCAAGCCATCATTTCTCCCTATAATGCTGAGGTAATCGGTCATTAGGGGCATAGAAGAACAAAGAAGTAACTCGTAACTTACACTGGGCCCAACCTTTCGTAACATCAGAGGGAGTTTATTATGGGTGATCACTTAAAACCCTTGTCAAGACACGCTATTAGCAGATTTCCCTTAAGGAAAATCAGATTTCGAGGTTGTGCTCATGACGCGATTTTTGAAAATTTTCTTCAAATGTCCATCGAACCTGCCATATAGATGTCAAATCAGAGGCCATTTAAAATTATTTTAATATATATATATATATATATATATATATATATATATATATATATATATATGTCTGTAGCCGCTCTAGCGGTCGCAATTCTGGTTTAATCGTTACCAAACTCTATTTTTAATCGATTTATGTAAAAAGAAAAATCAAGGTCGTTAATGGCAGTAATCTAACCAGTGGGAGAGGGTGTTTACAGGGGATGAATTTTGAAAATTCTTAATACGAGTATCTCCGTTATTATGCGTTGGATCGAAAACGTTTTTGGAACCAATGTTATTGCGAATGTTCTATAAATGTTGTTATGTGCGTTTTTTTTCATTATCTTGATTATTAACCAAGATACAGGCATTATATAGTTTTCGGCACTCAGTAACCCCCCCCCCCCCACCGACGCAGTTAAAACTAAAAATAATATTTTATATTATGAAGCACATTATTTGAAGCATAAATAACAAATATTGTTCTCATTGAATTTGCACTTTTTGAGATAAATACGCTGCACGCATGGGAAATCTGCTTAGTTGGCGCAGCCCCTGCTTAAAAGCCTTTTGGATGGATTATTGTTTCCATGTGGGTCTTACCCAGACCGTTAATCCAGAGTATCAGGGATTTTTCAGGGACATAGCCCATACTTTAGTTATCCGTCCGTATTTATTATAATTATATTTAACCTTTTTGCTTTGTAAACATTCGGGTCTAGCAGCTGCTTTATTTGCACATTCCCTTTTACTAAATCGTCGTTCCGAATATCAGTCACTATTTCTATCCCCATTTCCATCAGCGTACTGACTCGTTTCTTAATGCAGATCTGTAACTCTTATCTTATATCACCTGACGAGCAGTCAGTTAATGCTAAGAGCCTTATTTCTGATTTTTTTTGAGAATGTAACAATGAATCCCAGTCAATACCATGAGTGGTGCCTACACTGATACGCCAGAAGAAACACTGCGCTCAACTCTAACCTAAGAAAGTCCGTCACGCAGGGACTGCGTAAACTAAGCAGATTTCCCACGTGAAGTTTTACAATAGAGAAATCTGCCTAATAACAACTGTAGTAGTAAGAAACCTCTAAACCTATTCACGAGGGACGAATAGTTAAGGAAACGGCTGCCAGAGCTCTCGGCGGAAAGTGCGAACATAGCCGACTCCTGCCGACCACACGCAGAATACAAATGCAAATATCTCGGTTAATATTCAAGATACAGAATAAATGTATAGATCAATATTTATAGTAAATTTAATTTTCAATAAGACTTCTTCTATAAGATCATTCGATCCGACGCATAATAACGGAGATATTTTGAATTTTCAAAAATCCCCCCTCTAAACCACCCCCGAGTTTCGTAACGATCAAACAAAAATTGCGACCGCTAGAGCGTTAACCGACATATATATATATATATATATATATAATTTTGAACGGACCTCATGTGCGTCATCTCCTGGGTAGGATCGATGGACATTTGAAGACCCTTAAGGGGAATCTGCTAAAAAGGGCATCCCGGGAAGGAACCTTCCTCCAATGTATCGAGAATTCCCATATCCCAGTAGAAAATTAACATGTGTTGATAAGATGGATTTTTTTATGTTTATTTCATCTTGAGGAATATAATTTTGTATTGTCTTTAACGTATAGTTTTAATAGTGGCAAACTAGGTGTAATATAATATGTTTTTTTTCGAATACCATCATTTCAGAATGAGGGGTGATTTAAATGCCGACTTTCAAAAGCTCCAATAGAAGTCGATGTTGTTGAAAATACTCACAAGAATAATATATGTATAAAAAGAATAATGTCCATGAAGAATAGGAAAATATCGGTCATAGTAAACATAGCTGATTATAGGTGCATTGATGCCCATCATTTTACGAGATAGGGAATTGTAAAACTTTTTGAATCTAATAACTCTGTTTGCAGCCGTTGAAATAAATACAATTATTAATCCTAACCCCTAAAAATGGTGTCTACACAAGTGCGTGTGAGTTGAGGCATCCGTAGCGAGGAGCTAGGTCGATAGAGACGAGAAGTGCCGAACACTGCCGAGCCATCCCTAACCAAGCGCAGTGCTATTCCAACTACGGGGGGTGCTACTCGCTTTTTACCACCTCTAGTCGCGATCTCAAATCTCAAACTCCGAATTCTAATACCGGGTCGTTTTCTCCAGTTTGCGCTCAGGATATGAGCCAACAGTGAATTGAAGGAAGTTCAGACATAAGTTTCCGATATGGACTGTCGGGTTTTCTCACTTGCTTCCTGTGTTCTCTTCATTTGCTCAGGTAAAAAAAAAAATCCTATTTTCTTAGAAAAATAAATAACTCTGTATCAAATTCAGGTGTCCTGTAGATGTGAAAAATATTTCAATAGGTCGCTTGTAACATCTGTGAAACATCCACACGTTTGTACATTCTACATAAATATATAGTTTTACACGAGTATGAAGAGTTTTCAGGTTTCAAGAATATTACGTTACAAAAATTATGTTACAAGCGATAAATAGATGTGTGAAGTAAACATACTCTTTCAAGTACAGCCAACGACAACGGAACGAGCAGAACACAAAGGGCTTTTAGTTCGAGGATATATAGTGAAATAATAAGGTTACCAGCGGACTCAAATATTTGTTCTGGAATATAACAATTAAATTAAATTAAAATATAGTTACATTGAATAGCGTTGTTCTCAACTCACCTCCTTGAGGCACTCCGTTTTATTGTAGATATAAATCTAATATAGCAGCCCCAATCTTAATATTAATCGTTCTTCGGGAGGAATAATCAGAAAAAAACCATAGTTTTTTCATGTTATCTTGGACTATCTAATTCTCAAGTTATCAATATTATTTTGACGCTTCTTTGTTATATTAGCGCATCAGCAGGAGACCCACAATTATCGACTGACATCAAATGAATGGATAAAAGACCATCCGGGAAGACCAAAAATTATGTAGGATGCAGTAAACGGAGAACTAAAGAAATAATAAAATAAAGTAATTCAACAGGAATCGACGGTACCAATAATCAATAAAGAAAAAAAATAATAACTATACATTTACGTAAATTAAAACAACAATTAGTAATCTATTTACCTATAATAAAATAATAATGAAGATATACAAATTAATAAATTAATAACTAACATTATTTTATAAGAATATATATACATGCATATATATTTATTTAGGCAGTGGTACATTCACACCTATTTTCTCCAAGGATCAGTCATATTTTTATAATTTACAATGGTCTTAAGATGGATTTTTATCATTCTATTAAAATTGTTTTGATTTTGTCTCGGGCAGAATTTATGAATTTAATTTATGTCATATTTAATTACTTTTGGAAACAAGGCAATTCTAATGCAACTGTATTATAGAAAATATCATGACTACTGATTTTCTTGAACATATCAGATAGTGCGTTTAGTAGTGTGTATATTTTTTTATTTTATTAGTAGTATATATCATTTGTTGTTTGTAAGTATATTGACAATCTGAGAAAATGTGATTGAGTAAAGAAGGATTTGTTTCCCTTAAACTATTGTCATTTTTTCATAGATATTTTATAATAATTTTGTGTAAAATTGATAAGGTAATAAACTGGTATTTTCAAAAGTTCAAGTGATTATTATCGTATTCAACTGAATATTTCGACAGTTTTTTTTGTGGTTTCGATCCTTATAAGAGCCAGTTTGAAAACCCCTATAAAGTAACAATAGTGACTATATTTCCCTTAGATCAAATTTAAAAGTAGTAAAATACCATCACTGTTATTGTCTTATACTTTCAACATATCTTTTGATATGATTCACGTTTTATGCCCCCCAATTGTGATCTATCCAAGAAAAAAATTAAAAAAAAAAAAGAAAAGAATGTTATCGAAAGGAAGAAATATTGTCGATAAGATGGTCGTACTTATTTTCAATGTTTTACTATTTTCAAGAGGGATAAGGGACATTTTAACTACATTCATTAGTAATTCTTTCGATATGGATAGTATCGATTTCTCAAAGACGTTAAACTGCACAAACTCCATCAACATTGGTCATTGCACCTGAATGAGTAATTGTGGTGAAAATTAGTACAGTTTTTCTTCTGGTTTTGTGGTACTGGTAAAGTAATGGGAGCCTATTGAGGAAATTTGTCTGACAGCCCCGATGTATATAAGTATATGCATACACTAATATATATATATTGTTTTTATTGTTTGTTGATGTTTTGATCATTGTTGGTGAAATCTTAGTTTATGCCAATATTTCGAGAATATTTATTTTCTCTTCTTCAGGGCTGTAAAAACAGGTACTACTTTATATAAATTGCACATTGTTATTTAACTAAGGTGTAGCAGAGTAGTGTTTATGTAATTCATACTTACAAGACTAGAATTACTTAAAAACTACTACATTAGGTACTGCACTTGTGGTTACATTAGGAACACTCCCTATAGATTGCAACCTTCCTTGGTTTGTTTACATTTTGTCTCTATGTCTTTGTATATCTGTTAGACATGTCTATGGTTTTCTTGTATTTTGTTTGTTATACTATATTGTAACTATTATTTTTTTATATTACAGCTGTTATATCATTTATGTCTATGACAGAGCCATATAAAAAAACCCTGCAATTCCTCTAAATGCAAAAGAATTCAATTCCACCCGCCAGAATACCAACATAGGCTATAAGTATTTCTCAGTGGGAACCATTTGTTCTGCAACTTTAAAATGCTATCAGTATTCTTACCAGGGAGTTCAGAAATTGTTTGTGCGTTATTGGTTTTCATATTTTAATAATAATGTTTTTCACATTTCTAATCAATAATACTGGTTGTGAAGGAGGTGGTTGAGAGCAGTAAAATGCGTGGAAGTTCTTCCAGTATTAATTTCTACTAAAAGCTTTAGCCGTAAGCCGAAAATCCCTCAGCTTTTAATAAACACGTTTTGAGGAATTATCTGCATGATTTGATTGAGAATCGCGTTATTTTGCACTGTATTTCTGCCCTAATCTGCACTTCTCAGAATATTGTTGTTCGTTTTAATTTACCTATTTTATGATCTTATTTTATGCTATGTTCAACCTACAAGCCCAATCAGTAAATATCCGAGTCAGTTGAGCATTTACTTATTAATTTACATTTCAGGATATTGTGGCTAAATTGAAAACTCTCAAATTGCGTAATAACTTCATGCGCACATTGGAATCCGAGAAACGATAATATATTCTCGAATAAAAGCCGAAGTGTGAAAGAAAGTTTAACAGATTCCCCTAAAGGGAAATCAGCTATTGATGTCGTACGCATGACGCGATTTTTGAAATATTTCCTCAAATGTCCATTGATCCTACCCAGCAGATGACGGAAATGAGGGCCGTTCAAAATTATATATATATATATATATATATATATATATATATATATATATATATATATATATATGCAAAAATAAAAGTCAAGTTCGTTAATGGCTGAAATCCGACAAGTGGGAGGGGGGGGGGTTTAGAGGGAGGGAATTTTGAAAATTCGAAATATCTCCGTTACTATACGTCGGATCAAAAAAATGTGTGGAATCAATCTTATTGCAAATTAAATTGTCTATAAATATTGTTCTATACGTATTTTATATATCATGAATATTAACCGAGATATTTGAATATTTTGATTTCCGATTTCACTAAACCCCACTCCTAATCATGTTATATTAATAATAAGCTGATATTATTGCAAGGTTAAATACGGAATAGTGTTTTCATTGAACGTTTACTTTGAGAGATATTTGCAAAAACGTTTTGTTGATCCCCCACCTTCCTTTATTATTGGATTACTAAAATTTAAGTAATTAGGAATGACATTATTCTTTTTCATTATAAATTACAGCATTAGCTATAGTAAATGGTTTTCAATAAAATTATTGTGTTATAGTCAGATATATTTCATTAATAGTTTTTCGCCGGTTTTCAGGTCTAGGTTCAGGTCAAGCGCTTTCCGTTGTAGAGTTTACTTGTAACTGAAATATTTCTCATTACCGTTTGTATTTATTCACTTAATATTTGCGGTGGTGTTACCAGTATGTAAATTAATCTATTGTAAACCTTCGCTTGTGAAATCTGCTTAGTTTACGCAGCAACTTATAATTCTTATAATTTTCGTTGATAATAGCTGAATATAATTTCACAATAATTCTGTCACGGTAAAAAATATTATATTCATTTCATTTGCTCGGCCCCCAGAACAGCATCAATAGAACACTTTCAAATGGTCGACCTCCTGCATATTGTTTACTACAGAAATATGTAAGAATGGGGAATTATACCATTTTCACTGTTGTCACTCATGAACAATGTTGATATAATATTTTACATTTAAGTAGCAACATTGGCGTGGGTACGATAGCATGTATGTAATGGATGTAGATGTATTTTAAAACAATACACAATTAATTTATCCAGTATCTCTAACGACGGTTCTCTCACTAAATCTCCTTTACAAGCGACATAAAATTTCTGAAAACACCGAGTGAAAAGGTAAGAGGTTTTCTACGTCGGATCATTTGTACTTAAAATTTTCGTGAAATGATTTCGACTTGAATGTTAGTTATTGATCAAACGGAGAGATAAGAGATAAATATTACAGGCACAAATTCATTGTTTATAATCCGAGGTTTGTTCTCTTGTCATTGTACGGTTTGGATGATAGAATTTATTGTGCCTTATGGTGTAATTGAAATATATTATTTTCCGTGTTAAACTTGTAATCCGGCGTGGTATTCACTGCATACAATACGTGGTTCTCAATTATGACATATAATTCCAGCAGATCTCTTCAATTTTATTATATACATTTATTCATTAGATTTTGCATATTTACATTATACTGTTGGCTCATTATTAGTCCTATATTCATATTATGCTATATCCCCCTGTTTCCCTAACTGTCCTTTGAAATATCACAATACAAACATATAATAGAGACTTAATACAAAATACCAATATCATTACAATAGCAGAAGTGTACTAAATATCACTTATATTTATTTATATTTTCTAAATGAGTGATAGAAGAATAACATCATTTTAGGTTCAGGGAATATTAATTCTATTTACGGGATTAATTACGGATTAAAAACATTTAGAAACTTTTGGACTCTACCCAACGTTGTGCAATAGGTATGCATTAGCTATATCTTGAATATATATCAAATATCCCTCTACCAAAGAAACTATTCTTTATCTTATATATTTTTAAAATTAGAATAAAATTCATTTAACTCAATGATTTCTCAAATTACTTTCATAATCACAATGCGAAATAAAAAGTTAGTATTTTTGAATATTTAATGTTTTGATAGTGATTTTTTCTTAATATGTTCATTATTAAAAATCGTACGTAACATTTCTGAAAATTAGACGAAAAATCAAGCAAAAAATCTCTGTGCTCATTTGTACATATGTGAAAAAGACTACCTGGCATGTCTTTCGTAAGCTGACTTGATGCTGAAATCCCACGTATTTCATTCCTTTTGAGGCCATTTTTTTCCTACAAACGACTGTTCATCAATTTATGAGATCCAATTCTTTTCCTTCTAGTAAAACTTTTGTAGGAGTAACATAATAAATTAAAAATATGTTCATTATTATGATTTACATCGTAAAATGGAATATATATATATATATTGCCCACCTTGTTGAAAATGCAATATTCCACAGTTGATATTCTTACTTGGTGCGTTACATTTATTCTTCAATAAAAGCAATATATTGTTAAGGAATTAAATTTATACAAAAATTTCATCTTTTTCAGTTTACGAATCTTAATTAATTTTATGTATTTTGTAAAGATGAGTAATGTCTACAATATGACATAAGGGTAAATCAGGAAACACTTTTACTGGCTACAAGGGTTTTACAAGTAGACAGGGTGGGACTAGAAATTTTATTTTATCATATCCAACCCCATTGTGCACCAATTTAGGAATTTCAAAAAAGTCTGCATTCGTTAGACGTAGGACTAGAGTCTCAAGGGGAATGTGAGTCCTCGCAATTCCTTTTTCAATGAACGGGTTTTTATAACGTACAATAACAACACTTGAAAGTAATAAGTCCACTATAATTTATATAAAAAAGCTAAACTTTATACTGTCGATAAATAAAAAAAAATGAAGAACACAAAATAATTGCCTTTGGATAAATAATAACAAACGAATTGAAACAGAGTTCGCACAAAAACAACAGAGCACTAATAAACTTAACTGCGAGGGTACGCTATCACACTGAACTAAAAGGTAATTGTGAGGTTGCTCGCAGTGGTACTTTAAAATTATAGTAATTATTTTAGTTTAAATAGTTCAGGGCAACACTGTTTCTGAAACCTTGTAGCAGCTAGTAGGGGTTTTGTTAAGAGTTGTTACTGAGCCGGCCAAGCTGCTACACTTTCATTTCATATTTCTTTGTGTACAGTTCTTACTAAGGGAGAAATAAAAAAAATCAACATGACATGAAGTCATCTGGCACTTTAACACGTGCTAAAACTGCTGCGTCCACGAAACCCCTCCGCATCGGACTTTTTAAATTACAAATGAAACGAATAAAAATCATATCGCCGTTTCATTCAAGATAAATTAAACGCGATAAAGGGTAAATATTTGTGAGAGCATTCAACAGCAGTGCGATAAATCATTCATGATTGTACTCGTTAATGGATATTTCCGACAGAATGTAAGGTCCATTAAGAGCGGCCGTACCCTTGCTGAAGAAATGAATGGAAGAAAAACTAAACGGGCCGTATAATTAACGAGCCAGCGGTTTTCCTCTTTTTTCCAGCCTGAAACAGCTCTAACGAATAGATGTGACGGAAAGCAAGGCTTAGTGAACACCCTCCTTTAACCTAAATACAACTAATTAGAATTAATCCTTCTTAATTTCACTTGATGATGATGAATAACGTCTTTTGAAACTTCTTTTGCCCCCTTAAACAGTATAAAGATTTATAACTTATTAATCTCGCTACTCGTGTACTTACTCATTTAAAGTACAATGAATAAAGTTAATTAATAGGACTTTCTCTATTAAAAAAAAATGAAAAGCAGGCCTGAAACGAATTTGTTCCCCTTCAAGACTTTATTCATTAGGTGGGTAGGTGGAAAATTGAGGGAAAATGATGGAATTCATAATGCGAGTGTATAAATGAACTGGGGATAGTGTTCTATAGTAAGCACTATCATGATTTTAATATGAGTGACAAATGTGCTTTCCACTAAGAGAACGGTTGATTCTCTCCCCTAGCAGCAGACCTACCACTGGGATGTAACTATCGTCTGATATTCGCAACGCTATGTTTGTCTATCCGACGGTATATTGTTGTTTTATGTTGTAGCAATGGCTTGACTTTCATTTAACATATTGTTGCGAAAATTAGCATTTAACCCTTCGTCGGGCGCGTAATCTCTGAGATACACAGTTTCTAGAGAAATATTTGCCTCTCCTCCTAGCAGAGAGTGGTGGTGTAGTGCTTCGAGTTATGTGGTTTATAGGACTCCCCCTCAAGGTCAATTGTGACACTGTGTTTGATGGAGTCGTGTGTTTCACCAGTCATTCAGTTTAATCTTCTAGATACCACGCGCCCGATCTCGTAAGTTTTTTTGAAATCTGTATTTCATAAATATATACATCAATTAAGTTTCTCTATATTAAATGGAATCATATAAACATATTTTTCTACTATTTTGCTCATGCATGAGCTTTCAGAAGAACTTGTACAAGAAAATATTGTAGGACGCAGTGACAACAGTACACCTTTACCAACCGAACTAAGGACGACTTGAAGAGTACAGAGGCTCATTGGACCATACATTGATCTCAAGTACAGAACAGCATAAAAAAAGTCCCTCCGCTACAACGAACAAAAAAGAAATGATGTGAACCATGCGAAACTGAAAAGAAATGCAGGTTTACTAATTACTCTTGTTCCCAATTAGCCTGAGTTGCAAAAAGTGGACGTTAATAAATAATAATAATAATTACTCTTGTGAGATTTACAAAAACAAAATTTGTTTACAACATAGTTCCATGCTTTGTCCTAATTGTAATGCAGCTCTGCAAAAGAAATAATAATTAAACTGCTAGTTTTAAAAGGATTGGTATATTAAAATGTTGATGATGATTAATAAGTCTTATCTAAAAGTGATTTCGTGCTACTTATTTTTGAATGTAGTTATATTTAGATAATTTGTTTTTATAGTTCACAGACTGAAATGAATTATGTATAATTAAGACATGTGCATTTAAACAATTTCTTTTGATATTTGTATTTTTTAATTATATTTTAAAAATTATCGTCCACGGTTTTAATAATAATGAATCTATAACTAACTTCATTATTTTATCTTCTAAGATATTTTTCATTATAATACTTGTCAATTTTGAAAATTATTTACTTCTTTCAAACAAATACTACCTCTGTTATGGTTTCTAATCACACTGTGAATATTTTAGTGCAAAATATATATTAAAAAACTATATTTCTGTAAGAACGGTAGAGGATTATCTCTGAGATACACGCGCCCGGAGGCTGAATATTCTTGACTCGCCCGACCGAGGGTTAAGAAAATTAAGGTTAAATTATCCTGTAAAGTACTGTCGCCAGTCCGGGATCTAGATCAGTCATGATGATGATAAACTGCGGGACTGAAGTCGGCGCTTGGATCATAAAGTCCCCCGATCACCCGGTAGTCAGTAAGTTAGTTCTCAGTTTTATTTGATTTCAGTTCTTACTAGTGAATAACAGTACGTTCAGTGCAGCTTTTAGTGAACAGTGCTTATTAGTTTCAGTGCAGTGCTGTGTTAAGTGAAAATCAGTGCAGTGCCGTGTTTTGTGGACATAAGTGATTCGAATGATCGTGAGTTATTGTGTTCCGTAATAAGAACGGGAAATTAGCAGTGCATATTGTGATTAGTGGTGAAGAATAATTTACCAAGCTTGAAAAATTGAGTAGTGATCGTCAAATAAATTTTGTAGGGATAAACACGTTAAAATTTGTGTGTTTAATTTTGCAATCTAAAAGAACCCTAATAATCAACGTTTATTATTACAGTAAAATAATAAACGCTACAATTTTATATTTGTATCGACCATTACTCGCAACATAATATTTGTCATTGGTGTGTAAGGTTACATCTAATTTACTTCTGAAGGAAAACTATACCACAGCCATTTATATCATAGAAGGACTCTTAAAAATAGCTTTTCTGCACATCTTTGGAGTATTGATCATGAATTGGAATCCGACAGTGTATTTGTGTTTTAAGTTGTAGCATTTGATTTGCTTTCATTTAACACATAATTTGTAAAGTTTTATTATTATTATTATTATTATTATAACGTCTACTTTTTGCAACTTAGGCTAATTGGGACGGGTTATCTACTGGTGGCCACCCTTTTCTAGCCAGGGTGGGGCTTAGGATGTTATTTAATGAATTTAGTCACTAAATAATTTCCCTTGCCCAGAAGAGAATCGAACTCGCCACCCTAGGTTTACCATGTGAGATTAAGGTCAAAGCTTTAACTACCATGGCTAACCTGAGCCCCAAGTAAAGTTTTGAGTTACCTAAAGATTCATGTTGAAATAAACATCTTTCATTCTCTTCTTTAAAGATTCTCTCTCTCTCTCTACCTCTTTTGCTCAGTCCTTTCCTCCAAAAATACACCAATGAATAAAATAGTAGTAAGGTTTATACATCAAAGAAAATTTTGAATAATTCTCTGTTATAAAATAATCCTTCATGGAATTAGTAATTAATTTTTTCAGACTGACGAAATATTCATTAAATCGTTTTAATTTTATCTTATTTTACTATTCTGCTAAATAATTTAATTCACTATGGGTCTTTACAAAGCCCTGTTAATTATTTCTTGTAATTATGATATTGCAAATTTATAATGAATTGAAATTAAATGGATACCGTTATATAATATATTCATTGAAAACATTATTAGTATTATTTAATTTTCATGATAATTAACTCGAATGAGAATATGATCATTCACATTTTTTTTAATATAACTATTTGTAACTATCATGTATGAGATCTATGTTTTCATTGCAAGGGAATTCTTGTTCTACATATTTTTAATTAAAACTATATTATAAATAACTTACACTTTTTTCAGTTATAGATTAATTTCAAACATAATTTGTTTTACCCCGTTTCCTAAAAGACTGCGTTATAGTCACAGAAATTCATGTTTCGCCAATCTACCTCTCCAAAACCCAGGACGCCTCTGATTTTGCAAACCGGCTTTTAGGGAAAAGATCTCTTATTCACAAACTTGTAACCATTTGCAAACACCATGACGCGAGTATCAGACGATACTTAAAACTCTGGTACTACCTCTATTGCTAATGAAGAGAATCAGCTGTTCAAAAAAAAAAAATCCTATAGATTACTATGGAAAACTATCCCCAGATCATTTATACCCTTACCTTTTGAATTCTATGATTTCCCCGTCAATTTTCCATCTAGCCACCTATTGAATAACGCCTTGAAGCAGAACAAATTTGTTTTAGGTCTACGTTTCATGTTTTTCTAGAAGAAGTCTTATTAATTAACATCATTTATTGAACTTCAAATGAGCAGGTACACGAGAAGATTAATATATATATATATATATATATATATATATAAATGAATGTTTGTCTGTATGTCCTTTATAGTCTCGTAAACGGCTGAACCTAATTTTATGAAGCTTGGTATGTATATTACTATTAACTCTGGCTAGGTTTCTGGGTATACTAATATTCTCTGAGACGAACAGGTTATAAGGGAGGCCTGAAATTAAAAATAGCGATATTTTGTCTCTTATTGGTTTTTGGCAAATATGCACATAACAAAAGTTGTTTATTTTGTTATTTAGAGTAACTTATATAATATACTCTTTTGTCGTATACCGAAGTATAAATGAGTTATACGCTAAAAACTATAGTAGGAGTCAACAATTTTATATGGAATAAAAGACTCAACCGAATTAAACAAAATTCCGTGTGATTTGGTATTAACGCCTCCCTGATTATAGGCTATATTAAAATTTCGAGGGACGGACTGGGGGGTTATAAGGAAGGTCTGAAATTAAAAATAGCGATATTTCGTTTCCTATTGATTTTTCGGCAATTATGCACATAACAAAAGTTGTTTATTTTGTTATTTAAAGTAAAGTTTGATATATGCACTTTTCCGTATAACGAAGTATAAATGAGTTATACACGATAAACTATAGAAGGAGTCAACAATGTTATAGGAGACGAAATACTAAATGGAAATCAACGAAACTCCGTATTTTTTACTATAAGCTATATTAACATTTTTAGGAACTAACAGGAGTGGGGGTTGTTACGGCGGCATAAAATGAAAATTTGTCATATTTCGTTTCCTATTGTTTTTTTGACAAAAGAGCACATGGCAAAAGTTGTTTAATTTGATATTTAGAGTAAATTTTATTATATACATTGTTATCATAATTTAGTATTTTAGTTGGTGGCGTAGCAACGCACGCAGGGTACTGCTAGAATGTTATAAATCTTTATACTGTTTAAGGGGGCAAAGGAGTTTCAAAATACGTTATTCGTCTTCATCAAGTTAAATTAAGAAGGATTAATTCTAATTACTTGTATTTAGGCTAAAGGGGGGTGTTCACTAAGCCATGCTTTCCGTCGCATCTTTTCGTTAGCAGCTTGAGGCTGGAAAAAAGAGGAAATCCGCTGGCTCGTTACTTATACGGCCCAGTAAAAACTTTTCCTGATTAACCCTTATCTCAGATTGTAGACATAAACGTCTTTACAAAATGCACATAATTAATTAAGATTCGTAAACCGAAAAATATGTGTTTTTTTTTTATAAATTTAATTTCTTAACAATATATTTTGTTGGCTATTAATGAAGAATAAATGTAACACACCATGTAGGAATAGCAATTGTGGAATATTACATTTTCAACAAGATGGGCTATATAGATACCATTTTCTAATTCGAATCATAATAATCGGCATATTTGCAGATTCTTAAGGGAAATCAGCTATTGAGGTCGTTCTCATGACGAAATTTTCTTCAAATGTCGATCCTACCTAGTTGATGACGAAAATGAGGTCCGTTCCAAACTATATATATATATATATATATATATATATATATATATATATATATATACTAGCTCAGATAACCGGCTTCGCCCGGGAATTCATTTGAGGCTGGATGGCGATTGCATTTTTTTAGGCTTTACTTTGCACTATATTTTGACATTTACCCTCCCCAGTGTTTAGGTTTTATACCCGTCGTTGCCGTGGATTTGTTAATAATAAAATTAATTTTTTATGTAATACTTCACTGTCCTCCATATTGTCATATTTCCCGTTTCCTGTGCATTATGCATAGATTTAAATTATTAAGGACAAAATATTATAATAATATATTATAATTAGAATTAATTATTCCAGGTGAGGTACCTGGTAGTTCATAATGAAAAGAATTGTTGAGCAAATTTCTCTAAATAACAAAATAAACAACTTTTGTTGAGTGCATATTTGCCGAAACCCCAAAAGGAAACGAAATATCGCTCTTTTTAATTTCTGGCTTCCCTTATAACCCCCTCTCCTGCTCGCCCCTCGACAGGTTGGTATGGCTTGTTATCATGAAAGCGTTAGTGCTAATAAATATGCCGAGTTTTATTTATTTCGGTTGGGTCTTTTGTCCCAAATAAAATTGTTCACTTCCGCTACAGGTTTTAGCGTACATCTCGTTTATAATTCGGTATACGAAAAAAGTGTATATAACAAAAGTTACTCTAAATCACAAAATAAACAACTCTTTTGTTATGTTCATATTTGCCGAAAAACCAATAGGAAACGAAATATCGCTATTTTTAATTTCTGGCTTCCCTTATAACCCTCACTCCTGTTCGTCTCAGAGGATATTAATATAGCCTTAAGTCTAAGTTGGGTTAGTAGTAATATACATACCAAGTTTCATAAAATTCGGTTCAGCCGTTTTTGCGTGAAAATGTAACAAACAAACAAACAGACACCAAAGAAACAAAATGCAGATATGGTGTCTGTGACTAAACTTTCCCAATCATTATTCAAAATAGTAAACAGAATCCGGATTCCATAACCCTGAAATAATTTTTAAATGAAAATTAGTGATATTTATTGCAGATTCATATTATGGTTTTGTTACATGCTTGTACCGTGAAATATAAATGTTGTAACAAAATTAAAGAGAATAATTTCAAAGAAACCTGCAACAACCTATATCTCATAATTGAAAACAACAGTCTGCATGCCCTAATTACAATTTTAACATGAAAATATAATATATTTTAATAACTCAAATTCTTTTGTTAGAAACATATTATAAATTCTATCAGCCAAGTGACAAATAACAAACCTCGGATTATGAATAAATAAATGTGAGCATGTAGTACAATACTCCTCTCTAATCCCTCCGTTTGATCAATAACTGATATTCAATTGAAATTATTTCATGAAATTTTAAACACTAACCGACTACACACTGATCGGACATAACAAAACCGCTTACCGTTTCATTCGGTGTTTTCTGAAATTGATTTTTCTTCGTAGGCCAATATTTTGAAAGAGCCATCGTTTGAGACACCGCATAAATAAAGCATGTATTGTTTTAAAAGACACATAAACTTCTAGTACGTACTTATACCCGCTACAAGTTAAACATAAAATGTTCTATACACATTGCGTGTGTGTCAACTACGAAAAAGTCTGTCACGCAGGGGCTGCTTAAACTAAGCAGATTTCCCTCGTGATGTTTAGTAATAGATAAATCTACCTACTGGTAACACTATAGCACCGTCAACATCATATGAATAAATACAAACGATAATAAGAAACCTCCTTTTGTGGAAGATCTTCAAAAGATCTTTTGAAAACAATGGTATTTAAGCTTCGAATAATGCGGTTTATTACATAACAGAGATTTGTTTATGTAACATGAGTAGAAGTGGGGGTTTGCTCAAGGCTGAAACTGAAAAACACCAATATCTCGGTTGATATTCAAGATAGGGAATAAATGTATATAATAATATTTATAGTACATTTAAGTTGCAATAAGATTGTCTCTATACTAGTTTTTGATCCGACGTATAGTTACGGAGATATTTCGTATTTTCGAAAATTCCCCATCTAAACCCTCTCTCCCACTGGTCCGATTTCAGCCTTTAACGAACTTCATTTGTATTTTTACATAATACGTATAAATATCGAGTTTGGTAAAGATCATTCAATAATTGCGACCCCTACAGTGTTAACAGACAAATATATATATATATATATATATATATATATATATATATATATATATATATATATATATATATATTTCGAAAATCACGTCATGAGTACGACCTCAATAGATGATTTCCCTTAAGGGAAATCTGCTAATAGCAACATATGGTAATAATTAAGATAACTTTTGTTATGTACATATTTGCCGAAACCCCAATAAGAAACGAAATATCACTATATTTAATTTCAGGCCTCCTTGATAAACCCCTGCCCGTCCCTAGAAATGTTAGTGTGGCTTATTATAAGGAAGGCGTTAGTGATAATTCACATACCGAGTTTGGTTTAGTTCGGTTGAATTTTTTCGCCAAATAAAATTGTTGACTTCCGCAGTAGTTTTTAACGTATAACTCATTTATACTTAGGTATACGACAAGAGTGTATATAACAAAAGTTACTCCAAATAATAAAATAAAAAACTTTTGTAATGTGCATAATTGCCGGAAATGCATTAGGAAACGAAATATTGCTATTTTTAATTTCAGCCCTCCCTTATAATCCCCATCCTGTTCGTCTCAGAGAATATTAACATAGCCTAAAGTCTAAGTTGGGTTAGTAGTAATATACATACCAAGTTTCATAAAATTCGGTTCAGCCGTTTTTGCGTGAAAATGTAACAAACAAACAAACAAACAGACACCAAAGAAACAAAATGCAGTTATGGTTTATATGACATGTGAAACGAAAAGTTATCGTGAAATTTCGCGAAAAAAATCAATGTACCGACAGAGGTTACAATTTTATACATATATAGATGTAAATCATTAACAAATAAGTATATATTCTATTCTATCTTTGAACCGAGTAACAGATAAATACGGTAGTTATTATAGAGGACTATTGGTAGGAGAAAGAGCTGCAGAAGATAAGCCCCAACCTTTACCATTAATCCGCGGATAGAGATTGAGATATCCCAACCTGTTAAGAACCACATTCTAATTCGCTACCGGGCAGAGGTAGAATTCGTTTATTAATTTTTTTTTTCATTTTAATTAAATTACTAGAAAAAGATGTTTCACATGTTCTCACTTTTTCACGTTTTAACATTTCTATTTCTTTTACAAAAGCCAAAGAAACTATTTTAGAGCAGTCTGAAAAACAACTATACTTATGGACTTCGTTAGAATAATTTACATTTATTTGTGAGAGCGTTACCTAAAATTATTTTTCTATTAAACACTCTCCTATTGATGAGCAAAAGATATTTTTTTACTGTTAAAGCCTACAAAACACTCAGAACATATCTCAATTTATTATTCAAAGAATATTCAACATTCTTCATGATTTATTACATTTTCAGAAGGTTTGTCAATTAACAGTCTATTATTTGGAGTAGTTTTTTTTAGCTATTATATAATAGACGAAGGAAGATAATTCTTTCTGTTCAGTTAATTATAAACATGTATTTAAGGCCCAACGCATTACGAGTTTCCAGGTTCCTTCTCAAGAAATGATTACTATACAAATTTAGTAAACAAGTGCTAATTAAACTTCTCTATAAGAGAAGAGGTGTAATGTAATAAATAAAATTCAGTTATTCCATAATAATATTAATGTAATCAAAAATTCGTAAAATTTCTTTAAATGTCCATTGATCTTGCCAAGCAGAAGACGAAAATGAGGTCCTTCTTAAACTGTATATTTAAGCATGCAAAGGGCTGCGTAAATTTTCTTTAGAGACTGGGTTATTTATGTATATTGTCTTAATTTTTTCTATTATTTCATTGTGGTAATTCTTGAAAGTGTGTATATAATTACGTACATATATATAAATACAATTGTATTATATACATACTGATCTGTCACTGCTCTAGCGGTCTCAATTTATGATTGCTTGTTACCTTACTAGATACAGAAATGATACATTAAAAATTAAAAACCAAGTTTGTTGACGGCAGGAGGGGGGTTTAGAGGAAGGGGGGAATCGACAAGTCAAAATATCTCTGTTATTATTACTTGGATAGAAAAATTGAATGTAACCTATCATTTTTCAAGACTGATACCATGTTAATTTTGTTATAAGGATTTTATGTTTATCTTGGTCATTAATCTACTTATTTGCATTTTTTGAATACTAACCAATGAGTAAAACCCTACTCCTACTCTGATCATATTAATAATAAGTTTTTGTGTCATGAACCACGTATATGAAGCTTAAATATCGCGTATTGATTTTATTGGGCTTTTCTGTGTACTTACATGTTCTTTGTGTGATAACGTTATCAATTAAATTAAGGCTTTACGTTCAAACATTTTAACTCGAAAATTTATATTTGATTTATTCCATATTCGTTATTTAACCGTTTCACACAGCACTTAAGTTCAGAGTCGTTAATGGCTGATATCGGACTTTGGATCAATAGTGTACCATAGCAGGTCATGGGAAATATGTTATTCCTGGTTCTGTAGCCCGCCGCACCTTAGCATGTGATTTTCTCTGAGTTTCAAAGCACCTGACATCTAGCTGATATTGCGACACCTATTCACAATGGCTTCTAACTACGGGAGAAATAGGCAACAGGTGACGAGTTGAGATCACGAGAGCACGATTTACGCAGCCTTACGAGACGGTAAGATGCATGTGGGCTTATCCCCTAGACCAGTGTATTCCCAGTGTAATAGAAGAAACCTTTTAGCAGATTTCCCGTGAGGAGATTCCCCTACTTTGGAGATGACGAAAATGAGGTCCTATGGAAATTATATATATATATATATATATATATATATATATATATAATAGTGTTATTGTTTTCGACCAGGTTATATATATATATATATGGGGTTGTTGTTTTTTGGAGTTTTGGTCAGTGTTGGTGAAAAAATCTTAGTTCATTCCAATATTTCGAGAATATTTATTTTCTCTTCTTCAGGGCAAGACTAAAGATATTTAAAAATTATTGTACAACATTGTAGTTCCTTTGTTTACAGTACTCCTAATGTACCAACACTGACCAAAACTCCAAAAAACAACACCATATATATACTTATCTCTTAACGCTCTAGCGGTCGCAATTCTTATTTGATCGGAACCAAACTCGATATATAAGCATTTAATTTAAAACTGAAGGGCGAGTTCGTTAGTGATTGAGATCGGACTTTTGGGAGCTAATTAATTCCAAATATCTCCGTTACTTTACTTAGGATCCAAAAAAAATGTATAGAACTAATTTTATTGGAAATAAAATGTACTATAAATATTGCTATATACACTTATTCTCTATCTGTAGTATTATCGGATATATTTGCATTTTTTAGTTTTCGCCCTTTAGTAAACCCGCGTTCCTGCTCATGCCATATTAGCTCATATTAGCAATAAGCTGTAATATTATGAAGCACTTTATTTGAAGCCCAAATACCAAATAAGGTTTTCATTGAACTTTTCGTTTTGAGATAAATCCAAATAATCCAAATACATGACGCACGTGGGAAATCTGCTTAGTTGACGCAGTCCCTTTAGACCCCCCAGACTCTTTTTTATATGTGGCTTAGATTTTATTTAAGCCATATAAAATGCTAATTCTGTATTTAACGTTTTGAATAAATTATCAATGAACTTTATAAACCTGTGACAGGTCATTGACTGTCAGTTAAAATGGACGGTAGCTGACAGTATTCTCACTGAACACTAAATATGCCAATGTTTTCCTCCTGATTCACAGGGTTAATTAAATAACATTTACTTTAATTGAAACGGTAGTTATGTAGGAGGATATTCTCTCTTGATACTATCAAAGCAAGATTATTAATTTTCGTATCTTATTTTATTTCCGACTTATAAGAAATAGTTCGATTCCAGGTTTTACGATATTATAATAATTTCTGTTTAGACCCTTCAGTATGTCACCTACGCAAATTACCCAGTAGCCCAGAATATTCGTCGCGTAGGGCTTTTCCAAATAATCCATGAAAACCACCACGGCCAGGCGGCTTAACGTGGAAACGATTTCCAATGAATTTCATCTTGAAAATGGAGTAATTCCCGTCAATACACATTTATATAAGTGCCAGTAGTTCCTGGGAGGCCGTATCATCACAGTTTTTTATCAGAACGTCTCGGTGCATTATCTCATATACGTCGGAACACTCCCAAAAAGGTAAACCAAATCAAATGATGCCAGCATACATTTCTTCAGTACTATTTTTCAATTTAAAAACTCTTCAAATTTCTTATTATTTACCACTGAATAATTTGATAAGTCATAGTATTAAATATAGCCGCCACAACCTTACACGGCGTCACAGTTGGTGCTGAAAGAAATGTCTCATACAAGGTAACTGCTAGCCATAGAACGTAACCATAAAATAATCGAAAATTTGGAACCCATTTACATTCAGCTGTAGATACGGAGAGTATCTGATTAAATGTGCAATTGGAAATGCATAGTTTTATCCCATTTAGTAGCCAACACTCTCTGCTAGTAGCCTGCAGTGGCCCCAAAACCGTAGCATTTTTCTCGAACTTAGGCATTAATCTTTTCAATTACTATATATATATATATATATATTTATATATAGCCATTTATTTCGATTTTTTAATTAATTAAATTATTGTCTATTAGTTTATAAGTTGTACTACGATTTCAATGTATTTGTTTGATTCATTGCATGATTTTAAGCGTATTTCTTTTTTGTTTGTTAGTAGCTGATGATGTTAGTGATTAGGGGCCTTGTACTTGAATAGAGAATTTGGTGAGAATACTTTGAGTTTATAAGACCTGTTTCCAAGATCTGGGCTCCTACATGCAGCAACCCACGAAATATAAAGTTTATTTTAGTTGCAAATTCATCCATAATTTACAACTAAATGACCTAACAATAAACGAAAAAAAGATCAATAACAAAAATACTCTTTTTTAACAGCAGTAACCTTGAGTAGTCATTTATTTTGAGAGTATAAATTCTTTCAAGAAATAAGGTATACATGAGGTAGCTAAATATGAAAATTGCGTGAAGAGAAACGAATGTTAGGAAAAAAATACTAACAACTCTACAACGGTTCAGTGTTTTGAAAAAGGGAATATATTAACAATTAAAAAGGATGTATTTTAACAAGCATGTTATACAAGAATGAGTACTACTTTTATAGTTAATTTATCTTAAGGAAGGTCTATGACAATTAAGAACACATTGAAAAAGTGATACCTAAATTATTACATTAGTCTATAATGAAATATGGGAGTGTAAAAGAAAAAGGCCTAGTTAAGAATAATTATGCTATTTTTTCTATTTTTATCTAAATCATAGGAAAGAAAAACTGTTACCGTTCTGAACGGATTTGAGTCAAAGTGAATGGCTTTTGTTATCTAAATGACAAAAGTTTGGAGGTGGTTGTCTATGGAGAGAGAGCAACACCTCAGTTTAAACTCCAAGTTTCCAAGTCACAAGTTGCTCCGGCCCGGCCTGTGTTTACACCTTGGGCTTCTCTATCTTATCACTTCCTCCTAACAGAATGTCATCCAAGGGAAATAGATAGCATACGCTCTTCATATGCATTTCCTAAATTCCTTGTCGTTTTATTATGAAATAAAGAATGAAACGAAATTTATTTTGAATTCAAAACTTCTTGAGATGTCTAGTGAAGTTTGAACATTTTTTATACACCATAAACTCTGTATTTCGCAATGTTGATTGCCCTAATAATATATGAAGATTTATGGCAAGGAAAAGTATTAATATTGCTCAGTCGTATCTCCCGCGCTTTCTTGGTTCACTAACCGGCCGTAAATCCTGGGAGGGTCGCCGTAGGCCGTGGCCAGGAAAAGAAACTGCAGCGCTAGCGTACAGGATGTACCGCTCGCCTTATGCCTGGCAGCCATTGTTCATTCTGATTTCAAGTTAAGAGCACGTGCTTGAGTAGTCGTCTCCGCAAAAAAGGGGAATAATGTTCATCTCCCTCAACTCTAGTGTCAAAAAAGTCCGTCACGCAGGGGCTGCGTAAACTAAGCAAATTATTTTATTATTCACGTGGGACGAACAGTTACGAAAACGGCCGCCTGAGCTCTCTTCTCTTCTCAATTGCTGATTTCCCTTAAAGGAAATCTGCTAATAGGATCGCCGCATCGAAGATAAAGGTCTCCGCAACCAGTTTTCATCAGCTAGAAGGCAGAATCTCATTGGGAACGCAAAATAACACAGGAAGAAAAATCCACTTCATGGAAAGTATATGTTTCTCGAAGGTACCTATTTCTTTATTATAATGCTAGCATTATCTACGTATACAATTAAAAGAGTACTCATAATATAGGACCGTTCGATTATTATTTTGTGTATATACATATATTATTGGCTTGGCGCTAAAGTTTACAAACAAACAAGGGGTAATCATTGTGTTCTACCTATGTTGTACAATCATATTTCATAAAGTTTAAGTTTCTTTGTTTTCACAACATCTTTATCAATAAATGTTAATGTTTGTTAACATTATTATAACCTTATTAGATATAAGGTTAGTCCCTTAAATTAGTATTCTTTTCAAGTTTAAGTTGTATAAACTTAGGGTTTACTGTAATATTCATTACATGTTATTACTTATTCAATATGCACTTGATTCTTTGGAGAACTCAAATAATGGCTTGTATTATTTCCCCTCATCTTTCCACCAGAATAGTAAATACTTCGGTATAATCAAGGTGAGGAATTTATCTCTTTTAATAATTTTATTTCAGTCTAATGCTTTCTTATTATTACCACAAAAGCTAACCGCCCGCACTAACATATATCTTCAAAACTTACATAATAAAGGCTAAAAAATAGAATACTTCGAAGTGAGTGTTATTTTCACTAATTAAAATATTTTTATTTTTAATAACCATGTGGGAGTATTTTTTGTAAGAAGTAATTTTAATTAAGCGTTTGACTTGAATTTAAGCAGATTTAGCGCGTCTATAGTTTGAAATTGGCGGCAGTTTTACGATTTAGTAATCCGTGACTAATTGATTCCGCTGTCAGCTGTTGAAGTTTTGATCATGTTTTTCGTACAGACATTTCAGAGTACATGTGTCCCAATTCTTTGTAATTGGTTGTATCGCTGGTACCTTCTCTCCGGATTTGTGTGAATCCGTCCTCCTTGATGAAACAAGCAGAAATTATGAGCAGAAAGATGAGCATCAGATTTGAGAACAAATCTCAATTTATATTTCCTAAACTAAGAATAGGCGATTCGATACTTACTTTGATCCATACACTCCTGATAAACATTATCCTACTTATCTAAATTACACTTGACAACTGAAACATCCTCCTTTATAGAGGACATGTACCTTCATGAAATTTAAATTTTTTGTTTATATTTTCGTAAATTTAATATGGTTTTAAATTATATAAAAATCTAGTTAACTTAATTTTTTCAGTTCTCTCCAGTATTTATTTTTCTGTACTAAAGATTTCGATCTATTTTCATGGTGTAATTGTTAATTATTATAATTTTGATTCCTACTTGTGTTGCCTTTGTACCTTGCTTTATTATATGTTTATGATTTACCATTTTTGCTTTGTTTTTACAGGAGAGCGTCAATGACCTAATAAGTATAATTCTGAAAATGAATAATTTATAAAATGGGTCTACACCCTGCAATCTACATTTGTAAAAATATTACAACACTCTTTGTATTTTTATTCCATAAACATTATACGATTGTCCAATGCTGATTGACAGTTAAGTTATTATAACAATATTAGTAATTAGCAGAACATCATTTTGTAGATTTTCCTTAAGGGAAATCAGCTATTGAGGTCGTACCCATGACGCGATTTTCGATATTTTTCTTCAAATATCGATTCTACCTAGGAGAGGACGAAAATGAGGTCTGTTCAAAACTGTATATATATATATATATATATATATATATATATATATATATATATATATTTCTGTTACCGCTCTAGCGGTAGCAATTTTTGTTCAATCTTCACCAAGCTCGGTATTTAATCGTTTTATGTAAAAAGAAAGATCGAGTTCGATAGCGGCTGAAATCGGACCAGTGGGAGGGGAGAGGAATTACGAAAATTCTGAATGTCTCCGTTACTATACATCGGATCGAAGAAGTGCATAGAACTAATGTTATTGGAAATTAAATTTACTATAAATATTGTACATTTATTCTCTATCTTGAATAATGACCGAGATATTTGCATTTTTATTAAGTGTGGTCGCTTCCCGCCAAAGCTAGTTCGGCCGTTCCGTAGCAGTTCGGCACTCGTATAGAGATTTGTCTATTGTATACCATTACCTGGGAAATCTGCTTAGTATACGCAGCCCCTGCGTGACGGACTTTTATGTTACAAACTTATTTATATGTTTCAAATGAGTTAGTGAGGTATGATACAGTAAATTTTATAAAACAGAAATATTTATTGCTTATTTTATGGTTAAAATGAATAACATTTTAATGACACTTTTTACTCAAAACTTACTTTACTAACTAATCTTCTTACAAAAAAAAATGTTTATAAGCAGTTAGTCATTACGTTTTATCAATGCAATATCTGTTGCTGAGCGTAGAGGAGTCGGAGTTAAAAATCTAACTTGTTTAAAGCCTTCATCAAGTTATAAGTATCTAAATCAATAAGAAGGTGTTATAATTATTAGTAAGTGTAGAGTGACTCTTAGAACAAATAAGTGAATCTTCCTTTATTTTTCAACTTCCGGACTATTTTTCACAGTTTAAACAAAAACTATAAAAGGAAAATTCCCATAAAATATCTTAAGAACAAAATTATTATGCTAAAGACGGCTTAATTATTGTACTTGTTTTTAATTTGATCTTATCAAATCACGCGACCTTTGAATTTATGACAGGCATTAACTTTAGTTGCATTATGAAACGATTTAAAGTTAACAACTGTTTGACATGGATAGCTCATTCATTCGAAGCTGCTTCTTTCATTGCTCCGTGTCTTAGTGTCAATATTATCTACACTCGCTGAATGTGCTTAGATTTTTAGCAGATTTCCCTTAAGGAAAATCAGCTATTGAGGTCGTACACAGTACGCGATTTTCGACATTTTTATTCAAATGCCCATCGAACCTACCCAGAAGATGGCGAAAATGAGGTCCATTCAAAACTGTATATATGTATATATTATGTCTATTTACCTATCTATATATTTGTCTGTTACCACTCTAGCGGTCGCAATTATTGTTTAATCGTTATCAAAATCAAGATTTAGTCGTTTTATGTAAAAACAAAGATCAAGTTCGTTAACGGCTGAAATCAGACCAAGGGGAGGGGGGCGTTCACAGGGTGAGAATTTTGAAAATTCAAAATATCTTCGTTCCTATAAGTTGGATCAAAAAAATATATAGAACTAATCTTATTGAAAATTAAATATACTATAAATATTGTTATATAAATTTATTTTCTATCTTCAATATTAACCGAGATATTTGCATTTTCAGTTTTCAGTCTTTAGAAAACCCTCACTTCTAATCATGTTACATAAACAATACTCGGTTAGGTTATGAACCACATCATTCGAAGATTAAATACCAAATATTGTTCTCATTCATCATTCACGGAGATAAAAGTTACTGATTTGAATAGAAATAAAAGGGGAAAATAAAAGAAAAATTACGGCAAATTTATAATTTTGATAAAATTGCTCTTTTGTGTAGAGACGCACTTTTATAATGACAAAAAACGAATTATTGTGAATTCATTTAGTTTGAAAGACGCATTGTAAAATTCTGGATATCCTATAGCTAAATTTAACTCAACTGTATTTGATGAATGATTCGTCCTTACTGTTAGTATTAAATCCAAAGCCTTTGAGAGTCACTCGACTGATGTAGGCATTGTATGCAGAGATTCATATATCGTAGCCTTTCACGAAGGGAATCCTTTTCTTCCGTTCGTTATTGAATTACGGGGCGTAAAGGAGCAACATATGAATGACAGTCCGTATAAAGATTTGAATGCAAATGAAAGACTCGTGAGCTAATCTATCGAGAAAGACAGAAGATCAAAAGGCCTTTTGTTCAAATAATTAACGAGTCGGGGCTATTGTCAAAAAAAGAGTCCTTCTTTTAGCCTCAACAACTTCATCCATCGGTTAGTCTTTTCTATTATGCAAACTAAAATTATAGTTGCTTTCTGACAAAGCTTTTTACACCCCAGTGATTCTTGGAAGCGAATTAACTTCTTCAAATTGTACTCTTTGTTAGAAGAAGGCTCTTTATTTCGACTCTCTTTGTTGTTTGGGGAAAAGCATGAATGGAAATAAACAACAGTTCTTTTTAATTATTATTGCTACCTGCAGTGTTATGAATACATTAGTTTAAATAATGGAAACGCTTATGATAAAAATAAATCCGTCTTTATATATATATATATATATATATATATATATATATATATACCGATATTTAAATATATACTCTATTTATTAGGGGTCTTGCAGATGTAGCAGTGTTGCTCAAAAATATTTCTTAATCACATAAAAAAACATAAACAAAATGATTACATCCATGGTTGAAAAAATGTCAACACCTCCACTAGGACAAGATTATGAGACTCCGGCCTCATCATCAGTGTTCTGATAAAGTCATAAAACAATAAATAGAAACATATAGTTGCAATTAGTCATAACAACTTAAACAATCTTAGAAAAACATTACTCTTATGTAATTTAAAACCTATAAACCTACAAAATGAATAAAGATATCGTTACGTTTATTACAGAATCAGTAATAAACGTTGTTGATTAGAGTTCCTTTGGATTGCAAAATTAAACACACACAAAATTCACAGTTTTTATCACTGCACAATTTATTTAAGAATGCACTACACACTTCGTTAATTATTCTTAACTACTAGTCACATTGTACACTAATAGCTTCACTGTTCTTCTTATTACACTGTCCAATAACTCACTCACGATCACTGAACTTCACAAAAACACGGCACTGCACTGTCTCAAACACGGCACTATACTGTTCTGTACAGAGTCACGGCACAACACTTGTTCTTCACATAAACATTTTACCACACTGCACTAAGTCGGACTGTTGCACTGATGATCACTTGAAGACAGTTGAGAACAAACTAACTTGGGGCGGGGAGGGTCCCTTTTATAGCTTGTCGGAAAACATCAAAAGGTAAGGCCGAGACCAGGACTGGTATTGCCCAGAACGATTCTCTTTGTCGGCTTCTTTGATCTCCTTCGTACTTCCCAAATACGTGACTATCTCTGTTCAATCTTTCATATACGTAGTTTTCGTAACAATATTAATAACCATCTATTTTCCTCTGGGAAATAATTTCCTATAAATAAATCAGGAATTTAAGGAAAATATTTGCAAGCACTCACGTAGCTCTATAAATGGGCCATGTTGACTCACTCCTACTTCTGAGTGCCGGGCAGGGCTGATGCAGATACATGCATCAACATACTCCTCCTTTTATATTGAGCCAGTTCTAAGAAGCTAGGGCATCTAATTTCATTTCGATGGACTCAATTGTATCGACCTTTTTTCCATTTACTAATGTTGTGCAAGACTTCAATATCTAGGGAGTTTGGCTCATGCTTTTCCTGCAAAATATGTTGTTTTTTTCATTTTTTGAGTCACCCCTAGATAAATGTTCTTTCAGTCTCTCACTCAATTTTCTACCACTTTGTCCGGTATTTGGTATACCAAAGGAAGTGCATGAGATTCGATAGACCCCGGATCTACCCAAAGGTGGAACTGCGTCCTCAACCCCTAAAGAGCGCTTTGCAAACATTCTTCAGACCCAGTTCTCCCAGCGTGGGTACTACCCACATTTTCGGACAAAGCATAAATATAGGGTGTGCTAATTGGGTATGAAGACTTGTTTGCTACTTTATCTGAGAGGTTTTCTGCGACGTCCCTCTCCATTTTATTCTTCTTAAACGTCAGTTCCACAACTTTGTTTGTTATGATTTGTACAGAGAACTGATGATGAGGCCGGACCCTCAAAAGGAATAAAAATTTAAAACCTAGAGATGTTGAACTTCTTTTTTTTCAACAATAGATGTATTCATGGAACCCTATCATCCAGGAGGTTCAAGTTTAAACACTATTAATTTATACAAATAAAACAAAACGTCCACCACGCAGCACGTCCTGCCTGAACTAAGCAGATTTCGCTAGTTCTGGAGCCAACATGACTTGAAATTTTAGTTTCACTTGTAATGTTATTGGCTTAGGGGTTCTAAATGTAATTGCAGTTGTAATAATGGGGGGGGGGGACTTAAGGCTATTGACTAAAAAAAAAGAAATTATCTGAGTTAATGTTTGATAGAGAAAATGTGTATAGAACAATAATAAGCAATCAATAAGCATCATTGGTTAAATGTGATTTTTCGATCCGACTTTTTATCATTATATTTTTTATGTATCATTTTGAATTTTTGTTTTTGAGAGCTTCCCACATCCCTTTCCTTAGTCCTGTGTAGTGGACAGCGTAGCAAAATCGCTAAAACGATATCTATGAATATGCTTTCCAACCATAAATCAGCAATGGGGTAGTTGTGTACCTCCTTCTAGAACTTAAACTCGTTTAAGTACTTTAAATTCGTTATCATATTGTGAAATATTAGTTGCCTTTCATACTTCAAAATTTGCTTCTCTTGGGCATAATTTGTTGGAACCACATGGCAGTGAGTGTACGTTAAAATCTCCGACCAAAACATATCTGTTCTCTTGTATTGGCATTATATAGACATTTGCATTTAGTGGTTTGGACATCAGTTATTGTACATATAATTTAAACTGACTATTTATATTTTTTTTAGATTTCAAGCAGAGAATATTTTAATGAATAGATTGATTTTACTTTGGTAGACCTAAACAAAAATATTCTCGAATTTCATTTTTTATAAACTTCCACTTCTAATAGTAAAAATAAATCAGGATTTCATAAAAGAGAAGAAAAGTGTATACAAAAGTTAACTGAGTCAGCCGTATTGAAAAACTTTTAATTGAGGTATCGATTTTTCTGTTAAAGACTTTTATATAAATTCTCTTACCTTTTGTTTTAATATCAATTACATGCAAAATCATTTGTGAAACTTTATTATAATAAAATTATTAATTCACTTGTTAAAATATTTCCCGCGAACAATGTTTAATCTCCAATTAAAGACTTATACAAAATTTGCTAATGCTTGAAGTGATTTTCTTTCTGAATGGTTAAATAAGTAAATATTAATGCGGTGGATTCCGCATGTGTGTGCCATGTTCGGCGTGATCACTTCGCACAGCCACTTTTCGCTTAACCATGCGTTTTGTTGTCCTAAATATCGGTGAGCTGGGAATGTTTTCATTAATAACCCCTCTATTATATATTTCACAGGAGATAATTTACAATCAAAATAGTAGTAATTTAAGGTTCGTTATGAAAATGTATAAACTTACCAGAATTTAATCTTTTGACTTTTGGATTCCATAATAATTATAGATAATATTCGAGGTATGTATTTCCCCACTAAAATATTAGGACCCTCTATTTTTTCATGTTATTCAAAATTTGTTTCGAAAATTGTTTTCAGTAGTGGCTGCCAACTTCTTCAATTTATATTAACCACAGTATTTTTTCTTAAAGTCGTTTTAGACCATTGGTAATTATTTAGTTGTTTGATTTTTTCTTTGTTCAAGGATGTATATAGTGGTCAAATCGCTAAGATAGAATCAAGGTAAGAAATAAAAAAATTACAGACAATATTTTAATCCTGATCATCATTCTTCACCTGCCTGGATATGGGATATAATGAGTTAAAAAAATGAACAAGCAATGATATAATTATTATTATTTACTTGATAAAATTCATTATTAATTATTTCTTAATGCCCATCTCACTTTGGCATTCGATGTCTGAAGATAGCAATAGAAATATTCATGTTATATCCCATCTGAACTGCCAGAAAGCTAATTCTAATAAAGAAGTTACAGTAAGTCTTTCCAGAGAGTATCTCGGAATTATTATTGTGACCTTATATCTTAAGAGCTTAATTAAGTGGATTTTAATACTATTTTAACCTTTATACAGATACGCCATTATGAAACTACTCAATTACTGGAAGTTTTTTTTTCTTTATTAGCAGAAATGACTTATTTCTTTGTTATATAAATTACACAATTCATCACTTCAACTATGTGAAGTCCATCATACAGGTGCTGGATAAACTAAGCAGATTTCCCACGTCCAGGTTTGACACTCTAGTCTCAACTTTTATTCTATTTTTCTTAATAAAAATATGATGAGTAGAAGTTGGAAACAAGAAACTTCTAATAACGTTTTTCATATTATTTAATATAAATGTGTAGAATAACAATTGCAGAGGAACAATAGTTTAAAAAAAAAATTGGTTCTATAACATTTTTTACCGGACTCATAATAATCGAAATATAATTATTTACAAAAACGTCATTTGAAAACAATATCTGGTATTTAAGTTTGAAATAGGATGTTTCATGATATATGGGCTTATTGTTAACGTGCGATGACTAAAAGTGGGGATTTACTGAAAGCTGAAAATTTAAAAAATGGAAAAATCTCAGTTAATATTCACGATTGAATATTTCGATCCCTCTCACAGTAATGAAGATAGTTTGAATTTTCGGAATTATTCACTTCAACGCCCCCCCCTCCCCACTGGTTCGCTTTCAGCCGTTAACGGACTTGACTTTTAGTTTTGTAGAAAACGTTTAAACATCGAGTTTGGTAACGATCTAACAATGAAAAAAAAGCGACCGCTAGATCGTTAACAGTCAAATTATATATATATATATATATATATATATATATATATATAGTTGTGTTATTTTCTGTAAACAGAGGTACAACAGACTATGTGTGGTCTATGGTTCATCTGTCAGTTGTAGGTTAGCCATTGGTTATTGAATAACAATTTGACCTCATTTCGAGATGTGACCTCCACTCTGGTTGTTAGTCTTTTTACCCTTCTCCTCCTCTAAAACAGCAATGCTCTAAAGAAGGATACCAAAGGTGTCCAAAACAGTTAGCATTAGAAATATACTCACTATTTGGCGGACTGAGTCAATTTCTAGTCGATACCTAACAATCCTTAATTGCAATTCAATAAACAATAATCTTAGGAAAAAATTAAATAAAAATGCCAGTGGATGAATAATCATTAAAATCAGTTCACTAGCAACACAAGCTTCTATATCATGTTTATTATAACCATTCATTTATTTACATTTGGTTTTCGTCTCGAAGGAGTTAGTGCTAACACTCATTCCCGAGTTTTGTTAAGTTCCGTTCAATTGTTAGAGCCCAATAAAACTGTCGGCTCCCGCTTTGCTTTTTAGTGAATATATCGTTTATACTTTGTTATAAAAACAAACAAAACAAAAGTGAATATAACAAACGTTACTTTAAATAAGAAAATAAACATTTTTGTTATGTGCATAATTGCCGAAAAAACAATAAGAAACGAAATATCACTATTTTTAATTTCTGGCCTCCCTTACAACCCCCACTCCTGCTCGTCCCTAGAAATGTTGGTCCAGCTTATTGTCATGAAAGAGTTAGTGCTAATTCACAAACGGAATTTTGTTTAATTCGGTTGAGTTTTTGGTTCCAAATAAAATTGTTGATTCCCGTTATAGTTTTTAGCGTATAACTCATTTATACTTTCTTATACGGCAAAAGTGTATATAACAAAAGTTACTTTAAATAACAAAATAACCAACTTTTGTTATGTGCATATTTGGAGAAACCCCAATAGGAAACGAAATATCGCTATTTTTAATTTCAGGCCTCCCTTATAACCCCCACTCCTGCTCGTCTCAGAGAATATTAATATAGCCTAAAGTCTAACTTGGGTTAGTCGTAATATACATACTAAGTCTTATAAAATTCGGTTCAGCTGTTTACGCGTGAAAAGGTAACAAACAAACATACAGACACCAAAGAAACAAAAGTCCGCCACGCAGGGGCTGCGTAAACTAAGCAGATTTCCCACGTGAAGTTTTACAATAGAGAAATCTGCAACATTTTCGTCATCTCCTGGGTAGGATCGATGGACATTTGAAGAACTTTTTCGAAACTCGCGTCCTGAGTACGACCTCAATAGGTGATTTCCCTTAAGGGAAATCTGCTAAAAACGTGGGGGGGGGACAGGATACACAATATACCTCAGACTTTGCTCGACTAATATGTAGGTTATAACTGAGTAATAGGTTATCTAAGTTGTGACTGAATTTTATGGAGGGCTGCAATGTACTAGAGCGTTTTAGCAGATTTCCCTTAAGGGAAACCAGCTATTTAACAAGTATCATGGGATCCAGTCCACATAGTTGCTGGTTACAACTAATCACTGACATTGCGATTTTCAATCAAAATCTTCAGAACCCCTTGAATTCAATTTTTTTTTTTAAATTTCAGCTGCACATTCTCTGTTCAGGAAAGTCTCATTAGTCAGGCCTCATTATAGGAAATTGTATTCCTCGCATTTTAATTAAACCTTGTGGACTAAGGTGGTAGAAACTTTACTCAACCTTAGCGTAAATTTATTCAACTCAGGCAACCTTTTGGATAATTAATATTCCAACTTTCCCCCTAAATTAAAATATACAAAAAGAAAAGATTTTATACTTTCGACCGAGTAAGAATAACAAGTTCTTATTCCATTTTGTTTTAAACTTATGGGTCCATGAAACTAACATTCCAAAACACACACATATATTTATCCTCCAATAGCCTGTTGGCATACCCATAAAGAGTTCTTATACAAATTTATAAACGTTTCCTTAACGAGTAGACCAAATATTTTACTATAAAATTTATCAGACTGCACAAGTTAAGTTACGACACAGGTTCCCAAGTAAAAAAAAAGCCCGTCACGCAGGGGCTGCGTAAACTAAGCAGATTTCGCACGTGAAGTTTTACAGTAGAGAAATCTGCCCAATAACAGCTGTAGTAGGAAGGGATCTCTAAACCTATTCACGAGGGACGAATAGTTCCGGAAACGGCCACCAGAGCTCTCGGCGGAGAGTCCGGAACATGGCGGAGTCCTGCCGACCACACACAATACAAATGCAAATATCTCGGTTAATATTCACGATACAGAATAAATGTATAGAACAATATTTATAGTAAATTTAATTTCCAATAAGTTTGACTTGATACAATCTTTCGACCCCACGCATAATAACGGAGATATTTCGAATTTACAAAAATCCCCTCCTCTAACCCCCCCCCCCCCTCCCACTAGTCCGATTTCAGCCATTAACGAACTTGATCTTTCTTATTACATAAAACACTTAAATATGAAGTTTGGTAACGACCAAACAAAAATTGCGACCGCTAGAGCGTTAACAGACAAATACATAATTTTGAAAGGACCTCATTTTCGTCATCTCCTGGGTAGGATCGATGGACATTTGAGGAAATTTTTTCAAAACTCGCGTCATGAGTACGACCTCAATAGTTGATTTCCCTTAAGGGAAATCTGCTAATAGCAACATATGGTAATAATTAAGTAATATCAGGACTATTACCCAGCGAGTACTTGTCCGTGTTAACTCTATATTTGCTTAATTCATCATCTATGCTCCTAGTTAGTCACCCAGCTGATATAGACCACAGGATACAACAGACATAAATGCTACACCAGTTTGTGAATGTAAGAAGAGCAGTAAAGCAGATGTGGCAGACGGCTCAACTTAACTGCTTGACAGCTACTAAGCTTGATTATTTTCTCAAAAAAGCAAACGGCAAAAGAAAAAAAATAAACACGAAAAAAGTGAGGAGTGAACTATGGAATACAGTGATTCCTGAAACAGTTTATTGGCATACCTTTTTTAGACAGATTTCCCTTAAGGAAAATCATCTATTGAGGTCGTACTCATGACGCGAGTTTCGAAAAATTTCTTCAAATGTCCATCGATCCTACCCAGGAGATGACGAAAATGAGGTCCGGTCAAAATTATATATATAAATATGTCAACGCTCTAGCGGTCGCAATTTTTTTGTTTGATCGTTACGAAACTCGATATTTAACCGTTTTATGTATAAAGACAAATCAAGTTCATTAATGGCTGAAATCGTACCAGAGGGAGGGGGGTATAGGGAGGGGGATTTTCGAAAATTCAAAATATCTCCGTTACTATGCATCAGATCGAACAATTGTATAGAAGCAATCTTCTTGCAAATTAAATTTGCTATAAATATTGTTATATACATTTATTCTCTATCTTGAATATTAACCGAGATATTTGCATTTTTATGAAGTCTGTGGTCGGGTAGTGTTCGGATTAGGTCGGCCGTTTCCGTAACTGATCGGCTCAGATGGAAGCTTCTTCTAACCTTAATTGTCGTTTCTAGCCTTACCTTACCTTCGTTACTTTGTGAGATTTATGCAAATACGTTCTGTTCATCCGCCGCCCCCCCTTCTTTCGTTCTTGGACTACTTAAATTAGAGTTATTAAAATATAAATTATTCTTACAATTCAGAAGCCGTTTCAGTTGGGAATTTATTTCAATTAACTGAAAGATTTCTCATTACCGTTTGTATTTAATCACGGTCGTTTTGTGTTACCGGTATGCAGATTTCTCTATTGTAAAACTTCACAGGGGAAATCTGCTTAGTTTACGCAGCCCCTGCGTTACGGACTTTTTATGTAGGAAACTGCATTGTATATGAAAACATCAGGGTAATGAAAATAATTTAAATGAAAATATAAATAAAGAAGGGAGGAAATAAGGAAAAAAATAAAATTAAAGTGTATACACTCTGATAATGTAGAAGAGAAGTGGAATAGTGTGTAGAAATTGTAGACTATAGTGTGTTGTATTTATAACGTCACTCTTCCCAATTAGCTTGATTAGATAATTGTCAAGAGTGACCATTGCTCTATCATATTTGATTGGTGTCATTCTCTTTCAGTTACAACACAGTGAAAAATAGTGGCTGTGGGGAGCTTCGATTGGAAATATGAACTAATATATCAGAGAATAACATGAAGAGAACATGAATGGGTTTTAAACCCTAATTAAACTTATTATTTGAAACTCAAACATGGCTTTTCTTGGAAACATATTTTCCTCAATCAAGAAAAAGATAGTCTCCAAATATATATTTAAACAGACTAAATTGCTGTCCACTGACATTAAAAGGGCTAAAGACTGGATAAATTATTTATACTTTTTTATTTATTTCTACAGGAGCACCCGCATCTTGGCGATTTGGCTCAAAGTTTCACAATGTAAAATGAAAACAAAATTATAGAAAAATAACAAAAACTGAAACAACAAATAATCATTAAATACTAGTAATAAAGACAATTAATAAACATAAGACATAAACAAACATAAATAAACATTAGATAAACAAACATAAATAAACATTAGACTATAAGACAATAATTTAAAATAGTTTTAATAAAAAAATTATGTTATTCCTATATACTAGTACATTTATATTATTTTTTATTTATTTAGTTTTGTACCCCATAGCGATGGTGATTTACATTATTAGGATGATATATTTACTCCTTCATGCACTTACCTTTTTTAGTCCTTTAATATTATGGAAAATATTTCTTTAATATGTGATTCTTTCTCATATCCGTGCTTTGTCCAAAGAATATAATAAAAGTTAACCCTTTTAAATCTTTTTAGGTATGCTGTAGACCTATTCTACTTTGTATTATATGTTTTTGTAAATGTTGATGTGTTTTAGATATGTTAGTATTTGTGGAATATATTGGGTGCTGTCAGTTAATAGTTCTAGTCATATCGTGGGGTTTGTGAAGGTTTTCTCGTTGGATGCAGTCTGTCAGTATGTGTTTTATCGTAAGGTGTTTGTTGCAGTATTTGCATATAGGGTTATCAGTCCTTGTCATTAAGTGTCTATGTGTCAGGTATGTGTGACCGATCCTGACTCTGGCAAGAACTACTTCCTCCCGTCTAGTACTCCTATGGATCGATGGGCACTCCTTAATAGTACTTTTGATACTCCGGAGGTGGTTCTTTACTTCCATCCATTCTGATTGCCATTTGTTTAGGATTCGGTGGCGTATATGTCTCACTATGTCTTCGTATAATAAGTTTGTTTGGGTGTATTGAGTATGTTGAGTAATTAGTTTAGCCTACATTAAAAAATTGTGAATCACACATTGTTTAAATAAATTAAACAATGTGTGATTCACAAGGAAACTTAAAAAGTTCCTAGTTTAAAACTTAAAACATTCTAAAGGCAAACCTAGTTGATTACTTCGTCTTTCTTTATTAAAGAAGGGCGAAGTAATCAATTCATTTAGGGAAATTCAATACGGATATTTTCTTGAGTAGCAGATGAAAGTAAAGCACTGCTAATGCATTAGCTTTCCCAAACTATCTTCAATTCGAGCTCTGAGTTTAATAATTACTTCTATTTTGGTATGTTTGTTGCTTAAGAATTTCTTCTGTTATGTTTCATGCTAATGGGTGAGTGATGTAAATGCCCCGGAGGGTTAGTAATGAAATTAGTAAATCTGACATTTAATTTAGTTAACAGCTAAAAAATTTAAAAATATGCCACAGAAAATAGAATTACAAAATATAAATGATATTATTGATAAGTACATTGCAGATGTAATACATAATTTAATTAATATCTCTGATTGTTATTATAGAAAGACCAAAGGGATCGTACGGAGAATTATTAAGCTAAAAAATTCAAACTTTTGAAGCATTGACATGAAAGAAAATAATGGATTATATAATTGTCATGTTCATATCTACAAAAGGCATACAATTTTTCATACTTTTATGGTGTGCATCTTGGTCTGAAACAATCAAGACGTAATGCTTTAAGTTCAATAAATAAATAAATGAGAACGAACGGGAAATAACTACTATTTAAGATAATTGGATACATTATTTATTTTAGCAGATTTCCCTTAAGGGAAATCAGCTATTGAGGTTGTACGTATGACGCGATTTTTGACATTTTCTTCAAATGTCCATCAATCCTACCCAGGAGATGACGAAAATGAGGTCCGTTCAAAACTGTACTATATATATATATATATATATATATATATATATATATATATATATTTGTCTGTTCCCTCTCTAGCGGTCGCAATTTTTTTTTTATCGTTACCAAACTTGATATATAATCGTTTTATACAAAAAGAAAGACCAAGTTCGTTAATGGCTGAAATCGGACCAGGGGGAGGGGGGTTTAGAGGTGGAGAATTTCGAAAATTCTTAATATCTCCGTTATTATGCGTCGAATCGAAAAATTGTATAGAACCAATCTTATTGCAAATGTAATGTTCTATAAATGTTGTTATGTACATTTTTTCACTATCTTGATTATGTACTGAAATATTTGCATTTTTTAGTTTTCGGTACAGAATCAATCTTATTGCAAATTAAATTTACTATAAATATTGTTATATACATTTATTCTCATCTTGAATATTAACCGGGATATTTGCATTTTTATTAAATCTGGGTGGCTAACGGACGGGTGACTTTCCCGCCAAAAGCTAGATCGGCCGTTTCCTTAACTGCTTGGCTCTCGTGAAATTTTGTACCCGTAAAACTTCACGTGGGAAATCTGCTTAGTTTACGCAGCCCTTGCTTCAGCTTAGTGGTAGATGTACCCACGCCTTAAACCACACGGCCATTCTGAAAGTATATTACAGTTTATTTATATTTTATTTGTTCTAAATTATTTATACTATGAATCTATAAAATCATACTGTTAAAGCGCATTGTAAAATCAGGTATTAACGGAGATGTGAAAAGCCTAAATATCTAGAAACTTACAGAATGATTTCAAAAACTCGTGTTATTTTGAAATTAATAATATAAGTTTAACGACATCAAATTATACAAAATTCTGAATCAAAAAATATTTTCATAAGACTGCTACAGAAAATATGTTTTCTAAAAAAATAAATAAAAAGCCTTAAATCTTGCCCTTAAGGGAAATCAGCTAATGAGAATGTACTCATGACGACGAAAATTTTCTTCAAATGTCCAGCGATCCTACCTAGTAGAAGACAAAAAGTCCGCCACGCAGGGCAGCGTAAGCTAAGCAGATTTCCTATGTGAAGTTTAGCAATAGAGAAATCTACATTATGGTAACACAACACCGCCATAAGTAAATACAAACGGTAATGAGAAATCTTTCAGTTAATTTTAATAAACTCCCAACTGAAACGGCTTCTGAATTGTAAGAATAATTTATATTTTAATAACTCAAATTTTAGTAGTCCATGAACTAATGAAGGGGGGGGGGGCGGATGAACAGAACGTATTTGCATAAATCTCACAAAGTAAAGAAGGTTATGTAAGGTTAGAAAGGCCATGTTAGGTTAGTAGCTTCCCCCAGAGCCGAAAACGGCCGAACTAACCCGAACAACACCGGACTACAGACTTCATAAAAATGCAAATATCTCTGTTAATATTCAAGATAGAGAATAAATGTATATAACAATATTTATAGTAAATTCAATTTCCAATAAGATTGGTTTAATACAAATTTTCGATCCCATGCATAATAAAGGAGATATTTCGAATTTTCGAAAATCCCCCCCTCTAAAAAACCCCCCTACCTCTGGTACGATTTCAGCCATTAACGAACTTGATCTGTATTTTTACATAAAACGGTTAAATATCGAGTTTCGTAACGATCAAACAAAAATTACGACCGCTAGAGCGTTAACAGACAAATATATATATATATATATATATATATATATATATATATATATATAATTTTGTCATTTTCGTCATCTCCTGGGTAGGATCGATGGACATTTGAAGAAATTGCTTGGGAAATCTGCTAAAATGAGGTCCGTTCAAAATTGTATATATATATATATATATATATATATATAATAAGAAAGATAAAGTTCGTTAATGGCTGAAATCCGACCAATGGGAGAAGGGAAGAATTCAGAATATTCTTAATATCTCCGTTATTATGCGTCGATCGAAACATTGTACAGAACCAATCTTATTACAATTTTAATGTTCTTATGTACACTTTTTTACTATAATGATTATTAACCAAGAAGTTTATAGTTTTGGGCCTCCAGAAAACCCAACTCCTACTCATTTCATATTAACGATAAGCTGTTATATTATGAAGAACATTATTTGAAGCATAAATACCAAATATTTCTCTTATTGAAATTTTATTTTTTGAGATAAATGCAAATTCGTGGCACAAGTGGGAAATCAGCTTAGTTTACACAGCTCCTGCGTGACGCATTTTTTTTATTGAAGGTACAATATCTTGTACCACTCAATTTCCCATATCCAGTTTTGTTGATTAGTTTCTTTTACAAAGACGTCTTGATAATTTTAAAACCTAATTTATGTGACTATGGATGATTGGAACTAGTTGCCTACAGGCGACCATCCATTTCTAGAAGGAGTGGGAATAAGGATTTTATATAGTCACTTAATTTATTCAGAATGCTCTCTTGGGAATCTATCCCATGGCTTTAGGTTTATAACACTATCAGTTTGTGATTATGGTCCTTGATAGTAGTGAAATAGCTTAGTTTAACCCGCATGACACACTTTTTTTTTTATTTATGAAAACCCAGAAAGAAGAGTAAAAGCAATGAAATATAATATGTTTTTAGTTAGTAAAGAGTTGAAAATAAACTTTCGATGATTGAAACAAACTCAAGTATTTTGATATTTAATTTATTTTTTAACTGTCGGGGCTAATCGTTGTCGACCATTGTCTCTTTTCAATCTATTTCTTTTGAAATTAAAAACCTTCCGAACTTGAGTTTTAACTACTCCGCCAGGCCTTTTGTACAGGTGAGCCGAACGTTAAACATATTATTGCTAAAAGGTAGAATAAAAAAAAATTAATTAACTTTATGTAGGTGGTGGGATTACTCTGTAGCTTATGTGAAATACGACACAAGAGCTCTGAAACTAAATACTACCTTTCCAATCTCTCCACATATTGCACGTGTAATGTGAGGTTTTTCTCATTTCACCAAACACAATATGTACTTCGTACTAATTACTAATTTACAATTACAAATTTTAATTGCAAAGGTAATTATTATCTTAACAAACCAAAACAAATATGCAGTCCCAATTAAAATGCTTTTTTTCTCTTAGAATATCTTTAAAAGATTGAAAGAAATAACTAAGACAAGGAACTGAGCTACAAATAATGGAACACATCGTTTATCGGATGCTACTTATATAATGACGATTATTAATTTATCATAAAAAGAAAATCACTTTATTATTTCAAAAGAAACTTCAAGAATTTATTGTTAACGGCAATTTATAATTATACTTAACCACACCATGAGGAACAAAATTGAAAGATTTGTTTCCTGGTTAAACGAAAGTTGTATCCAAGTGTTTTTTAATAAATGTATTATCCTATATAAGATCAATTTGGACCTTTATTTTGATAACTTTTTCCAAACGTCACTAACACAGGAAAGACTATTTCAATAGATTACTAAATTCGTTGAGCCTGGTTCTACGATAATGTTAGATTGCTGGAAAGGTTACAATACTGAGCAAATGGAAAAAGCGGGATGTTCACATCTGTAAATAAATATTAATATAATTTCATTAATCCTGAAAACCGGTGTTCATACACAAAACTTTGAAAGGATGTGGGTTTGTGCTAAGTGGCTTAAGATAAAGCAAAGATGACTGAATACCAAACACCATTTGGATAGCTACGTTGTAGAGTTCAGGTGGCGGGTGACGTCCGGTTACGACCGCTTTATGGCTATTTCGCAACATCGTCCATTTCTGGGCTGTCGCTAATTTATAATAACTTTTTTATTTATAAATTCTGGAACTTTTATTTGTGTTTTTATTATTATTTAATAATCGTCTTTAAATGAGTGGCCTCCCGTTATTTTTTTTTATTTATTTATACAGGAGCACCCGCATCTTGGCCATTTGGCTCAAAGTTTCACAATGTAAAATGAAAACAAAATTATAGAAAAATAACAAAAACTGAAACAACAAATAAAAAATTAAATACAACAAATAATCACTACTAATAATGCTAGATATGTTAGTATCTAAAACACATCAACATTTACAAAAACATATTAGAATAGGTCTACAACATACCTAAAAAGATTTAAAAGGGTTAACTTTTATTATATTCTTTAGACAAAGCACGGATATGAGAAAGAATCAGATATTAAAGAAATATTTTCCATAATATAAAAGTACAAAAAAAGGTAAGCACATGAAGGAGTAAATATATCATCCTAATAATGCCAATCCGTTACATGAGAATCCCGTTAATTATAAGTATCCAAATAATTCAAAACTATAAACCAAATATGAAGTAGTGAAAAAAATATGCTTTAATTTTGGAGAAAAGTAAATGATCCAAGAATAAATAAAGCAACAACTAAAATAAGAAGTCCTTCGGCAGGAGTTGTCGCGGGAAATGAGTAGGTTTCTCTAGTGTTTTAATGACAAGCTGATGTAAACATTTCATTAAGTTGATGTAGAGAACTTTTGGAAAACTGAAGTTCTATGGGGAAACCCATTAGCCTATATCGGTGAGACATTTCCTCAGAAAAGTATGAGAATTAATATCTGAAAGAAATCAATAGGTTTACGGAATAAGAATCTAATATCGATAAGCACTTATTGAGTATACCATATCAGCTGACCGGACGTTATAAGCTTCCTCCCCCATCCTTTCAACAAAATACTATTACTCTCTCTTCTCAAGTTATGAAACCACAACTTACTTTGTCCAATTTTGTGGTTAGTATTATTTTGTAATTAAAAAAAAAATCAATGCTCATCCAGTAATGGATCATTTCAGATCGTATAATTCTCAATTAACCTGTACTTCCACAGTGATAAATATGATTTTGTATGACATGATACAGTCTTTGTGTTGATTGTAGTCGGAATATTAATTAACTTTATAATATTTTCAAGTAATTCTATTGGATTTACTAGGGAAATGGTATTGAGTTTTTGCATTAATTTTATACTTGAGTTAATGAAAATAAAACTGTTTCTGTGCAGGTAGTTACTTGTGGTGTTCATTATTATGTCATTAATATTTTTGGTATTTACATAGTATTTTCGGAAAGTAAGTTCCGTTTCCATTATTCTTGGCGGTAGCACTACGATCGCAGTTCTGCGCATCCGCGGTAGTTACTCTGTGTCAACCGGAAGGAAAAGGCGCCATTTTGAACTCGCTTTTGTTGTCGTGCGCTTCGTAGCGCTTGTTTGTAATGGCTGCGTTAATTGAGAAGCCCGCCGATTGTAAAATTCGATCAGTGATTCGTTTCCTTAACCCTCCGTCGGGCGCGTCATAAATGTTCCGCCTTCGGGCGCGTGTATCTCAGAGATACAAACTCAACCGTTTTTACGGAAATACAGTTTTTTAATATATATTTTGCACTATAATGTTCAGTGTGTAAATAGAAATCATATCTGAGGAAGTATTTGTTTGAAAGAAGTAAATAATTTTCAAAATTGACACGTACTATAATAAAAAAAATCATGGTAGATAATATAACCAAGTTGGTTATAGATTCATTGTTATTAAAACCGTGGACGATAATTTTTAAAATATAATTAAAACATACAAATACCAAAACAAATAGTTTAAATGCACATGTCTTAATTATTCATAATTCATTTCAGTTTGTGAACAATATAAACAAAATATCTAAATATAACTTCATTCAAAAATAAGTAGCACGAAATCACTTTTAGATAAGACTTATTAAAAATCATCTAAATTTTAATGTACCAATCCTTTTAAAAATACCAGTTTAATTATTATTTCTTTTGCAGAGCTGCATTACAATTAGGACAAGGCGTGGAACTATGTTGTAAACAAATTTTGCTTTTGCAAATCTCACAAGAATAATGAGTAAACCTACATTTCTTTTCAGTTTTGCTTGGTTCACATCATTTGCTTTAGTTCGTTGTAGTGGAGGGACTTTTTTCATGCTGTTCTGTACTTGAGTTCAACGTATGGTCCAATGAGTCTCTGTACTCGTCAAGTTTCGTCCCTAGTTCTGTTGGTAAACGTCTACTGTTGTCACTGCGTCATACCATATTTTCTTGAATAAGTTCTTCTGAAAGCTCTTGTATGAGCAAAATAATAGAAAAATTGGTTTATATGGTTCCATTTAATAAAGAGAAAGTTAATTGATGTATATATTTATGAAATACAGATTTCAAAAAAACTTAAACGCCCGGAGGCGAAACTTAGGTGTCGTACCCTTATGATACCCCTGACGTTATGAAAGTCAATCCATGGAATGGAGGAACACTACGTCTCTGCCTGAAGTTGAAAATGCTCACGAGGAATGCTCACGAAAGGAGTGGTTTTCATTGACGACAATGCCCGACCACACACCGACAATGTGACGAAGACACTTCTTCAGGACTTTGGCTGGGACGTGTTTGAACATCCTCCGTACAGCCCCGACCTCGCTCCGAACCATTTTCATTTGTATCTGAAGTCTTTTCTTGGCGGTCAGTGGTTAAACAGCGATGAAGAGCTGAAAGAACGTGTTACCTTATGGTTGACTACACAGGCGGCAACTTTCTATGAGGAGGGAATACTCAAGCTTGTACCACGCTATGACAAATGCCTGGAAAATCACGGGAGTTATGTCGAAAAATAGTGTAAGACTGTAGATTTTTTAAAAATAAATTTCTTTGCTGTATCTGTATTCTTTATTTCAAAACGGAACTTACTTTCCGAAAGTAACTCGTATAAATTAACCCCCAGATCAACTTAAAACTAAACAATAGACTATTACGGTAATACTCATTTAATTATAAAGCCTACAAAACCTTAAACAAGGAAGCTTTGTTGATATTAGTTTATGGAAAACAATGATGTATCGATTGAATTTTACCCATATTCAAGATAATACTTTTAGAATTAACATTGGAGAAACATGAACTGGTTTGGAAATGTAGAAAAACGAAGGAAAACTATCAAATCCATTTCCTTTCTATTGAACTGTATTAAGAAATAGCATTCAATAAAAACTCTTTCATATATACATATATCTAAGAAAATAATATTGAACGTAAACGTAAGGAAAATATTCATAAACAGAAAAAAAAGTCGTATAAAAACAGAAATTACGAACCTTAGGAATATTTTTACGGGAGCGAAATTTTGACTCTCTTAAAGTGGGAATATTATAGGTTGTGTGGAATGGAAATATGGATGCGGCGTGGAATCACTAGAACAAGTTGTACTAAAATAAAATCATACATGGAAGTTTTAAATGAGGTGAAAGTGAGAACAAAAGTCTTATCAAGGCCATGGAAAAAAGGAGAGTGAAACTTCTTGGGCATATCATAAGGCACAATGACTCTATTAATAATATATTTGAAGGTAAGATTCTTGGGCATAGGAGAAGAGGAAGGCCTAGAAAATCCTATTTTGAAGATATTTTATGGATTTCGGTTAGTACAGTAATATGAAAAGAGTAGCTTCCGATAGAAGACAATGGTTGCAACTACAAGCCATATTTTCCATAATGTTTTATCTAGAAATTAAATAATAAATTAAGACTCCAAATAATCGATTTTTAAGGAGTGAAGTGAAAAAAATCTATTTAAATTTAGTGTCTTTGATATAACCTCATTTTGACAATACCTCCACAGTGTGGGAATGTTCGTTTCAAGGAGTGTAGAGGGTACGAGCACGTAACTATAAGTCGTTAAATTAACAAATTATATTTTTATCGTTAAATTATTAAATAAATAATAAATAAATGTTTTAATTATATGTAAAATTATCCAAGATTTTATGAATTGGTAATTTTTATTTGTGCAAAAGGGGTAGGCCCGTAAAGAGGTGGGTGGTGGCTATTGGAACTAGTATGCTTTTATCAGTGACCCATGCCTTAAAAATTTTGAAGAAGACTTTACCTTGTTAATGTAAAATTCGATTTCATTACTAAATTCACTCCTCAATTGCCCCACTATGTTCTATGAATGCAAGGAATTCTTTAATTCTGGGCAAACCTAATCTTAAATAATAGCCCGATTATCTTCTAATAAGAAATTACTTCAAAATTTCAAAAATCATTTTCTAAGGAATGAAACAAAAAGATTAAAGAAAAGTGTCTTTACGTTTTTTTTTTCTTTAAACATGAAAAATGGAGGCTGGAAAGAAGGGATTGAAAGAGTGTTGCAGGGAAAGTTTAGTCATCCAGATCACGAAACTTTTCAATGTGAGCTTGAAAAACTTCCCGAAATTGGATGAGCTTCTTCTCTTGTAACACTTACTTTCAATAATAAAAACGCCTCATCTTTCAAAAACGCAATTTAGCCCAAACTGGGACGTCAATTTCAGCTGTAGTCATACTTTATTTGCGACATTTGCTTCAAAAAGTTTTTCTATATATTCATTTCCTTGCTGTGATTTCAAGAAGGAGCAGTGTAATATAAATTTGTGCTGACTAGTTGCTAGACTGGATCTTAACGAAAGAACCATGCAATTGGTTCAATTATTAAAAAGGATTTTTTTTTTTCGTAGTCCACAAAATAATTTCGATGAAACTCTTGATCTTTAATCATCATTGCATCATACTCTTCTGAAGGCAATTTATACTCCATATCTTAATTAGGAGCCATAGCTTTGGCAGTTCAATAGCTGTTTCTAAGGTAAAAGTAACTTGTAATAACTGATAGATAGATTGATTTTATTGGCTAATATATACATATTTTAGCCTGAGTGATATTAGTAATATTACTAATAATATACAAAAGAAATATATAAGAACTAATAACATAATATTAACCTACTATATACATAAAATAATACTTTTTGTAAGGACGGGAAGCTTTTTAAAGGTAATAATAAGAAAGCATTAAACTGAAATAAAAGAATTAAAGAGATGATTTCCTCACCTTGGTTATACCTAAGTATTTACTCTTCTTGTGGAAAGATGAGGGTGAATAATACAAGTCACTATTTGAGTTCTCCAAAGAATCAAGTATATATTGAATAAGTAACATATAATAAACTTTATAGTAGGCAGCTAATTTTATACAACTTAAACCTTAAACGAATGCTAATTTAGGGACTAACCTTATATCTAATTGACACAAACAGTAACATTTATTGATATAGAAGTTGAGAGAACAAAGGAAATTTAACTTTCGACTAAATTTAACCTAGGTAGACCACAATGACCCTTTGTTTGTTTCGTAACTTTAGCGGCAAGCCAATAATATGTGTATATACACAAAATAATGATTCGGCCTGTCCTGTATTATGAGTACTCATTTAATTGTTTACGGAGATAATATATAATATAAGAAGATATAATAAGAAATAGGTACCTTCGGGAAACATATACTTTCTATGAAGTGGATTTTTCTTCCTGTGTTATTTTGTGTTTCCAATGAAATTCTGTCTTCTAGCTGGTGAAAACTGGTTGCGGTGACAGACTGCTGCAGTTTCCGCTCCTGGCCACCGCCTACGTGATCTCCATTGTGCGGCGGGTTAGTGATCCAAGGAAGTGAGGGATTTTAAATTCAAAGACGACTGATCACTTTTTTTTTTTAAATAAATGTTTTTAAGTAGAACTAAACTTCTAAAACTCTTGTATACTTAATCTGATTAGTATTATTTAAACATCATATGTATTTACATTTATTTATTTGTGTATTGTGACCCGTAATTTGACTTCCTATGTTATAGTGTTTAATCATCAAGATAATTGTATATACTATGTCGCTGCCTAGTTGCATACTGCTGAAAGGAATAAATAAATCATGTTCAGTTTAAGAATGTCCTCAATGTGAAGAATATTTTATAGGAACAATAAGTCATCACTTGTGCCTATAAACTTCGTTAAGTATTGCTCTCTACCCGTATGATAGCTGTATTGTAAGCATTGCAATAATAAATGTTTTAATCCGTCTGATATAAATTCCTGGCAGCATTCACAAATTTCTCCGGATTTTATTTTTTTCATTTTTTTATTGTGATACAACTTCAAGTAATCGTTATTTGAAATTCTCAGTAGGCTAACTAATCTTACGTTCTTCATATTCCCTTTAAATTTCAGATAATCTTCGGTTTGGGGACTGGTATACTGACAAACACTTCTATAAAAAAAAAAATTGTAATAACTGTGAACAAACAAAATTCCGCCCTTAGGTGCTGCGTGAACTAAGAAGATTATCCACATGATGGAATGAGAAACTGGTGTTTTCGTTTACCTTCTATTCTTTCTTTTTCCCTTAGTGAAAAACCCCAGTAAACGGGAATTGATGAAGCGTATGCTGGATTTGAGAGGTTTATAGACTAGGTTACATTAAACTAAATACGAGACGTATAGAACCTCTGAAGTGGAAAGTTTTAAAGCTTCAGGGATGAGTTTATGTTTTATTTTCTAGGCATTTCTTTAAGATATGACGAACATCCAGAACGGTTCTATTTAAAATAGAGATTCAATACTATTATATTTTTCTAAAGGTAGTCAACAATCAAAGACCTGTTGAAATCCGATTTTCTAAGTTGTGCTTTCTGGCTGGTGGAAGTGAATATGTTGCAGGTCGAGTAAAAATATTTCGTTTTACATTATGTAATTGACATTGATGGCGATGAACTCCGTCGAAACAGCTCTGTCGCTTTAATAAATCTTTACTGTGGATGTTTGGTGTTTTTTACTTAACCTGATTTTGATAAACAATTTTTCAGAAAATGAAAAATATGTATTCTCCCATTTGTATTATTTATAAATACATTCAGAGCCAATCTGACTTTATACAAGATTTACGGAATAAAGTTTAAGGCAGATTTTTTTAGGTGATATATGAAGCTTATTTATATTTGGAAATCACGATTAGACAAAGTACTAGTTTAGATGCCGTTTGGATTATTTTTATTGCAAACGAATTAGTTAAAATTTTTTGAAATGGCCCAAACTTTGATTCACTGTAACTTTGAATGTGTATATACGGAATATCAACGAAAGTAGAACTCCAATTTACAGATGCTTTCATAAAAGTAATTACCGCCGTATCAGAATTCGGCAGAAAGCTATTTCATTTGTATTCATTGAAATAAAAATGATGTGACCTTCAACGATTTGACATTAAAGTGAGAGATGACTTTACATAATTCTGAATACACACTGAAGCCCTCACTGCTTTCTGTAAATGGCTAATGAAAATGCGTTAATTGAGACATTGAAGGGGTGCCAATTATTCCGGGAGAGTATTTCCAACTGTATAACTGATGAATGGGGCAAAAAGGTACAGATCGCCACGACCCATCATTATGTGTTTTATTCACTATTTCTAATCAAAAAGGTCCGTCACGCAGGGGCAGCGTAAACTAAGCAGATTTACCACGTGAAGTTTTATAATAGAGAATTCCCCCCTTGCCGAACAGTTACGAAAACGGCCAAACTTGGCGGGATCCTCGTCCGTTATCCACCCACATTTAATAAAAATGCAAATATCTCGTTTAATATTCAAGATAGAGAATAAATGTATATAACAATATTTAATAATAGTAAGTTTAATTTTCAATAAGATTGATTTTATAAAATATTTCGATCCGACGTATAGTAACAGAGATATTTCGAATTTTCGAAAATCCTCCCCTCTAAACTCCCCCTCCCACTGGTCCGATTTGTGCAATTGACGAACTTGATCTGTCTTTTTACATAAAACGTTTAAATATTGAGTTTGGTAACGATCAAACAAGAATTGAGACCACTAGAGCGTAAACAGACAAATATATATATATATATATATATATATATATATATATATATATATATATATAAAATTTTCAACGTACCTCATTTTCGTCATCTCCTGGGTAGGATCGATGGACATGTGAAGGAAGTTTTCGAAAATCGCGTTATGAGTACGACCTCAATAGCTGATTTCCCTGAATGGAAATCTGCTAAAATCAGATATGTAGAAGAAGACGTTTACTGAAGGCTGAAAACAAAAAAGTACAAATTACTGGCTCATATTTGAGGTACGAACAAATTCATAGAACAACAAGGTCATCAATAATATACCAAGATTGGTTCTTTAACATTGTTGGATACGACTCATAATAACGGACATATTTTGAAATTTTCAATTATCCCACCCCTATTTCTTATTCCATTTTAAGCCATTAATGAATATGATCTTTTATTGTAAAAAAAAAAATTCAACCGAGTATAATATACTTGAAATAAACATTTTGAATCTAGACCGTAATATCTTAATTGGTGAATTCACCACAATACGTATTTGAATGTGCTTGACATAATAATGGCCCATAATATTTGGTATTTAAGCTGGGAATTAGATGTTTCATGTTATATATGCTTATTGTTAACATACGATCACTAAAAGTGGATGTTTACTGAGGTGTGAAAAGTAAATCATGTATATATCTCGATTAATATTTAAGATGGACAAAAAATGTATATACAAACCTGTATAGAACATTACAAGCAAGCAATAAGATTGGTTTTACACAATTCTACTATCTAACGTATATTTACGGAAATACTTCAAAATTTCGAAATTCAACCCTCTAAATACCCCTCTCACTGGTCTGATTTGAGCCATTAACGAGCTTTCTATTTGCATAAAAAATTTAATTATCGTTTGGAAGTGATAAAATAAAAAGAACATATGCTAAGGAGTTAACTTATATTTATATTGTTTTGAAAAGACCCAATTTTGTCATTTTCTAGGATCGATGGACATTTGATGAAACTTTTCGAAAATTGCGTCATGAGGACAGCCTCAATATGCGCTTTTAAGGAAAATCAACTAAAACAAGTTGATTTCTTATCGTGGCTAAGTATGGACAGAAGTTTTGGTGATCAATGATCTTTATGAACGCATATTTTAGACTTAATAGTATAACGTTTTCCTACTGATACAATGGCACTAGTGATTTCAATATGAACACAACTAAGGCTGTGAAAAATAGCACCTAAGGTTATATTCGTAATAGTGGATCTCAGTGGAAATTACTTCCCGTAATTTTACAGGAAATAAGTAAATTCAATTAACTTTATTAGCTTCCCGTCTGTTTCCGCTCTCGCATTAGAGTTATCAACATTCTTCTCCTTAAATTATTGATTCAAAATATTACTGTAATAATTTATCTACCTGATGGAATTAAATAATAAAAAAATAATTTCATTTATATTCAAAAAGCTAGTCAAGGGGAAGTGATCGTAGCCCTCCTTGCAACCTAAGTAATACTTTAAACAATCAAATCGAGTTTAAACGCATATTGTCTTTTGTCATTATGGCATTACCATTAATATGTAATTGTTATGATAGTACATATTTGTTTCAATAACATGAAGGAATTGGAAATAAGATAATATATTACCAAAATCAAAGAGTTTGATTACCTACGACTTCCGATACCACTTCTTGGGGAAATTTAGCATGATTTTGCTTTAATAATACATTATACAAATTAAATAATGGGAATGAGGGGGGGGGCGGATATTTATAATCTCACTAATCCGAATCATATTTAGAACTAAATAATCGAAATAGATAAGACTAAAACATAACATCATTTGTCATAATATGCCTATATTAAAACCACTTCAATAAGTACTAATATAATCGTTGACCCCGCTATAGATTTAGCGTATATCCCGTATTTATTTCAGTTTACGACAAAAGTAAATGAACCAAAGGTTGCTCTAAATAATAAATTAAACAACTTTTGTTATGTGCACGTTTGCCGAAAAACAAATAGAAAATGAAATATCTCAATTTTTTACTTCAGGCCTCCCGCATAACTCCCACTCCCGTTCGAACCTAAAAATTTTAATAAAGCTAATTATCATGAAGGAGATAGTGCTAATTCACATACGGAGTTTTGTTTAGTTCCGTTCAATCGTTAGTGCCCAACAAAATTGTTGGCTTCCGCTTTAGTTTTTAATGAAAATCTCGTTTATACTTTGTTCTACGGTAAAAGTGAATATAATAAATGTTATTTTAAATAAACAACTTTTGTTATGTGCATATTTGCCGAAACCCCAATAGGAAACGAAATATCACTATATTTAATTCCAGGCCTCCCTTATAACTCCCACTCCTGCCCGTCCCTAGAAATGTTAGTATGGCTTATTATAAGGAAGACATTAGTGCTAATTCACATACCGAGTTTGGTTTAGTTCGGTTTATTCTTTTGTGCCAAATAAAATTGTTGACTCTCGCTATCATTTTTATCGTATAACTCATTTATACTTTGGTATACGACAAAAGTGTATATGACAAACGTTACTTTAAATAACAAAATAAACAACTTTTGTTATGTTCATATTTGCTGAAAAACCAATAGGAAACGGAATATCGCTATTTTTAGTTTCAAGCCTCCCCCATAACCCCCACTCCTGTTCGTCTTAGAGAATATTAACATAGCCTAAAGTCTAAGTTGGGCTAGTAGTAATAAACATACCAAGTTTCATACAATTCGGTTCAGGCGTTTATGCGTGAAAAGGTAACAAACAAACAGACACGAAAGAAACAAAATGCAGTTATGGTGTCTATGGCATGTGAAACGAAAAGTTATCATGAAATTTCGCGAAAAAAATCAATGTACAGACAGAGGTTACAATTTTATATATATATATAATTTTGAACGGACCTCAATTTTCGTCATCTACTAGGTAGGGTCGATAGGCCTTTGAAGAAAAATTTCGAAAATTCCGTCATGAGTAGAACCTCAATAGCTGATTTCCCTTAAGGGAAATCTGCTAAAAAACGTCCGTCACGCAGGGGCTGCGTAAATTAAGCAGATTTCCCAAGTGACGTTTTCCAGTAGATAAATCTGCCCAATAACAACTGTAGTAGTAAGGTATCTCTAAACCTATTCAAAAGGGACGACCAGTTACGGAAACGGCCGACAGAGCTCTCGGCTGAAATTCCCGAACATAGCCGACTCCTGCCGACGACACACAGAATACAAATGCAAATATCTCGAATGTTAATATTCAAGATACAGAATAAATGTATAGAACAATATTTATAGTAAATTTAATTTTCAATAAGATTGATTTTATACAATTTTTCGATCCGACGCATAATAACGGAGATATTGTGAATTTTCAAAAATCCCCCCTCTAAACCCCCCCTCCCACTGGTCCGATCTCAGCCATTAACGAACTTGATCTGTCTTTTTACATAAAACGTTTAAATATCGAGCTTGGTAACGATTAAAACCAAAACTACGACCGCTAGAGCGGTTACAGACATATATATATATATATATATATATATATATATATATATATATATATATATATATATATATTGTATATAATTTTGAACGGACCTTATTTTCATCATCTCCTGGGTAGGATCGATGGACATTTGAGGAATTTTGTCGAAACTTGCGTCATGAGTACGACCTCAATAGCTGATTTCCCTTAATGGAAATCTGCTAAAAAAAAAAAAAAATCGCAAATCGATGAGGCTTTCTATACGCCACTGTTGCTATTTATTAAACTTATGATATCGACCTCCAGTGACAGGACTAGAACACAATAACGAAATTATTACCGACCAACTAACGATATCTAATATTTTCGGAATTCACTTCAGTAACATATCCAGTAACCAAAACTACACTTCATCATTCCTTGAACACAAAACTCGTACTGAACAGACAAACATACAAGTAATTGACAATCACGGACATCCATTAAATGACCCATTTACTTTAGAAGAACTTAAACATTCTTTAAGCAATACACGCAATACATCACCAGGACTAGACAATATCACTTATGACATGCTTCAAAATCTACCTGAAATTGGCCTTACTGTCTTTCTTGACCTTCTTAACAAGATGTATGAAAGTGGTACCTATCCTCATTCATGGAATGAAGCCATTGTCATTCCAGTATTAAAGCCTGGCAAAGATAAAAAACAAGCTTCTAGCTATCGCCCGATCTCTTTGACCAGCTGCACCTGCAAGATCGTTGAGAAAATTTTGAATAAAAGGTTATTATGGTTCCTTGAAACGCATAACCTCCTAGCTCCCTATCAATGTGGTTTTAGACCAGCTCATTCTACTATGCATCACATAGCAAGAATTGAAAGTGACATTTTAAATGCTTTTTTGATGAAAAAAAGTGTCATAGCTGTGTCCTTTGATCTCGAGAAGGCATATGACAGAGTATGGAGGAGACTAATAATATCACAACTGACGGATAAATGGGGAGTTCAAGGAAAAGTTATTTTATTTCTTAAAAATTACCTTTCTCAGCGAACTTTCATGGTGAGGATTGGTACTGCTTTATCTGGGATATTCTCTCAGGAGAATGGAGTGCCTCAAGGAGGTGTACTGAGTACAACTTTGTTCAATATAGCTGTAAACTCAGTCATTGCATGTATACCCAAAGAAGTATCTTACTGCCTGTATGCTGATGATTTGCTAATTTACCACACATTCTCTAATATTGATAATGCACAACACCATATACAATTATCTATTAATTCGTTAGAGCAGTGGTGCTTAAATACTGGCTTCAAATTTTCAGAGGAGAAAACAAAATGCATTATCTTCACCAAATAAAGAACAATCACTCCACCACATTTATATATCCATAACACTAACATAAAATACACAAATATTTTACAATTTTTAGGACTCACACTAGACAAAAAATTAACATGGTTACCCCATTTAAAAAATATCCTTAACAAATGCAAGAAATCCTTGAATTTGCTAAGTATACTTAGCAATACGCAGTGGGGAGCTGTCAGATTTTCAATGCTTACACTCTATCGTGCCTATACCAGGTCATTGCTGGATTACGGCTGTATTGCTTATTCTTCTGCCAGCTGCAGTACACTAAAACCTCTTGACACCATTCACTACACAGGACTTAGAATCGCTACAGGGGCTTTCAGATCAAGTCCCACTGACAGCTTATGTGTTGAAGCTGAGGAACCCCCCCTGGAGTATAGACGGCAAATGCTGAGTTTTAAATTTTTATCCCAGTCAAAGGCATTAGACAAACCATGTGTAAATACATTTTTAAATAACATGTTTTTAAATAAATATTCTCAAACCTGCCCCAAACATAAACCGCTTTTAATCCGCCTCCTTCAAAATAACAACATTCATCAATTTTATCAAGAACCAATGTACCATAACACTACTCTTACACTCCCCCCTTGGAGAGTAAAGAACTATCAAATTGATTTAAAACTAACACAATATCAAAAATCAAACCCTCTTTCTTCACAATTTTATCAGACATCTTTCAAGGCTGTAATTTCACAAAACCCTAACAGTTTATTCATTTTCACGGACGGATCTAAGACAGAACACGGGACGGGCTCAGCCGCCACTATCAAAAACAAAACTTACAAAGTTAAACTACACGACGAATCAAGTACTTATACTGCAGAACTACAGGCCATTATACTAGCACTTTCAAAATTAGAAAACAGATCACACCAAGTAATTTTATGCACAGACTCTTTAAGTTCTTTACTTTCCATGGGAAACATCTACTCCAATCACCCACTAATTACAAAAATACTAGAACTAATTCACGCACTAAACACTTGCAATTTTAAAATGTTGAGGTTACCCGGACACAAGGACATTAAACAAATGACTGATATCTACAAACATGCAAAACTAGCAACAAAAATGACTACTACCGACATAATTACACTAACACCAACAGACCTCAACCAGATTGTACAAACAAAAATACTCCAAGACTGGCAAATACACTGGTTACGTACTGACAACAAATTATTGGAAATAAAACGCAATGTTACTGGATGGACAAAGAAACAGAACGTATATTCAAGAAGAGACCAAGTCGTGCTCACAAGACTACGTATTGGACATACATACCTGACACATTCTTACATAATGAACAGAAAAGACAAGCCTACTTGTACTCATTGCAACACTGGACTAACTATAAAACACTTACTAACAGAATGCAGATTACGAGCTTACTTAAACATTCCACATGACTTGAACGAACTACTGACTGAGGGTAGCCCACATATTGCCACGATTCTGACATATTTAAAAACAATAGGGCAGTTTGAGAATATTTAATTACATATTTTAAAATTTTTAATGTGTGTGCGTGCGTGCGTATATGTTTGTGTGTGTGTGTGTGTGTGTGTGTGTGTGTGTGTGTGTGTGTGTGTGTGTGTGTGTGTGAGACCTATTTAGTTTTTGTTTCAAAGTTATCAAGCTTTCTTTTCACTTATTTATTTACCGACTGTTTTTATTTCTATGTTGTGTTCGTGTTTCTTCTTTTGTTTTGTTTTGCGTTCCCTTAGTTTTGTTCTATATATTATTTCGTGTTCAATTATCTGTTTTTTGTTTATGTTGTTTGTTGTTGTTTTTTGTTTTTGTTTTGTTTTCCCCATGTCTAAGAAGAGCAAAGTCGCCATAGTTGCGGAGCTCTACGTAACAAATAAATAAATAAATAAATAAATAAATAAATAAACGTATGAAACCTCTTTTTTACGTGAGTACGGTAGCTGGTACTGTTGGAGATGTGGAGACATGGAAATATATAAGTTAACGTTTAGATTTGAGGAAAGCTCCGTTTATAACGGCCCTAGACTGATTTCCCACCATCAGCAGAACCCTTACCTCAGGATGGCTGAACACGGACGAAAAAATTGAATATGGGATTCCTAAAGGAAGTAATTTCTAGAAGGAAGTGCCGCTCTTCCCATCGATAGTCGTAGCTCGTAGAGAAAGTCTGGAGGTCGGCTAAGCGTGTTTTCACTTGAAGGGAGGGAATTTGGGAAATACGTGGGAAATCGAGGAAGGTGGAACAACCTTAATCTGTTATACCGGCGGGGCATATACGTCTTTTGGATGTGGAAAAAAGACATTCATGGAAGACAAGAAAACTGGTTTTCATCAATATACTTATCAGAATATATTGTCAATTTTACGAATTAATTCATATGCTCTAGACTTTTCCTTCACGAAACATGTTAACCTTATCGAGCAAACTAGTTAATGAACTTTGATTTCAGGAGTTTTATCACGTATACCAAGCATTAAGCAAAATCTGCATTTGAGGTTAATTTTATGTGTGCACTCGTGTGAGTGTGTGTGTACTATAATGTTTACTGATGTACGGAAGACGGAATATGGTTTATTGAAAGCAACTTTTTAATAATATTTATATTTCCTATGTTGACTAAGTTGACTCTATTTTAATAACTTAAAAAACAAAGAACTTTCAGCATTTTATTATATGTCTCTTAAAAATAATAATATTTTAGCTTGAGTTTAAATATTTTCTTAAATGATGACTAATTGTTGACAACAACAATTTATTATGTCTCTCCAAATATTTATAAGTTGATAAATATGTACATGCTTATTTCCTATTATGTGACCAAGTTTTCGTTAAGTTATTAAGAGAGCCAGATATATTTGTTGATACTTGGAGGGATAATTTAGGTCTTCAAATTGCAACGAAATAATCTGGTTTGACTCTTACTTGACTACATTTTAGCAGATTTCCCTTAAAGGAAATCAGCTATTGAGGTCGTACTCATGACGCGAGTTTCGAAAAATTTCTTCAAATGTCCATCGATCCTACCCAGGAGATGACAAAAATGAAGTCCGTTGAAAATTATATATATATATATATATATATATATATATATATATATATATATATATATATATATATATATATGTCTGTTAATGCTCTAGTGGTCGCAATTTTTGTTTGATCGTTACCAAACTTGGAATTTAATCGTTTTATGTAAAAAGGAAGATCATGTTCGTTAATGGCTGAAATACACCAGTGGGAGGGGGGGTAAGGGGGGATGTTTGAAAATTCAAAATATCTCCGTTATTATACGTCGGATCGAAAAATTGTATAGAATGAATCTTATTGCAAATTAAATTTACTATAAATATTGTTCTATACATTTATTCTGTATCTTGAATATTAACATTCGAGATATTTGCATTTGTATTCTGCGTGTGGTCGGCAGAAGTCAGCTATGTTCGGACTTTCCGCCGAGAGGCCTGGCGGCCGTTTCCGTAACTATTCGTCCCCCGTGAACAGGTTTAGAGGTTTCTTCCTACTACAGTTGTTATTAGGCGGATTTCTCTATTGTAATACTTCACGTGGTAAATCTGCTTAGTTTACGCAGCCCCTGCGTGACGGACTTTTATCTAGTCATGACTACATTTTATCCCTGCATAACTTAGAAACTGTTGAAATTTCATAACTTGGACTAGTTTGCATTACAATAGTAAAACGTAATGGTTGTAATGGTGTTATGTAAATGTAATAGTTTGCATAATTACAATAGTAATTAATAGTGTATAATAGTTGTACACCTATCTTTTTGATCGAAATCAATTATAATTATGGAAGGTGTGATTAGAGTAAACCCAGGATAAACAAATAAACGGAAAAGATAAAAAATAAATGTTCTATTCCTATTTGTCTTTAAGATTTCTATAATGGTCCACGTCGCTTTTTGAATCATTACATTGGATATTGCTTTCAAATGACATGATTTTACATGCTGAAAAACATTAGATATTTTAATTTAATAGAAATATTTGTAATTCATCCTGTCTAATTTTAGCTTCAACTTTATTCGGGGGTTGTGTTAAACAGATTTAAATCGCTTCAGAAAAAACGTCCGTCAGGCAGGGGCTGCGTAAACTAAGTAGATTTCCCACGTGACGTTTTACAATAGAGAAATTTCACGAGAGCCGAGCAGTTAAGGAAACGGCCGAACTAGCTTTTGGCGGGAAAGTCAGCCGTTCGTTAGCCGCCCAGATTTAATAAAAATGCAAATATCTTGGTTAATGTTCACGATAGAGAATAAATGTATATTATAACAATATTTATAGTAAATGTAATTTGCAATAAGATTGATTCTTTACAATTTTTCGATCCGACGTATAGTAACGGAGATATTTTCGACTTTTCGAAAATCCTCCCCTCTAACTCCCCCCCCCTCCCTCTGGTCCGATTTCAGTCGTTAACGAACTTGATCTTTATTTTTACATAAAACGACTAAAGATCGAGTTTGGTAACGGTCAAACAAAAATTGCGACCGCTAGAGCGGAAACAGGCATATATATATATATATATATATATATATATATATATATATATAGGTAGATAGATAGATAGATAGATATATACAGTTATGAACGGACCTTATTTTCGTCATCTACTAGGTAGGATCGATGGACATTTGAAGAAAAATTTGATAAATTCCGTCATGAGTACAACCTCAATAGCTGATTTCCCTCAAGGGAAATGTGCTAAAACATGCTGCATTATGAAAGTGCTGCAGTGAAAGTCGATGTTTGTGGAGGATATTAAAAAAAAAATTTTTGAACGGCTAAACGTTTTTAATGAATTCATTTTGTCATAGAATATTTCAAGAGATGAGCTCTACTAGTAGAAAGGGCTGGGCTTGAAAAGTTTATTGTTTCAGTTACGGAAACTGAAACTGTGGTTAGAAGTGGGGGGGGGGGTTACTGAAGGCGGAAACCAAAAATAAATAATGCAAACGACTTGGTTAATATTCAAATTAGAACAAACTTGTATAATATAACAGTTTTTAGCAGATTTCCCTTAAGGGAAATCAGATATTGAGGTCGTACTCATGACGCGAGTTTCGAAAAATTTCTTCAAATGTCCATCGATCCTACCCAGGAGATGACGAAAATGAGGTCCGTTCAAAATTATATATATATATATATATATATATATATATATATATATATATATATGTCTGTTAACGCTCTATCGGTCGCATCTTTCGTTTGATCGTTTCCAAACTCGAAATTTAAGCGTTTTATGCAAAAATAAAGATCAAGTTCGTTAATGGCTGAAATCGGACCAGTGGGAGGGGGGGTTTAGAAGGGAGGATTTTCTAAAATTTGAAATATTTCCGTTACTATACGTCGGATCGAAAAATTGTATAGAATCAATCTTATTTCAAATTAAATGTACTATAAATAATGTCATATACATGTATTCTGTATCTTGAATATTAACCGAGATATTTGCATTTTTCTGTTTTCAACTTCTGAGATGAGATTGGCCAACTTCGTGTCAAGTTGTGAGTTTCCGTCAAGAGCTAGTTCGGGCCGTTCCCGTAACTGTTTGACTATCTATTCTGAAATTTCTCTATTGTAAATCTCCACGTGGGAAATCTGCTTAGTTCGCTCAGCCCCTGCGTGACGGACTTTTTTTTTTATAGAAAATTGAATTTAAAACAAAAGTATAAATAATATATTTTTATACCCGACAAATAGTAACGCAGTTATGCTTAATTTTCTTATTCTTCCACTCTTCCTGGTTCAGTCAATGCTCTTACAATATATAATCTTTAATTTTGCAACAAATGGTTATATATCTAGAATGGTTAATTGTTATTATCTCACATAGTAAAAGTCAAATGAAAAAAAATAAATGGTATCGATGGTTGGAATAACACATTTCACATGATACTATCCATGATTATTGTTGAGGTGTGATGAGTAGAAGGAGGGGGCTTCTGACGGCTGAAAATTAGATAATACTAATAAATACGCAAGAGAATTGAGATACACAAACAAATACGGATGCAATGCAAATACGTTCTGTTGACCACCCCCCCTTTTTTTGTTTTTGGATTACTAAAATTTGAGTGATTGAGATAAAACTGATTCTGATTCATTACAAATTACACCACTAGCTTTAGTAAATTGTTTTCAATAAAATTAATATGTTATATTCAGATATATTTCATTAATTGTTTGTTCTTCCGGTCTATCTATGCAGCGCTACGAGGTTGGCTTGCCTGTTTGTTTACAATTCAGCCTTGTACATTTACTGAGCATTCACGGTAGTGTTACCTGTATGTATATTTATATTTTGTAAACCTTCGCGTGGGAAATCTGCTTAGTTTACGCAGCCCCTGCGAGACGGTCTTTTTGGATCAGGCCTGTCTACCACCTATGGCATACAAGGTGTCCATTGGTACCTCGATTGCTGGCGATAATAGATTTATAAACATTCCACTAAATTCCAACATGAATGATAAGGAATGATGATAAGTTTATTGGCAAATGAATTTACTAATCCTCTTGCCACCAACAATGTGCACAATAAAAGCTTTTAATGCGCCATTAAATTTGTTTTTTCTACATATCATATTAGATTCAACAATGTTTATATGACGTTTTCATCCTATTTTTTTTTAAACGTTATATATGCATATAACTCTAATGAATGGGTTGTTAATCTTCTGCACTCCTGTATTTATTAATCATGGTGATCCTTATTATTATAAAACTTCTTATGATTTAACTTGCGTATTAAACGTTTTCGTTTTCTGGTCTCATCTTGGAATAAGCATACGGATTTTATGTTTTGATCATTATCTCAAAGAAATGTATGATGAATATTATTTCTAATTTGAATGGTTGTTCGACTTAAACCTTCAAGGTTCATTGTGTCTGTATTCTTTTTCTTCTCGAACATTGTTTATTGAGGTTTGTGAATAAAGTAATAATCGCATAATAAATTAATTTGGTGCTAGAGCTTTAACATACGGGTATAGATCATTAAATTTGGAACAAGATTGATTATACAAAATTGTTGAACCTTCTAAACTCCAGGTTCAATTTCAGCTAAATAAAAAAAGTTGTGAATGCACCTCATTTACTAGGGCATTGATCGAAAATGGCTTAAGGGACATCTGCTTGAACTCATTGTGTCAATTACATGAGTTCACCGTCGCGATTAAACGATAGCTAGAACTAGGACTTTGCAATTTGAAAGCAGCTCGACTGTGCCTCCACTTGAATGAACCCCAGAGGTTCGTTTGCCAGCAGATAGGGGTGTTTGTGACAGGGTTGTACGCTCACGGTATTGTAGTGGCGTCTCTTTGAAACACTGAAACCAATTTAAAGTGGTGCACAACAAATCAAAGGACTATTTGGCTATTGGGTGTTGCAATGAAAACCAACTAATAATCTAGAGTATTAAACCCGACTACTGTGTTAGAAAGTAATAGGAGTTCCCTGGTAATCCCCACTCCTGCTCGTCCCTAGAAATGTTGCTACAGCTTATAATCATGGGGGAGATAATGCTAATTCACACACCGAGGTTTGTTTAGTTCGGTCCAATCGTTAGTGCCCAATAAAATTTTTCACTCCCTCTTTAGATTTTAGCAGATTTCCTTTAAGGAAAATCAGCTATTGAGGTTGTACTCATGACGGAATTTTCGAAATTTTTCTTCAAATGTCCATTGATACTACCTAGTAGATGACGAAAATGAGGTCCGTTCAAAACTGTATATATATATATATATATATATATATATATATATATATATATATATAGATATCTATATATACAGGGTGTCCCCAAACCAAACGGCGCAACTTTAGGGATCGAGAGAGGATCGCAAAACTAAACCACAAAGGCCTCTGGCATAGGCCGCGTTTTCGCTTCGTTTACGAGAACATCACAAAAAACTAAAAATAGTTGTGCAAAAACTAGTTAAGGCCAATGGAAGAGTGGATTTTATTCCTTGAATGAATTTTAGCAATAAATGTTATTCCAATACAATTATTGTATTCGAATCTTATACTAACAGAAAGGTAATTGAAAAAAAAAAATTTAAGAAAAAATAATAAATACTTTTTTATTCAAATATTCATATTATAAAAAAAAATACCTATTTAAAGTAGATAACATTATGAACAATAACTGAAGATTAAAACATAAAAAAAGATTAAAAATTTAGAAAATTAATAAAATAATTAAATATTCTTACTTGGAAAACATAAATGTTTCAGTTTTTATATGGATATACCTTAGTGAGAAAAAAAACCCTGAAAATTTTGAAGGTTTTACCTTCTCTAAAATTACATCGTTAATTTCTAAAGCGTCAACGTAAATGTTGTTCGAAGTGCTGGCCTCTCGCTGCAATACACGCATCACATCGCGTACTCACAGATCGCACTGCATCTAAACATTGTTCTGCGGTGAGCTGGTTGCAAACCATTCTGATGCGCTCGATGAGGTCATCCCTTGTGCGGACGGGCTCTCGGTAGACATTTTCTTTCACGTATCCCCACACGAAGAAATCTAGTGGCGTGAGGTCCGGAGACCGGGGAGGCCAAGGCACCGGCCCACCTCGTCCTATCCAGCGACCTGGGTAGTTGATGTCCAACCAGTCTCGTACGGCCCTTCCGTAATGTGCAGGACAACCATCGAGTTGAAACCAGCTCTCAAGCCTTGTTTCCAAAGGAATATCTTCCAAAAGTACCCGTAAGTCATTCTCCAGGAATAGATGATAACTTTCAGCGTTAAGTCTAGCGGGTAAAAATACGGGACCTATTATGCGATTATAACAAAGACCGACCCACACGTTTACAGAAAACTCATGCTGGTAGTGAAATTCTCTAACAGCGCGGGTATTTTCATGTGCCCAAAGGTGGTAGTTTCTTTGATTGAATATGCCCACACGTGTAAAAGTCGCTTCGTCCGTCCAGATTACTTTCGAACTTAAGTTTACATCGTTTTGCAATTGTTCTTTCTACCAATTACAAAAATTTAATCGGTGGGGATAATCAGCGGCTATTAAATTTTGTACATGGTAAGCATGCCTGCGGTCAGCCCTTAATGTGCGTCAAATGGTTGTCTTTGGTATGCTTAGAACTGAAGCAGCTCTCCGGACGCTTGTGCTAGGGTTGGTATTAAAGTGCCTCAGTATCCTCTCCCTCCGCCTCAGGTCGGCTTCCATCGGTGCCTGCATACGGTTTCCACGATGATTACATGAGAAGGACCCAGTCTCTCGAAGCCTTCTGAAAGTGCTGAACAGTACTAGCAACACCACAAATGTGAGAATGCGGGGCTGGATTCCCCCCAAAAAGGATTAAAATGATAGTAAACACTTTAATCCTTTCTTTTTAAGTTTAAACACTCAACCTAGACGTTTTATTGATAAGGAAAGCGTGAGAATATTCATGTTTTCTAAATTTACTCCTCGTAAATTAAAAAATTAAGCTTACTCAAAAAGCCAATAGTTTTTTGTAATTTAAATACATTATTAAAAAAAAATACACTTTTTGCACAACTATTTTCAGTTTTTTGTGATTTTCTCAAGAACGAAGCGAAAACGAGGCATATGCCAGAGGACTTTTAGCAGATTTCCCTTAAGGGAAATCAGCTATTGAGGTTGTACTCATGACGCGATTTTCGAAATTTTTCTTCAAATGTCCATCGATCCTACCCAGGAGATGACGAAAATGAGGTCCGTTCGAAACTGTATATATATATCTATATATATATATATATATATATATATATATATATATATATATATATATATATATATATATATATATATATATATATATATTTGTCTGTTACCGCTCTAGCGGGCGCATTTTTTGTTGAATCGTCACTACACTCGATATGTAGGCGTTTAATGTAAAAAGACAGTTTACGTTCGTTAACCGCTGAAATCGGGCCAGGGGGAGGGGGGGGTTTAGAGGGGAGGATTTTTGAAATTTCGAAATATCTCCGTTACCATAGGTCGGATCGAAAAATTGTATATAACCAATCTTATTGCAAATTAAATTTACTATAAATATTGTTATATACGTTTGTTCTTTATTTTGATTACTAACCAAGCTATTTGCATTTTTCAGTTTTCACCAAACCCCCACTTCTACTCATGTTACGCAAACAATACTCTGCTACATAATAAATCACATTATTGTAAGTTTAAATACCAAAAATTGTATTCAAGAGACCTTTATTATACGAGATACATGCAACTATGCCCTGTGACTCCCCCCCCCATCTTAAAGTTTTGGACTACTAAAATTTTATTGATTGAGATAACAATTATTCAGACTCATTATTAATTACAGTACTAGATATAGTAAATAGTTCTCAATAAAATAATGTGTTATATTTTGATATATTTCAGTAATTGTTTTTCTTTCCGGTGTGAGGCAGAGGTTAGGTTAGAAATGTAAACAAACGGGTCGACCCCGTTTGTTTACATTTCTAACCTAACGCTTCCTGTCGGCAGGTTATTGAAATTGGATGAAACATTTCTTATTTCCGTATGTATTTATTCACGATGTTGTTGTGTTAGCAGTATGTATATTTATCTATTACTAAACATGACGTGGGAAATCTGCTTAGTTTACGCAGCCCCTGCGTGACGGACTTTTTTTCTTAGTTTTTCGATCCTCTATCGATGTTACCGCTCTAGTGGTCGCAATTTTTGTTTAATCGTTACCAAACTCGATATTTAGTCGTTTTATATAAAAAGAAAGATCAAGTTCGTTAACGGCTAAAATCGGACCATTGGGATGGGGAGTTTAGCGGGGAGGATATTTGAAAATTCAAAATATCTCCGTTACTATACGTCGGATTGAAAAATTGTACAGAATCAATCTTATTGCAAATTAAATTTACTATATATATTGGCATATACATTAATTCTCTATTGTGAATATTAACCGAGATATTTGCATTTTTCAGTTTTCAACCATCAGCAAACCGCCACTTCAACTCATGTTTCATACACAATACTCCGCTTCATAATAAATCACATTATTTGAAGTTTAAATACCAAAAATTAAATTCAAGAGACCTTTATTAAACGAGATACATGCAAATATGTCCTGGGGGCTCTCCCCCCCCCCCCGTCTTAAGGTTTTGGACTACAAAAATTTGATTGATTGAGATAACAATTATTCTGACTCATTATTAATTGCAGTACTAGATATAGTGAATAGTTCTTAATAAAATTAATATGTTATATTCTAAAATATTTCAGTAATTGTTTTCCTTTCCGGTGTGAGGCAGGCAGAACCGTTTCTTTACATTTCTAACCTAATACTTCCTGTCTTCAGGTTATTGAAATTGGATGAAACATTTCTTATTTCCGTTTGTATTTATTCACGGTGTTGTTGTGTTACCAGTATGTAGATTTATCTACTACTAAACTTCACGAGGGAAATCTGTTTAGTTTACACAGCCCCTGCGTGACGGACTTTTAGTGTATATCTCGTTTATACTTTGTTATACGACAAAAGTGTATGTAACATAAGTTACTCTATATAACAAAAATAAACAACTTTTGTTATACACATGTTTGCCGAAAAACCAATAGGAAACGAAATATCGTGACTTTTCATTTCAAGTCTCTCTTGTAACCACTCCTGTTCGTTTCTGAGAATGTTTGTATAGCCAATAGTTTAAGTTTGCCTAGTAGTAATACGCGTACCAATTTTCATAAAATTCGGTTAAGTAGTTTTGGCGTGAAAAGGTAACGAACATTCAAATAATTAGACACCAAACCCACAAATAGCAGATATCGTGTCTATGACATGTGAAACGAAAAAGTATCGTGAAATTTCGAGAAAAAAATCGATGTACAGACAGACGTTACAATTTTATATGCATATACAAACAAATAAAACATCTTATTTATTTAAGCATTTTCATTGTGTATATTGGCACGTGGTCGTTCGTGTGTGTTCGGGTTTTATTTTTTTAAATTATTTTTGGATGTTTCGGCCTCTTTTTACTCTGTTTACTCGTTGCTGTGACTTTAAATACATTTTACATCCTAAGAAACTGTGAATACGGTTTTATTAAGTATATTGGGAAGTAAATAATTGCGAATATTTGGACTTTGGTAATAAGCTCGTTGTGTAATTTTGCTCTCACAGAAGAATGAGATTTACGGCTTGCAAGCACTATACGCTAATAAATATTTTGCGAGGTTTTGGCTTTTTATTTAAGAGATACCAAGAAATGTTGGTTTCACCTTCTATCCAACTCATTAGTAAAAAAAACTGCTTTATTCGTATATAAATTACTGAATAGAAGTACCACCTACTACAACTATTATTGTGGGATTTTCTTTTGCACACCTGGAGAAGAAAGTTCAAAAGCGAAATCATGCGGAAAAGGAATTACATCAGAAGAAAAAAGTGCAATATTGCAAAATAATACATGATGTATTAAGATACATACCTGAGTGCGATGTAGGATAGGATAAGGTCTGAGAGGTAAATTTTTGTATTTTTCTGTATTCTTTTACTAGGAAGTGAAATCGGTTTTGTATAAGAGATTGAAGATCTTCGGCAGAAGAAGGATCGCAGTCATAATAGTGACAGGCAGGGTAAATTTAATGGCTGTCGTAGTGTTTGCTGAAAGAAGAAATCGTAAGATAGGGAGTAATTGTTACTGTATCGTTGTATTTTATAGAAAACTGTGTGGAGGTATTGTTGGTCTAATTAGGCAGGTAGACGATGGGATTAGACTTGTATGGCCAGGATCTGTCAGTAATCGAACCTCGTTGGCAGCAGATCTCAAGAATCGATTGTCTCCTTCAACATATTAGTCAATAGCCTTGTAGATTTTCGGTGGACATATTCAGCGCAGAGAGAAGTCGCAAGAGGACGTTAAGCAGTGTAATTCTTTCCTTTATATCAGAAACGACTACACTCCTGACTTTTATTCTACATTGAAATTCCTCGAATGCTTCAGAAGTCTATTTGGGCTCAGTGTTGAGCTCCACGTGAAAGTATATTCTACAGAGGAAGCTGAAATAGGCCTTCAGAAGCCTCAAAAGATATTCCGGATGGGAGAGTGACATTTGAGCCTCGGTGAGAGAGAGTGGAAGAGCGGGGAATATTTCGCTTACGTCGAGAATTGGGCTCCAGAAATGGAAGGATTATGTGAGAGTGGGAGCCATTTTGCTGGAAGTGGGCTTAGTTTAAGTACGACGTTAGAGACTTCGTTTCTCGGATAGAACCAAATGGAATAAATGAAAAGAAGCCAGATATAGAAATAACTTCTAGGCTTATTTCTTTTTTAACTGTACATACTTCTTACGCGAATCATGTACACGTGCATGTATATATATATATACTAGCTCAGATACCCAATCATTTGAAGGTAATTCATTTGAGGCTGTGTACAATGTGTACAATTACACTACCCTCCACGACGTAATGATTTTCAGAAATCGCCAACCCTGAAGGGTAACTTTTGGGGATTAATAGAATAGAAATTTTATTTTTGAAGGATAAATGAAAATGTGTTCCTAATCTATCCCTCTACACTTTTTGACTCACCGTTTTTCAATAGTTCTAACCATAATCATGGGTAGCATTTATTACAATTAAATATCATCTATAAAGAACATATATCCTTTCAAAAGCCAATCCGAGCTCACATAGTATAGGCAAAGTTTTGCACGTAAGATTATATTTGTAATAGTGAATCTCACTGGAAATTGCTTCCAGTAATGCCAGACGGGAAATAAGTATACTCAATTAACTGGTAAGGCTCCCGTCATCTTTGCTCCCGCATGAGACTTCTCAACATTCTTCTACTTATAATATTGATGCAAAACATTATTTTATAATTTATCTACCAGATGGAATTAAATAATAGTGGTACCCTGAAAATATCATATCGAGTTTAAACGCATATTGTTTTTTGTGATGATGACATTACCATTAACGTTTAATTGTTATTATATTACATATTTGTTTCAATAACATCGAGGTACATTATACAAATTAAATAATGGAAATCCTCTTATACTCGTAGTTTATATTTCTATTGGAAATATAACAAATAGAATATTTGCCGAAAAACAAATAGAAAATAGAAAAAGCGAGTTTTTCATTTCAGCCTCTCTTATAATCCCCATCCCCCTTTGAACCTAAAATTTTTAATATAGCTTATAATCATGGAAGAATTAATGCTAAGTCACACACCGTGTTTTCCTAAGTTCGGTTCAATCGTTAGTGCCCAACAAAATTGTTGGCTCCCGCTGTAGATTTTAGTGTACTATACGACAAAAGTTACTTAAAATAACAAAATAAACAACTTTTGTCATGTGCATGTTTGTCGAAAAACCAATAGGAAACGAAATATCACTACTGTTAATTTCAGGCCTCCCTTACAATCCCCACTCCTGCTCGTCCCTAGGAATGTTGGTATGGCTTATGAAAATCAAGGCGTCAACACTAATAAACATACCGATTTTTATTTAGTTCGGTTGAGTCTTTTGAGTCCAATAAAATTAATGACTCCCGCTATAATTTTTTGTTTATAACTCATTTAAACTTTGGTAAACGACAAAAGTGTATATAACAAAAGTTACTCTAAATATCAAAATAAACAACTTTTGTTATGTTCATATCTGCCGAAAAACCAACAGGAAACGAAATATCGCTATTTTTAATTTCAGGCCCACCTTAAGGGAAATCCAGCTATAGAGACGTTACTCATGTCGCGATTTTCGGAAAAATTTTCTTCAAATGTCCTTCGATCCTACCCAGGGAAATGACGAAAAATTGAGGTCCGATTTAATATAGATCGGTCGTGCAATTTTTGTTTGCATCGTTACGAAACTCGATATTTCAAAAACCGTTTTAATTGTAAAAAGACAGATTCAAGTTCGTTAATGGCTGAAATCGGACTAGAGGGAGGGGGGGGTTTAGAGGGGGATTTTCGAAAATTCAAAATACGAGTATCTCCGTTATAATGTATCGGATCGAAAAATTGTATAAAACCAATTTTATAGCAAAGTAAATTTACTATACATATTTTTATATACATTTATTCTCTATCTTGAATATTAACAAAGATATTTCCATTTTTATGAAGTCTGTGGTCGGGTATAGTTCGGATTAGGTCGGCCATTTTCGTAACTGCTCGGCTCAGGTGGAAGCTTCTTCTAACCTTACCTGTCGTTTCTAACCTTACCTTACCTTAGTTACTTTGTGAGATTTATGCAAATACGTTATGTTTATCCGCGTATTTAATCAGGGTGGTATTGTGTTACCAGTATGCAGATTTCTCTATTGTAGAACTTCACATGGGAAATCTGCTTAGTTTATGCAGCCCCAGCGTGATTATTACAATCATTACAAACGGTAATGAGAAATCTTTCAGTTAATTAAAAAAATTCCCAACTGAAACGGCTTCTGAATTGTAATAATAATTTATATTTTAATAACTCAAATTTTAGTAGTCCAAGAACTAAAGAAGGGGGGGGGCTGATGGACAGAACGTATTTGCACAAATCTCACAAAGTAACGAAGGTAAGGTAAAGTTAGAAACGACAGGTAAGGTTGGAAGGAGCTTCCACCTGAGCCGAGCAGTTATGGAAACGGCCGACCTAACCCGAACTATACCCGACCACATGTCCCACAGACTTCATAAAAATGCAAATATCTCGGTTAATATTCAAGATAGAGAATAAATCTGTATATCAATAATTATAGTAAATTTAATCTGCAATAAGATTGGATCTATACAATTTTCCGATCCGATGCTCAATAACGGAGATATTTTATTCCCTAAGGGAAATCTGCTAAAATGCAGAATTCGTTATATGGTAACGGTGGTTCTCCTACCACGACTAGACAAACATCAAGAGATTGGATAGGACAGTTGTCTTCATTGTTTGTTGAGATCCTCTGAAGAAGCTGACAGCATGAGAGGCGAAACGTTGGTATAAAATATCAAGACACCAGAATAACTTGAAAATCACGACATTTGCCGTGGAAGACAAAGTTCAAATGATGTTCATTGAATGCTTGCATAATTTTGATAATAAATGAATAAATTATTTCTGGGATTTAATGTTGCCCTAAGAACTTTCATTTTTTAGCTGCTATTGAGGTTGTACTCATGACGCGATTTTCGAAATTTTTCTTCAAATGTCCATCGATCCTACCCAGGAGATGACGAAAATGAGGTCCGTTCAAAACTGTATATATATCTATATCTATTTATATATATATATATATATATATATATATATATATATATATATATATAGCGGTCGCAACTTTTGACTTATCGTTACCAAACTTGATATATAATCGTTGTATACAAAAAGCAAGAGCAAGTTCGTTAATGGCTGAAATCGAACCAGGGGGAGGGGGGGGGTAGAGGGGAAGAATTTCGAAAATTCGTAATATCACTGTTATTATGCGTCGGATCGATAAATTGTATAGAACCAATCTTATTGAAAATGTAATGTTCTATAAATGTTGATATGTTTCTTTTTTCACTATCTTGATTATTTACTGAGGTATTAGCATTTTTTAGTTTTCGGTCTTCAGTAAAGCCCCACTCCTACTCATCTCATATTTTCAATATTGTATTATGTTATGAAGCACTTTATTTGAAGCTTAAATACTAAATATTGTTCTCATTGAACTTTTACGTTTTGCGATAAATGCTAATACGTGGCGCACTTGGGAAATCTGCTTAGTTAACGCAGCCACTGCGTGACGGACTTTTTTAAAAATGGGCCACAGATAAGTGATTTTTTATCATCCTTCCAGGGTTATGGTTGGTTGCTTCTACTATGTGTTAATTTATGAATGAACTTGATGGAAACCACCGTATGTATTAAGTATGGTTTTAAAAAATCGTTTGACTCCGGTGGGTCTGAAGTCAGCCACCACATAAATTCATGGATTAACTGGGGAGGTACTCACCTGGATTTCTAAATATTTTTGAAAACTGTAGAAACTGAAATACTTAGGATATGTAGTTTTCCCGTTATAAAAATGATACATTTTTTTTTTTTTTTTTTTTTTTTTTTTTTTTTTTTTTTTTTTTTTTACAGTGCGAGAGCATAGTTAATTTTAATGATTTATCTAGTAAAGCCGGCTGTTGTAATTCCCACATCGTTTGCAATGCATAATGCAAGAGAGTGTCAATGCAATTGAATATTGATTAATTGTTAGTTGAGAGAGAGAGGGGATGTGAGGAAGACCGCAGCGGTGAATATCAAATAAGCCACCCCTAACCAGCGACTGTAATCCCATTCACAACTTTTTCCTCAGGGCCTCTGCCAATCCAAACCAATACCTTTCAGACGACTTCCCCTCAGTAAGCTCTCCATCTTTCCATCAATGAAATTACTCTTATTCATATTTCTTTATATGTAGATCGCATTGGCTAACGCTAACATATGATCATCATAATCTGGTTGGCGACCGTTAAACCCTAAATACGAGATAATTAATTTTTAATTATTAATAAAAAACCGAGATGTATGAATAAAAAAAGTTCAATATATTAATGAATTTTAAATATATATATATATATATATAAAATTGTAACCTCTGTCTGTACATTGATTTTTTTCGCGAAATTTCATGATAACTTTTCGTTTCACATGTCATAGACACCATATCTGCATTTTGTTTCTTTCGTGTATGTTTGTTTGTTTGTTTGTTACCTTTTCACGCATAAACGGCTGAACCGAATTTTATGAAACTTGGTATGTATATTACTACTAACCCAACTTAGACTTTAGGCTCCTTTAATATCCTCTGAGACGAACAGAAGTGGGGGTTATAAGGAAAGCCTGAAATTAAAAATAGCTATATTTCGTTTCCTATTGGTTTTTCGGCAAATATGTACATAACAAAAGTTGTTTATTTTGTTATTTAGAGTAACATTTGTTATACACACTTTTTTCGTATACTGAATTATAAACGAGATATACGCTAAAACCTATAACAATTTTATTTGGGACCAAAGACCCAGCCGAAATAAATAAAACTCGGTATATGTATTAGCACTAACGCTTTCATTATAATAAGCCATACCAACATTTCTAGGGACTGGCAGGAGTGGGGGTTATAAGGAAGGCCTGAATTTAAAATAGCGGTATTTCGTTTTCTATTCGTTTTTCGGCAAATATGAACATAACAAAAGTGGTTTATTTTGTGATTTAGAGTAACTTTTGTGATATTCATTTTTGTCTTTTAACAATGTATAAACAAGATAAACACTATAAACTAAAACGGGAGTCAACTATTTTATTGGGCGCTAACGATTGAACCGAACTTAACAAAACTCGGTATGTCAATTAGCATTAATTCTTCCATGATTATAAGCTATATTAAAATGCTTAGGTTAGAACGGGAGTGGGGGTTATAAGGGAGGCCTGAAATAAAAATTCGTGATTTTCATTGTCTAATTGTTTTTCGACAAACATGCACATAACAAAAGTTGTTTACTTTGTTATTTAGACATACTTTTTTACATTACATTCAACTTTTTTTTTTATACATTTCTCCAGGAACAATGTGTGGAGCAAGTAATTTGCGTAGAAATATTGATATGCTCAACAATTCATTCCTATTTGAACTATCAGGTACTTCAGCTGGAAAAATTAATTCAAATCAATGTTAATATTTTGTCCTTAATAGCTGAAATCTATGCATAATGCACAGGAGACGGGAAATATGACAATTTGGAGGACAGTGAAGACTTACATAAAAAATTAATTTTATTATTAACAAATGCCAACAACAGGTATTAACCCTAAACACTGGGACGGGTAAATGTCAAAGCATTGTGCAAAGTAAAGCCTTGCCAAAAAAATACCATCACCATTCAGCCTCAAATCAATTCCCGGACGAAGCTAGGGTATCTGAGCTAGTATATATATATATATATATATATATATATATATATATATATATATATATATATATATGTTAACGCTCTAACGGTCGGAATTTTTGTTTGATGGTTACGAAATATGAGTTGTATATAACCAATTTTATTTCAAATTGAATGTTCTATAAATGTTGTTTTATACATATTTTCTGAATCATGAATATTAACCAAGATATTTGGATTTTATAGCCAACTGTTTATTATGAACCAATTAATTAAATGCTTAAATACTAAATATTGTTTTCATGGAACTTTCAGTGAGTTATATGCAAGTACGTTCTGTCGATCCCACCTCCATCTTTTATTCTTGGGTTACTAAAATTTGACTGATTACTGTCGTTTACAATTCAGATGCTTTTCGTTGTAGGATGTTCTATTAACATTTAAATTGGCTGAAAGATTTCTGAATAACGTTTGTATTTATTCATTTAATATTGGTGGTGATGTTATCAGTATGTAGATTTATATATTGTAAAACTTTACGTGGCAAATCTGCTTAGTTTACGCATCCCCTGCGTGGGGGGGTTTTCCTAGGTTTTGAAAGAGAATCAAAACGGATAATTCTATTAACACTTTTACAGCCTACGTATTGCTGGTGTAAGATACGGTGTGATTCGGTTTACGTATGTCGTGTACCTTTCATTATAGCTTGTAACACTGTTTGTTCGTATTCTTTTTGTGTGTGTTTTAC